>JAYRBT010000042.1:52273821-52328286 GCA_036023395.1 Myiotriccus ornatus
AAGAGATTTCTCTTTAGCATCAGTACCTAGCACGCATTGGTAACAGGTTAAGCATGTCCTTTCCCTTCAGAATTGGAGCTGTCTGGGGAAGACTGAATGGAATAATTGATTTTTTTATCAGACACAATAATTGAGGAATAATGGAAAAGGAAAGCTCAGAGGAAGAAGGGCCTGGGAACTGTGGTAATACAAAGGGGAGGAATCCCTTGGGGACAGATCATATCAACTGAAGTGAAAGAAATATATAGGCTTTTCTGTCCTACTAGCTTCTTGTAATAGCAAAATGAAGAGGAGAGCAGGGAGTAGGAAGGGAAGAATAAAGCCAGCTTCTTCTCTCAATCATTCCACTTTCACTTTAACCCTCTGCTGTCTTGTGCAATTGAAAGAAAAGTGGGATGTCCTACCCTTTTCCTCTAATTGATGGGTTAGGAAACTGTAATGATCCTGCAGAAGATACCAGTTCAGCAGGTTCAAGGATGACGGGGAAAAGGCAGGCTTGGTGAGCCTGGGTTTGGGGTTTGGAAGATGCCACTTGCAGAACGTCTAACAAAAATAAGCTCATGCCACCTCCTGAGAAGCATTTGAAGACATTGTGGATGGTCTGCATCAAGCAAAAAACCCCACAAGACTAGATAAATGTCTGCAAAACATCAGGAAAACTTAGCAAAAGGAACTGTCAACTTCCCTGTGCTCTGCTGCCTACAAAACCCTCTTAGTGATTTATGTCACCTTACAGTATCCCAGGTCATAGAGATGCATTGCCTTCCCTTGGGGAAACCTGTTGCACCAAGCAGTACACTATCATTGCCTGGTAAAGTTTTCTAAGACTTTAAAAAAATAATTTATTTCTTTATCTTTTCTTATGTTGCTCTTCCTTTCAATAATTTTGCTGTCCCTCTTTCTGTCTACTTCTCAGCAATTATCCTACTTTTTTTATTCACTGCTTCGTGAACTGATACAAACTTTGCTGTTTCCTCCTTTACTTGTAATTAGATGTCTCTATTCTGGTAATCAGTTATATATTACTGTGTCAATAGCTTTTGAGTATGGAAGTGTCCGAACAGAAAACAATAGTTTAGGTGTGACGTCCATAGAGAAAGAACATGGCTTGCTGCTGCATAATGTATACAGCGCTTCTGTGCACAAATGAGGGGGTTGCACTGTCTTACCAAAGTCATATGCAGTTTGCCCTCTATTATAGCCCTTAGTGTTCCAGCGATGCAGCTCTCTTGTTCCCATTAAGCACCTGTGGTTTGGGTTATTTTCCTCCTCCCTCCCTGATCTCCTCTGAATTTTTTTTTTTTTTTTTTGCCAAGCTTAATGTTTCATTTGAGTAATTTCTTCCTGTTGCTTCAATTTCTCCAATTCCCAGTTTGCTGTTTCTCCTCCTTGGCTGCCTTTGAAAGCAAACTCTCACATCCTCTCTGCTCTTTCCTCCAAACTATTCCAGATCTTTAATGAAGATATTAATAAAATCAGAATAAACAATGGAACAATAACAGTCTTGCTGCAACACCCCTCCCGATGCTCCCCTTACTGGGCACATACCACCAGGCATGGCTTGCAGCCAGCATTCGTGCTTTGTCATGTCCATGTCTATGCCCTTGTGAATTTGTTTTGCCACTCTAAGAATTCACAGATTGCTCTACAAAATTCTCACCTTACCAAGGTGGGAAGAACTGCATCTGGTGCATTTCCTTTCTCCATCACAATAATTTTAGCAAGTGTGTCAGGAAAGCAACCCAGCATGATGTGCTCAATCATTTTGCATCACCCTTAGACCACAGTGCTCCTGTATTCCTTGTTTGGCAGTCCACTCTCTTTGCTTGTGCTCCTTATCTTTGCTTCAGAGCATTTATCTCCAAAACCTTTCCCAGCTCCCCACAGACCGATATACATCCTTAACCTGTGGTGTATGCAACCCTTTGCAGTTCCCTTCCAAGCTCATTGCAGTTTATAGGACCAGAGCCTCAGCTGCTATAAATTGTTATAGCTCCACAGAAATCAACTGAGCTATGTGATTTGTTTGTCAGCTGGACATCTGGCTAGGATTTTATGGAAGAGCATTTGCCTGGACTGCAAATAGGGCACTAAAGATCCCTAGGGCCAAGTGAACTTGGAGAATGTGGGAGGGTAAAAAAAAAAAAAAAAAAGGAGATATTGTGGAGTAAGTCAGCTCTTGCAGCCAAAAGACCTGGAGGAGAGCTAGATGAGACAGAAAAAGCCATCAGCATGGACTTCTGTATTCTGAAAATACCATTAATGTACTCCCCGCAGATATCTCTCAGCTCCTTATTTTGATGGTCCACCTAATTTTTACACAAGTTCTTTTTCTTAGTGTTGGGTCACCTCCTATTCTCTTGTATTTCACCAGTACCTTTCTTCATGTAGCAACTCTTACTGCAGAAGGTACTCTTACTGTACATGCACAAAAAGACAAAAAACTTATCCTAGAAATCTGCACACCACTTGACACCAGTGGATGCAGTCTGGGAGCAGAATACTACTATCAAAAAAGAGCATGGACAGCTTGATAGGCTGTGATCCTGGTCCTTAAATGCTGGGAAAGTTGCCTCTGTGAGCCTCTCCTTTCCAAAGAGGAAAATGGGAAGCAGGAAAAGACACCAAAGGGAGAATGATCTGAGAAGATGTCGGGGCTGCCCAGTGCATAACCTAGCTGCTGTTTGTGAAATCCCATGGCCACTCTCCTAGTGATCCATAAATCACTCAGGTTGTCCCAGCTGGGTCACAACAACTCACTGCATACCTTCCCTTAGCTCAAGACAAAATACCCTTGCTGTTCCCTTGCAGGCAGAGGTCTGAGCAGGTCTCAGTGCTCTCCAGCTTGCCACCGGCCCCATGTGCCATCAGGCAGCTGCTGGTGACCCTGAGTAGAAACTCTTGCCCTGGACAGCGGCCCTTGCTGCTCACCTCTAAGAAATAGTTTGCCCTTGAGACGGAGAAAAGCTGAGGCGTCTAGCAATCATTAGGAAAGCACTGAGGCATATAAGCTGTTGGGTTGTTGGTCATTTGGGCAGTCCCCAAGAGGCTTTTGTGTGGATGGAAGGGTGAGAAATATGCCTTACACAACATGTGTAAATGGCAAACAATTTTTCTTTTTTTTTCCCTTTTTTTTTTTTTCCCCTTTCTCCTGAGTGCAAAAGGCCTATAAAACAATTAGAGCTTAAAATTGGACTCCTGGCAGAGAACGAGAGAGGGAGTTTATGCCTTGTTAAGTGTAATCAGTCTGGTGATAAGGGGACAATTTCAGCTGTGTGAGATATAATTACATCATAAACTCCACATTACAAACAGGGCAAGCAGAGGTGAAAAGGTGAAGAGGGAATAAGCTATGATGCCCTTTGGGGGACGTGGCAGAGGAGACTTTTCTGGACTCTATTTGCCAGAGAAATTTCTCCAATTGGACTGGGAGCTGTGAGCTTGCAGGAAGGGCATGCTGGCACCTCAAGGCTAGTGGCTGCCCTCATTCTGCTGGGCAGCTGGATGGAGTGTCTTTCCACTGCCACACCTGAGGTTTCACATCTGCCAGCTGGAGAGGAATCTTACTTTGGGCAAGTTAAATATTAATAATGTTTCAGAAAAGAGACAAACATTTCTTTGTGGCCTGAAGCTGGAGGAGAGCATCTGCAGCTTTGCTGTCAGCTGAACGTAGGAAGAAAGCCAGCTTCAAAGAAAAAGGAGGCATAAATGACTGTCCTAGGTGGTGGTGGTACACCTAAGGCTGAGGATGCACAGACTGTTTGCAGGGACAGGAGCTACTGCACAGCTCAGCACCAGGCTGCAAAGGACATGGCTGCCTGAACAGGTGTGGGCATGCTGCTCTGGAGCCCACTGCTCACAAGCCCTAAACCTCAAACAGGATCCTCAAGCTGTCACACCAAAGGAATGTTACTCCAGAGCTCAGCACCAGCTTGTCTCTTTCCCAGGCTACCTGTGGCAGCAGTGGGAAAGGGTCTCCCTCCTCTATACAGGACATCCCACTGGACACAAGGAAGGGATCAGGCTTGCCCTGGGTACTGACTCTGGCTGGCCCCATCTGGGGACAAATCTCAGAAATGCTTCTCAGAGCACACGTGGCTGCTTGGGTCTGTCCAGGAAAAAACAAGAAACACAAATCTGGTTTAACACGAGCTGCTTTAGGTGAATACTTCTAGAAGTGATGTTGTGAAATGAGGAGAACAGAGTAATGAAAGAAAAGCAGCACACTGGGGGAATGAGGATTTCTCTGAGAACAGTTTTTGGAAATGCAAGATTTCTCAGCTCAGGTACTTAAATTATTGACAAAAGTTTAAAATAATGTTGGGAAATTCTTCTTTCATGATTTTGTCTCTCAAAAATAAACGAGCATTTTTAAAAAGTTGTTTCAGTAACTCTGGTCTCCATTTCTGGTTTTGCTGCTAAAGGCCTAAGACTTCTTTCTAGACTAGAAAACTGTGTCTGGGTCTGGGATCAAGAGTTCTAGTCTTTTCTTGTCACTGGCATGCTTCACGGTATTAGATAAATCACTTAACCTTTCTGTGACATACTTCCCCATCTGTAAAATGAGGTTGATAATCATATTTGCTTACTTCACAGAAGTGTTAGAAGAATGAATTATCACTGTTTTTATAACCATTTATATCTTGCTCTGGGGCAAAGACTGCTTTTTTTTTTTTTTTTTCTTTTTTTTTTTTCCTGTGCTCATGCAGCAGCACAGGAGTCTCGCTCTGTAATGGTTCTTCATAAGTTCTATTATGATATAGAAAGATAAAAATTAAATATAGCTTTTGACAATGCAGCAAACAGGGTTTGCAAGTATGACAAATACAGTGAGTTATATTAAAAGAGCAAGGGCTCCTTTTTTTTGGTGCTGAAAGAATGATTAATTAAGTATAATGATAGTATCCTGAAATATAACCCTACCTCAAAGTGGGCAGTGTAACCCCCCCCCGGCAGCCACTCTTCTGTAAAGGACAGAGAAAAATGATTAACGTTTAAACAGATCCATTAATAGATTATTATTACTTAGAGTGCTTCAAGAATTTGGACAGGATCAAATTTGCATTAGGAGCTTTACAAGTCCAAAGCTGGAGACAGTCCTCACCCTAAAGAGCTTGAGCATAAAAGAGATATAGCATAAACTTGAGACAAACCATGTCAAGAGAAGTAGAGATATGTATGTTCAAGGACACATAACAACTGCCAGAGATGGGGATTCCCAGGCTGATGTTATTTTAAGTAATTTATGTCACTGCTTCCACGTGGCTATGGCTCATGTGCTGTTTCTGTGGTGCAGGTCAGCTTTCTTCACACAGGCTTGGTATTCTTACCAGGAAAAGACATAAAAATGCAGACTGGCCAATTTGGAGATTTAGTGATCATGCAGACAACTGAGGAAGGAAGGAATCAAGGAAGTCTGAACTGGGTTTTGGAATGGGGACCATCACCAGCAACAGTCAGTGCAACCTTGGCTAGTGCCCGATGCTGCTGCTATGGAAGAGACTTTTATGCATCAATCAGGACCGAGTCAGTCATAAGTAAGGAGCTCAGCACTTCACTGACATATTACATTTAGAAGGACTAATTAGTCCCTGGTGCCATCTACAAGGAAAGACTTGAGCTGCAAGTAACTTAACACAGTTTCATGGAATGGCAATGAAGCAGCCTGGATTAAACCCCGCTGTGAATTATTACTGCCACAGCTTCAGCATCAGACTGATCACAAATACTCTGTGTGAAGTCTGGGGCTGACATCATTAGGCATCTTCCTGAGATATCCCCCTTATGACTGGCTCAGTCCTTCCTACTCATGCATGACTTCTTCCACTGGCACAGAGGGAGTAAGCAAGGTTCCTAGTTTATGGACAGAGAACTACAGCAGAGGTAGATTGAGGCTATGTGTGTGCTTTGGGACACAGAAGTGGTTCCTAGCTGCTGGCTGTGCCAAGAGCAGAACTCAAAGAGAATTGCTGCTCTCACGTTTAGGCCACTTTGTCACCCTCCCTTGCCTTTGGGGAGGATAGTTTTTGTCCTTTTCCTGATTGAGCAGGGCCATAATTTCCATGAGTTGCAGGGACCCTTCTCAGTTTGGCTTTCCAGAGGGTTTAAGGGAGGTTCACACACTGGAGGATGGGCCCTCTGGCTTCCCTGCCAAAGTTACCAGGGATGGTAATAGGGGGATTGAGATGAACAGCTGGATCTTTGAGGATCTTGTCCTGATCGGACAGGACCTCATGGAGTACTGGTTAAGCCTCGTGCAGTCTGAATGTGATCACCCCTGGATTGTGAGCTGTTGCTAGACTTGTGGGACAATCCTTGGTGTTTTTCAGAGAGGCAGCCAAAGCCACATTGGCCAGCCTTGTGGTAATAGGCTATGTACCATCAGCACTTCTTGGCTAGAGAAATGAAAACAGAGAGCAGGCTCAGATGGAAGTAACCAGTACCATTAGGGCAGACTGTTGTGGGATGCACAGATTGTGAAGGAGTGCGGGAAGTCTTCAACATCACCACCACTGTCAGCATCACAGCTGCATCCCAAGGCGCAACGCTGGGTCAGCCCACTAGATCCTCTTGTTGCCAGGGTCACTGCAGACAACCTGGTGACTGCAGGAGGACATGGCCTCCATGAGAGCATGATGGACCCTGTCCATGTCTTCCACTGTTAGCAGGAGGGTGTGGGGGAAGAGAAGGTGAGGTGTGGAAGCGAAGTGTGAAGCTATATGGGGAAGAGGGGGAGATGGTGAGCAGTGATTGCTCAGGTTTCCTGCAGTGCTGTCTGATCCTGAGGCAGGCTCCAGCTGCCAGATGAAGAGGAGCAGGTGGTGCAAGACTGCATGGGTTCTCCAGTCATGCCATCCACATACAAAGTATGCCTATCTGCAGAAAATTTGGAGGGAAACAGGTTTGTTTGCATGCTTGCAAACCCCCCCCAAACCCAAAACTAGTGGAAGTGCACAGTATTTTGGTCCCCAGCAGTCCTTGCTCAGCCTGGGAACATCTCTGCTTGTCACTGTAGGGATGCCCCTGTGACAGTGCTTGCATCAGTATTGAAGATCCCTCGCACATGTACTCCCTGTGCTGTCTTTTTCTGTGGGGGAAAACCCAAAGAAGTCTGACAGCAACTGGAAAAGAGTCCAAAAAGTTGAAACCCTTCATCAGGGTAGGAAAGGATGAAAGAGAGAAATTATGGCACTCAGTCCTGACACCACTATTTCTTGGCAGGAGATAAGTGCCTGCACATCTCAGATAACCTCCCAGAGAAAGAAAGTGCAACCAGAGCTCAGGGGAGAGGAGTGAGGAGCTTGGAGGCTCCTTCTTCTGCTGACCCCCAAGGGAAAACTGATGTCCTTGCCACCCACACTGGCACATCTGACCAGTTTGTCTCTCCATGCTTTCCAAACAGCCTCGGCAGCAGATGGAGAGCTCTGTCTCTCTACCCTTTTATCTCAGACGAAACCCCTGTCTGCAGGAGGCAATACCTCCAGTAGCAGGGCTGAATCTGACCTCAGTGCCGTTGCTTTGTTCCCTAGGCTACCATGTGATGGTGAGAAATCACGGGTGGGTTCCATCAATCCCAACTGGACAAGCAGCCCAACAGCCATCTTTTCCCAATTTCTAAGTACTTAGTCACATTATCTGAGCATACCTAGTGGCCACCTAATATGTGTGCCCAGGCTTTTTCATGCTTGTAAAAGGAAATATTTGACATACTGCTTTGACTGTAACTGTTAAAAGGAGTCTGTCTTTAGACTGAAGCAAAATCCTAAGAAATCCTTAGAAAAACTCCCAGCAGTGTCAGAAAACTGACAAGAGACTGAAGCAAGGGCTTAATAATGGAGTGACTCTTCCAATCAATTGGTGTTAGTTAATTAATTAATTGCTGCAGTTGCAATGACATTCCCTCTGGCTGAGTAATCGGGAAATCAGCCACCTGAGGCTCTTAGGGAGTTAATTGCCTTAAACTTTGTTAAAGCAGAGTGATAAAACCATTTAAAAAATGCTATCAATGCACATTTCTTGTCTTTTGGGACCTTGCAAACCAATTCTTCATTTTGCAGAGCCAAACCTTTAGAGTTTTACTTGGAACAACTGAGTAATGGAGACAGATGAGGTGGAGAAACAGGGAGCACAGCTGTGAAATACAAGTTCTATATCATCTGAAACAGGAGCCATGCTGATGAATTTGAAATACCCTGAATCACTCTCCAAACTTTCAGTGTCCATCCAGATTGCTGTCCTTTCTTAAGTGTTTTGTCCAGCTGAGAGTGAAGCTTCCCTACTCTCTTGGAGTCGTGCTTCTCTTTTAATCCTTGTATGAAAAATCTTTTCTTTTGTTCAACCTGATTTTATCTTACAGAAGTGTTGGCAGAAATAAGAGAACTATTCTGGGAACAGCAGAAACCCTCTTTCCTCCCCCTTCACAGCTACCTATTTCTCAGGCTGAAGCTGAGCTTCTGTGTGCTTTAGACCTCCCTCCCAAGTGAGCCCTTTGAGACCTTTGGAGGACAGCTGGTCTTCAGTCAGTGGAAGTGGGTATTTTTGGCTGGAGCCCCTGCAGATATCTTTTTAAGGAGGCAAAGTGGCGGCCTTTGAAAGGTGTCAAGCTGTCCTGATAAAAAACTAGCCCTGTCCCAGCAGCAGCAAAATCACTGTCTGACGAGTGAAGGCTTAGCCTGTTGTGTGTCTGGCTGTCTGCCTCGTAGACAGTCCGTCACTTGTGGTCTCCCTGCAAACCCTGCTTGTTTGTCTGCAGCTCCAACATGCAGAGTGCTCCAGGCAGCCACCTTTGCTTCTCCTGCCTGGCGCTCCCATCTGTACCCTGCAAGGTTTTGACTCCCTGCCGAGTGATGGAGCAGGAGAAAGAGAATTCCTGCTTGGACTTCAGCACTCTGAGGACACCCTAGCCAGGGCCTGGTAGAAAACTCCACCTTTTCTTGACGTTTCTAAATGGAAACAACTCACAAAAAGTGAGCTGGAATAAAAAAAGCAAAGGAAGGAAACAGATTTGAAACAGAACAGCGTTCATCATATGAGAGACAGTGAGTGCATATAGAACATACAGGCATTGAGGACTTGATATCAAGTTCCCATATTTTTTATCACATTTGTTTACACTGGTTATTTCTTTCTTTTCCTCATAAAACTCTTTGAGTCCTGCTATTGTAGCATAATCTTTGGGTTTGTTAAAAATGAAGAGAGAGCCTAGCTCTTCAGATGACGGAGAAAAGCTAAAAATTGTTAGCCCTACAGCCTCAGAAAAGGGAAAAACCCCAAGAGACTCATGTTATAAATGATACTTTTAAACATTCCAGAGGTTTTATAGAGCCATAATAATAATAATTTTCTTTCTGCTTAAGGTTAGAAAAACTGGTATTTCCTTCCTTTACCAGGATTAAGGATTCCAGGTCTCTGCGGTCCTTTTGAGGAGGTGAATAGGGGATGGGTGTCTCTCATCTCCCCGCTGCAGCCCTTTCACAGACTCCCAGTGCGGAATGCTGCAGTTCTCAGATGCAAACCGCCGTTTTCTCCCTTCTATCTTATCTATCAGTCACTTCGTGTGTGAGCTCATACACATATTATTAAATATAAATACAAACCCCAGGCACACATTCTTATCCTTAAGTAATAAAACCTAATGGAAGAATTTACAGTCATGGGTTATAAAGCAATAATAGTTGTAAAATCATTTAGCAGGGTTCAAATACAGGTGAAAGGAGAAGTTCAGAAGTTCAGCGTCTAAATGTGTATCCTGGCAGTTTCCTATGACAAACAGCAAATCCCCTATTGACATGGTACCAGTAACAAAAGCCCAGAACTACTCTCACCCCTCCACTTGTATTTTTGAGTAGACGGCTTGTTCAGCTTTATTACTTTTTGAGCATAGTTTCTACAGGTCAAGATATTCAGTAGGTAGAAGTGAGGACAGGCTGAAAAGGTCACTGCATAGTCAACAAGAATCCAATTTCTGTACAGTGCCACTCCAGCCCCATGAAGTGGGAATAAACTTTGTACTTGAAACATAATACACATGATAAATCACAGGTGGAAACCACTGGCATTACCTGGAGAAAAATTCCTGGTACAAGCAGGCCTGGGCACTATTTTTATTGGCCGGTCCAGGAACACTTAGATGCTATTGTCATTAAAATGCTTACATGTGTATTGCTTATATTGCAGTTTCTGCCATTTCTAGCAAGCAGCACTTTCTAGTGACTACTGCTTACTACATGCAGCTATTCTAGGTTGGGCAACAACTTTGCTAAATGTCTTCACCATGCCAAAACATAAAGCACATGCTCTGTCCTTAAGAGATCGAGTCTGTTGTTAACTGGCGTAAGAGTGAAAGCACCTAAAATGTACACCCCAGGAATCACATGAAGCATGTCAGGTGGCTGACTCTAAACTTCAGGTCCCTCTTGCCGTGTCATGCCAGCCCAAAAGCACTGAGGCAGGAATGAGGTAGGAACCCCACAGCCGCTGTTAGCTTTGCTTCTGCTGCTGCAATACTTAACATCCCACCTGAACTTTGCCCTAATGATGGAGGCAGATAATATGCTATAAGGTTGCTGGATAAGAAGATAACTTTGCCCTATGCTTCATTTCGTAATTATTTTTTCTAAAACAAATTATTAGAAGTTGTGAGATGTACTAAACAGATTGTACCTTCTCTCAATAAAAAAGGACTCAATTTCTTCATCAAGCTAGCAGAAATGAGATAGCTATGATACATGCAACACAAGAACTTTAGCATTTCATGGTCTTTGGCACTTTTTAACTTCATTAACTTTGGCAATCTAAACTACTTCCAGAGAATCAAGGCCGTGCTCCCAAACAAGCCCCTGTTACTGGCATATCTGAAGGAATATTGTCACTTCCTCCAGGCCAATCAAACACTTGTGTTTTTTCTGAGAGTATAAGAGGTTCTTTGTCGTAATAGTGTGCATAAAATATATCTAAACATCCCATGCTCTTATTGAAACAAGCTGCCATTTTGTTGTTGTGAAATTTCCACACGCTGGGATGCCCGGTGTGCTTAGCAGGCAGCCAAACAGCTAATCCCCCAGCAAACAGCCAGTGAGTCCTTCAGAGCATACAAATGCATCATGGTTTCCCATGTTGTCCTTTGCACTAACGTGGCAGCAGGGAACGAGCTGCTCAGAGAAGCTTTCTGATGGGCTACCAAGGGGGTTTAGGGTACACCATGGTTAGACAAAGGCTTAGAATAGTGCTGAAACTTTTCACTGGCCAAAATGAGGATTGTATCCCTGTTTTTCTTGCTTTCTTGTGTGGCCAGGCTGTTCTTTCAGGGGTTTGTTTGAAAAAACATCAGAGAAAACTTTAGTTTTGGTGGCAGTAAACACATTAGCAGTTTTACTTTCTTTTGCCCGCTTCACTCCCTCTGTCTTTTATCTTTCTTTCTTATGCTCTGTGCTGTTTCTTTCTTCCTTTAGTCCTAACTCCTGGTGTGATTTCCTTTTTCTCTGCCCATCTGTTTCCTCAAGGACAGGTCACAGAAAGTAAGCACAGGGTCACTGGCTGGAAAAAAAGGGCATCTCTGTGGATTGCCCCTGTGCTGCACCCCACAGAGACCTCTTCTGAGAGTTTATGCAGTCTTGTCTGCAAAGACACAGAGCAAGCTTGAAAGGCCAGTTCTTTGGAAGGCAGGGAAAGTCAGCATTTTGGTTGCCTGGAAGGCCTTGGTCCCTCCCTCCATCTGCTGCCCTCCACTACACGCCAGTGCTCCTGGCTGCAACACCTTTGATCCTTGTTTGAAGAGGATCACCAGCTGAGAGACTCATAGATCGAGCATCACTGCCTGACTGGGATGTGGGATTGGTGGGTTGGGCTTCTTGGTGCAGCAGGGTAAATCTAGAGAGGACAGTTTACTGGGAAAAGTTCCCAAGCCCATTTTTCAGGGTTCAAGTGCACTGAACCATGCTGGTACTTACAGAAGTGTGTCCTTGCAAAGCAGCAGAGTACCTGGCCCTGCATTTGTCAGGGATCTGGTTAACCCCATAATTACTTGCTTCCTGACATTAATTATCGACCTGTGGTTTTGCCCTCTTCTACATGCTTTTACACTCAGTAAAGTCTTGTAGCTGACTACAGGATTTGTCAGTGCAGTCAGATGCCCTGAGACTGAATCCTGGCAGAAGAAGACAAGCAAAACCTTCCAAAATTTTCATTTCCCTGGGATCTCCAGGTAGCCTCATTTCCCAAGGTGAAGAACTCCACTTTCTGACACAATTGCATAAGGCAAATGGGACAAAACAGTTCGTCCAACAGCTTCATAAACAGCCAAGAAGAAGCACCGCACGCACAATGACTCATGCAGTCAGGACACATGTTTATAGAACAAATTTAGCATCGACCGAAGCAGATTAACAATTGATTGAAGAATTTCATTCCACATCCTCATTGTCCCCTAGGACATCATGAGTCAGTGAGCAAGCTGTTGACAGCACAAGAGATCAGACCTTACCAGCCCAGCAATAACTCTTATGGCTGTGGGCATCAGAACCTGCAGCTGGAGATCAGTGCTGCTCACGGGGGCTACTGCCGTTGGTGTTAGGACTTCGTGGGGCTTTAATTCCTACCCTGACAGGTGTCAAAGAAGGGGGACAACAGACTGGCAAGGAGAAAACAAGAAAGCATTATGAGTGGAAGAGCAGACGCCTAATCCCCTCATCTCCAGGGCTCTTTGTAGTGGATTCCCAAGGAAGCAATTTGCAGTGGGTCAGTTTAACCTACAAAAATTAGTAATCAGGAAAGACTCTGCTTGGGGTGGTTTAGAACAACAAAAATGGAGCCCATGTCTTTGCCTGACCTGCTGAAGGAGCCTGAAGTTGTATCTAATATGCAAAATTAAGTGCCAGCCACAGCACCTTCAGAGGTACTGGTATACTGATAAATTAAAAATACCAGGTAGATGAATGCAAATAACATCACATTTATAGCAAATGCTAAGAATATAGTGCTGTTTCTAAGGTAATTGAAAAAATTAACCCTTTCTTTATTAAGGAAAACAACAAAACTTTTCTTATTGTGTAGACACAGAAGCAGAAGTTGGAAAAGTTGGTTAGTTGTTCACGCTAAGTTGAACTAACCAAGTTGTTACTTGGTCTAGAAAGGGTGGTAATGTTTCACACTTGTCCCTGAAATGGCATAGCAGTAGGTTCCATTGTGGCACTTGAGGGTTAAACCTTTTTATGGGCCACCTTATTTTCCCTTATTTAGCTCCATGCTCCATTTCAGCACCACCAACACCCGGACCAGGTTATGACCTCCCTCAAATAATATCTTGGAACTCCGGAGCTGTTAGGAACTGTGGTTTGTAACTGTAAATGAGATAAGCTGGTTGGGAGGCTAATTGCTGCTAAATGACTTGATTGTCTCATACAGACAGCAGGAAGGTCTCTCTGCTCCCATCCCACGTGTACAGTGCAGAACTGGGGTCATGTAGAGGTGGCTGATTAAAAAAAGTAAATCCAAAGGCTGCTGGCCTGCCTAGACAATCAGATATCTGTTTCCAGTATATGTGGCTAACTGGCCTTCTTCAGCTTTTTAATAGGCTCGTACTTCTCAGGGGGTTTGGGAGACGCTTTCCTTCAGGAGTAGGACATGGACATGAGGCGTACCCTCCAGCTTGGCCATGGACTCCAGCCTCTGTGGAAATCTACATTGTTTATATTTTGCAACCTTTATTTCCCAATACCTTGGCACTGCTGAGGAGCTTTAAGTGCAGCTTTGTGTAGAGTGTGTGGTATGTGCAGGTCATTGTTAATTGCACTTTCTCCTTAGCACGTGCTCTGCCAGCTGGGCAGATGGGGGAGCTGGGATTCTCCTGAGCTGGTCCCAGACAGTAAAGCCTGTGCCATGAGAAATTTGATGAAATGCGTCTCCAGTTCCCCATTTTCTCAACTAATGAGCAGAGCAGGGTAGTGCTGTCAGCTATAGGAGCAGACATCTCCTGAGGAAGCAGAGAGGCAACTAGCTGTCCAGTTCCATGCACTGACCTGTGTGTGACCTCTTTCACTACAGAGAAATGGCAAGAAGTGGCAGGTGAAAAGCAAGGCTCTAAGGAAGGGTCACATCTTGTAAGTGGTGCTGCTCGGAGAATGTAAAAGCAAGGACTGGTGGGGTGTGTGTCACACACATAATGGTGTTCCCGCAGTGCTCAGGGTGTGCGACACTGCACCAAACTTCCCTGATGACTGTCAGTCCCCTCTAAGCATTTTGCCTCACCATACGAGATATTTTGGAACAACATATGTCAAGAGCTAGGATGACTCTGTGTTTGGCATGTGTTTCCTGGTGTGTGAGGAGACACATATGTATTGCATAAAATTTCTGCTTACACTGAGGGGCAAATACCAAACTGAACAGCCCTTCACATGGCAGGAAACTCAAGATGTGGGGCAACACACGGTAAAATGTTTCTTTTGCAAAGGAAAGTTCCATCACTTGTAAGACTGTGCTTTTGTCTTATTTTTCCATGGCCTTTTTGATTGGCATGTGAGCACTGCCACTACAGTGGGCAATGCAACCATTCCTTAGAGCAAGCGTTAAAGTTATTACGATTTTTAGTTCAATTTTGCCACAAAGGAAGAAAAAAAGGGATGTAAAAAGTAAGATAAATCTTTAGTCTATATTAGGATAAATGGGACAATCCTTAGATTAAACTCTGTTACTGAAACAGCATTGATTCTGGATGGAAGTTGCAGAGCTCAGCAATAGGAAGGCAGCAGTAATGCCTTCGGTTAATGAACACATTCCTGCTGTCATTAGCCCAGGCACTGCCTTTACACTGCCCAGCTAATAAGAGAGAACAATGTTGCTTTGAGTTTTTAATACAGTCTCCACCTAATGTGTGGCTTCCATCTGAGTTTGGCTTTGAGTGTCAGGTATTTTTCCATCATCAGAAGAGAACTCTAGGACTTTGAAGCCATTCCTCCTTGGGAAAAAGGAAGCCATTAGCAGAGATTTGTGTGGGAGTTTGCATGCACGCAGGGTGGTGGCATTCTGCTCATTGTGATGCTATGAGATGTGGCAAGATAAATCATCTTAATCTCAGAGCCAGTGGAGAACGTTTCTTTTTTCCCTTTGGTTTCTAGATGACCCAGGTGTAACAGTGAAAAAAATAATCCCTTAAAGGACTTGTAGCTGTTTCAGCGGCAAGATTTAATATACCATAGGGTGGAAATATATGGGAAACATCTGTCAATGTGTCAGCGTTTTAAAATGAGGAGAGGGAAAAAGTAAAAAAAACAGCCAACAAAGAAACCCCCAAGTGGGCAAAATGGAGTTTGTTTAAGAAAGACTATCTAGAAAGGACATTGCTTTGCTTCTGCTTGTATTTCTCAAGCCATAAACTTGCTTTAATGTCCCCTTGTTCTATGCTAACTTCTCAGTGCTCCCAGGAGACTCAGCCTGAAATGCTAATTTGCAGCTGGAAAATTCTGTGACCTTTGTAGGAGACCCTGAAAACACCTCAACCTGTTTCAGATACTTTGACCATTACTCAGAGAAACAGTGGATGCCCCATCCCTGGAAGTGTCCAAGGCTAGGCTGGATGGGGTTCTGAGCAACCTGGTCTAGTGAAAGGTGTCCTTGCCCACAGCAGAGGGGTTGGGAGTAGATGATCTTTAAGGTCCCAAAGCCTTTCTATGATTCTTTGATTATTTTCTTAGATGCGTCAGCTCTCTGCGGAGAAAAGCTCAGCTGAAGCAGTGCTGTGTAAGAAGGCACAGAGCAGGGGGTGGTTGTCCATGTCCTGATCTCCTGTGCCTCTCTGGGGAGCCTTGACAAACGCTGTCCCCCATTTTCAGGGATTCTTGCCCATATAGTGGTAGCAGAGTGAGATCACTGCGAAAGGAACTCAGAATCCAAATTGTGTAAAATGCTTCCAAGTCTGTGTAGCTGGTTGACTCTCTTGGTGGATGCACACTGCCTTTCTGTAGCAAAGAGCTGGTGAGGAGACGCCCACCACTCCCTCTCCCAGTCTGGAGCTTGACTCTGGTGAAAGGCTTCCTTAACAGGGTGATGATGTCCCTTTAAAGTGAATACAAACCTGTTAAGAAGAGGCAAGATCCCTTGGGGATCAGCCAAGGAAAATGACTTGATTTCTGCTCAGAAGTTACCATGATCTGGACACCACCAGAAGGTTTCCTTCTTGTCTTCTATTTGGGTAGAAAAACTCATCATTGTCAATTGAGAAACTCTGAGGCCTGCCTCACCTTCCCAGAGTTTTTTCAAGTCAAACTTTATTGGCATATGTGTCTCAAAATTGATGGCACACGCATAGGGATAGATTTTATTCAGTCCAAGAACAGGTGAGAGGAGAGTGAGAAAGGATGTGTGTGTGACACAGGCATGCACGGACAGTATCGAGGCAGCCCTCTGTGGGCTACCTGGGAATTCTCCACCCGTCTGTGGGCTGCCTGGGAATTCTCCCCTCACTTCCCCGCACCAAGCTGCCTTTGGTGAGGTGCAGCTCCTGGGGTAGTGTGCCCAAGTAGCTTGCAGGCTGAACCTGCTGGTGTCTCACCAGGTTATTACTCTACGTTGGCCAAAACTAAGCATACCTTGACTGTCACGCCAGCTTACTGTGAGGTGACATTTGGCATGACTAGTGCCAGTGCTTCATGCTACATAAAAATGTTGGCATGCCATTTGGGTTCTGTCCCAGGCAGATGTAATCTGTTTGATTTATTTAGCGACTGAATGCCTGTTTTTAATTTTTTTTTTTTTTTTTTTTTTAACACTGGGACCTTGTAATGAGTTTAGTGAGTTAAAATCAGATTATCAAGGGTGGCTCTTCACTGCCAGCAAAACAGAAAAAAAAAATTAATCAAGAGTTTCTTGTCACCTGCTAAAAAATACTTTTCATCACCCCTAGGGAACTGTGCCTACTGGAGACTGTGAGTGATTCTGGAAGCAGCAGGCAGGGAAATCACTTATTTTATTAGCTATATTTTGCAGCCCAGTATGTTTGTACAGTAAATAATATTTTGCATAAAATCACTGGCTGATGCTGTGCTTTTTATCATGGACTGCTATTTTTTACAGCTGCTCTTTTAAGTGTCAGCACTGAGCATTTTTTTGTGTCATCATCTGTGCTTTACATTGCTATGTGTGGCAATATAACTGTTCCAAAGCTTTGTACTGTGACGGGGTGCCACAGTTATTTGGGAGAGATGGAACCACACTTTGAACATTTTTCACTCTTTCCATGGCCACATTTATGGTGTTTGTAAAATTCTGTGTGTTTGTAAAATTCTGTGTGATTTTATGGCGTTTCTAAAATAATGTAATTTTATGGCAGTTGGGAAGTGCTGTGATTTCAATGAAAAATGGAATACACTGGTTTCAGTGGAAGAATTTTCCAATACCACTGAGGGATAAAAAAAGCACACCCAAACTTTCTGAGCATAACAGAAAACTCTTTTGAGGACAGAAGCAATTAAGATCTTTTCTGCCTTTAACATGTAAGTGGTAAATAGTATTTGCTACTTTGTATGATATGCATGAGAAAAGAGTGCAGCAAAAAAACCTCTGTAGTTAAGAATTTTAATAAAGGAGAACCTCAAGGAAATTACATATTTATAGTCACACCTGTATGTAAAGGAGTAATCATGTTCAAAGGCTGCCAAGTCCCTAATGCTGATAATGGTAGAATTTAGTTCTGTGCAAAGGGCCAGGGAAGGGGCTTTGGGGCTTGTCTCTGCTCAGTATCCTCCATGTTAATTTGTCCCTATTTGCAGGATGTTAATGCTCCCGTTTGTCAGAATTAAACAGGAATGTCATTAAATACTGCAGTCATTTTTATTCTTTGCAGCTGTGTAACCTTCAATAACTATGGACAACTCCCCCTACCTCACCTCCCCTTCTTGCAGGCTTCACTCTTAGCCATAATTGGAAAAAAATCCAGAGAAGGGCTGGAGGTGAGGTTTGTTAGAGCTGCTAATTAGCTGATGCCATCACATCAGAATTACAATCCAATTTCTTGGAGGACTCCAGGGCCTCTTCTCTCCAGCTTGGAGACAGATGCCAAATTTACCCTCAGAAAACAGGGACAGATGATTAGTGCTGACACCCTCCAATTCTGTCACTGAACTGTCTGGCACAGAGTGGCTGGTTTAAGGGTTTTGGCTGGAATTAAAATTTTCTGTCAAGGTTGGTTTTTCTTTTATTCTTATTTTATTTTATTAAAAAGATTCCCAGACTAATTCAACTGAATGTGAAATTTGACGAGGGAAATTTCTTTTCCAGGGCTTCTAATTCTGGGAGGAAGGGAAAAACAACAGCAGCTTTGCAGACAGTAAAATTCAATTAGAGTTGAACTAACATCGATTGTTGTGATTTCATTTGCGTTTATCTTTTAATTAAGCTATCCTTACCTGATTTTTAATCTTTTTAAAAATATTTTTTCTCCCTCTTTTTTTTACATGTGATTCAGGACCAGGCGTTCTGTGACTCTGAATGAAAATACATAGTGCTATATCCCTTATTTAGCATGCTGGATGGTGAAGACTGCCTTCTAAAAAGATTAATATTGTTAAGATGTATATTGAGGACAGTATCCAGACCATGCCTCATATAGGTAAGCATTGTGAAGCTGAAGTTTTGTGGCCACATCTTGGCTGCCTAAATTAGTCAATCTCCCTATAGCCTCTGGAGAGATTTATAGAATCACAGAACATGCTGAGTTGGAAGGGACCCACAAAGATCATCGTGTCCAACCCACAGTCCTGCACAGGACTATCCCCAAGAATCACACCATGTGCCTGAGAGCACTGTCCAAATGCTTCTTGAACTCTGTCAGGCTTGGTGCTGTGACCACTTCCCTGGGGAGCCTGTTCCAGTGCCCAACCACCCTCTGTGAGAAGAACCTGTTTCTAATGTCCAACCTAAACCTCCCCTGACAAAACTGCAGGCCACTCCCTGGTCTTGTCACCACTCACCACAGAGAAGAGATCAGTGTCTGCCCCTCCTCTTCCCTCACGAGGAAGTTGTAGACTGTGCTGAGGTCTCCCTTCAGTCTCCTCTTCTCCAGGATGAACAGACCAAGTGCCTTCAGCAGCTCCTCATAGGGCTTCCCCCTCAAGGCCCTTCACCATCTTTGTTCCCCTCCTCTAGACACTCTCTAACAGCTTAATATCTTTCCTATATTGCATGCCCAAAACTGCGCACAATATTCAAGGTGAGGCCTCACCAGTGCAGAGCAGAGTGGGACAATTCTCTCCCTTGACCAGCTGGCCATGCTATGCCTGATGCCCCCCAGGACACAGCTGGCCCTTCTGGCTGCCAGGGCACACTGCTGAGGTATACTTGAAGTCCAAAAGCCCTGCCACTTAAACATAATCCTTCTCAAAGGTGGGACCAGTCAGCAGTGATGAGAGTATTTGCCACCACCAGCTCTGAGGGTGGGATCTTTGCCACTGCTGCAATTCCCAGGTGAAAAGACACAGCTGGACCTGACATCTGTTGATCACAGCTTCTGTTAGCCAGGATGTGCACCCTAAGTTTTCTCTGCCTTGAGGAAGATGGGATGCACAACTCTGGTATGGGGGAAGAGGGTAATCCCTTTTCAGGCTATGTCATGGTGCAGGCAGGAATGCATAGGCTCTGGAGCTAGAAGGAGAGCAAATATCAAAGAGCCCAAGCAGGATCTAGTGATCTGCTGGGAGAAGCAGGACTGATTCTCCCCGATCACATCCTCCCCATGGAAAATGAAGGCATAAGATTAATTTTTGTTCTAATAAATACTTATACTGAGTAAGAAGCAGTTATTGTGTGACAATGCAGTAAGACATTTCCTGGGCTAGTGCTGTGTGCTGCAACAGATCCTACAAGAGCTGAGAAGATTTGGCTTCCCAGAAGAGGAGGTATGAATTTTCATAGCTCCTTCAGCACTATTGTTCATTGTAACATGAGTACAAATTTAACTTTATTAAAGCACCTTTTCTAAGGTAGCTCAGCTAGACATAGAAAAATATGAGACTCTACCACATGCTGTTGTTTTTGTAAGGACAGCAGCTTTAATATTGGAAAGCAATAAATCGCCCAGAATGATATTAAGTCCTGGAATGCCGTGCTAATGCTGGTCTGCACTTTAGCAACTCCCTGTGCAACATCAACAGGCCTTTGGCTGCAGTTTTCTTCAGTGAGTAGGTGCGTTAGAGGTATTTTTTTTCCAGCATACACCAATCTCTGGTTCTGCCAAAGATGATTGATATTTTCCTGTTGATAACAACAGGGACTGAGCCAGACTCCCACAGCCAGACTCACCATTCTTCCTGGAGCCATTCCTAGCCCCTAGTTACAGAGAGCTGAACAGTGGCTTTTTACAAGATATAGGTCAGAACGAAGTGTTTGCCACATAGCACTCTACATATTTAATGACTGTTCATAGGAAATTGCTTGATTCATGTGTAGTTGTGGGTTTCAAGAATCAGCAAAGACTCGTGATGCCTGGGGACCATTTTGGATATTTGGGGTTGAAAGTGGATCTGCTTTTTGCATAAGACAGCTTGCATCCACCTCAGTCAGTCAGTTCTCACAGAGTCTGGGTGAAATTGAGTAGACTTGTGAGTACTCAGGAAGGCAGATGCTTGTACAGGATAAGGTGAAATTATGATTTTTTTTTTGTTCTGAAATAGGCACAGCAAGGAGACTGGGATTAAATATTTTGCACAGAGTAGGAAAGGGAAAGTCTTGGTCCTGAAGGGTTTCTGGTGGCTGGGGAGACACCACAACTGTCTCACCTGACACAGCTCTCGCAACTTCACATCATAAGATGGTGCCAAGGACAGAGAGACTCTTACTGAGAAATGGCAGGATGTTGGGTTATTTTTTTGAACTGGATGAATGCACAGGAATAACCTGATAAACACAACACAATATCAGCGTGGAATAACATATGCTCAGAACATCCAGTGCTGATCATCTGAGTACTCACTAGTACTGGGCTGGGTGCTCATTTGGAGTTTGATCCAGTTTTTGTGTTTTTGTGTTCTTTTCCTCCTGCTTTCTATGAAATAAGCAGTTTTATCAGTGGAATTTATCTTTTGGTCAATTTATTTCAAGAAATGCACATGCACATATACACCCACATTTACAAACACACATACACTCATCAGATATGGCCATCTATATATTATTCTATTGCTGCCTCTTAGTAATATATGATTAGGTAATAAAATGCCTCCTAGTCTGGTCAGGTTTTCTCCATCAGTTAATATAAGTTTATAGCTTTCTGTTCTGCATGTCACAAAGGATTCTTGCCCTCCTCACCATACACCCCTCTCCAGTGATGCTCCCCACAACACCATAGGCAAAAGCTGAGTAAATAAAAAGCCATCAAGGTAGCTAAATTTGGCACTGAATAGGATAGGAAACCTCAAAAGGGTGAGTGAATTCTCAGCTCTGCCTCCCTTTCATGTTTTCATTTTGTCAGTGTCCTTAATTTAATGATTGCATCATGCTTTTTAACCTGCAGGGTCAGATTTCATTGGATGCACAGGATGGAAGGGCTCACTGAAAAACAGCCTTCGGTAGAACTTGTTTATTCTCTTTTTTATTAATTGTGAGCTTTCAGACCCCCTTAGCTGCTGCCTGTTCTGGTGATAAAATTATTCCCAGTCTACGGGTCTCTCTGCAGTGCTCCACCTTGGGGATGTCTGAGCCCCATAGACTCATATCCTGCAAGGTAAGCATTCCCTCTTTTGCAGACAAGAACTGAGGCACAGGCTGGCGAAAGCTGGGAGCACTCCTGAGCTTGGCACATCCCTGTCGGGTTTTGGGGATCTTGTTTTTGCAGGCAGGCAGTGCCAAGTAGTGCTATAGTGTGATCCAGCCAAGCCAGACATGTGGAAAAGGGACCTTGCAGAAGTGAAACCTGCAGTTTAAGCCACAAGCTGAGCATCCCATAGGAACAGGCAGAGCCAAATCTGACCCTCACCTGGCCTCAGATCAGCTCTTTTTTCCTGTGCAATTCAGTGCTATCCACCCATCCCGGCTCCATGAACCCACCGGCACCTACTCCATTCACACCTCCCTGGCTCCCCAGCTGAGTCTCCTCACCCAGCCAGCCTCTTTGGCCTATGCTAGTCTTTGTCCTGTTTTCCCTCTCCAGTCACAACCCTTTCTGCCATCCCACCTTCCCTAGGGAATGTTCCTCCACTATTAGGCTTGCTCCAGCAACCTGATCCTGTGATTGAGGTGGTGGGGCATTCAGAAATCAGGGAAAAAGGGCCTTGGTGGCTTTCATGAGAGTATGGGCAGTGTGTTGTTCACAGCAAGCCAAAAACTGAACTTATGGGAGGAATTCGTGTTGAACCATCAGAATAAGAACCCCTACAGAGCATTGACTCCACAAGGAAAGTAATTGCTGTAATCTGAAGGACACAGAATAAACCTGTACAAACCAATACTTTTCAAAGACTTATACTTTGGCCAGATGACAGTAGTTGGTGACAATTATGGCAAAGAGCAACATTAACAGAAAAGGCCACCTCTATGCCAGATTTCAAGCTCCTGCTCCAAGAGCTGTTCTCAAAAGGGTACCTAAATTTTGTCACTGTGAATAAAAAGTGCCATTTCCCCAGCCTCAGGGACTGAATTGCTTAGATTTAAGGCATTGGCCTAAGGCAGACAGATAAGACAGAGAAATGTCAAATTTTGAAAGTTAAAATTTGTTAAAATACAAAGTGCCTGAGAGCAGGGGGATTGCACTGAGGAGTGCTGTAAAATGCCGTCAATAAAAGATTCCTTGAACACTGGCAATGCAGGCTCAAATTTAAGACCCCTTGGTGGGGACCTGCTTTTCCTTAACTATAACAAAGATAATCTTGAGATTCATGTGATAGACTCTGAACACCAGACACTTATCTGCTCCTGTTGCAGGCAAATGAAGGAGAAAGCCCCTCCTGGGTAGGTCTCTACACCAGCAAGCATTTCATGGCTGTGAGCAGGTGTTTTGCCCTGCCAGGTGCCCCTAGAAAGAGGGTGCACCTACTCCTGCTTGAGAAATCCTGACAGCATGGTATGGGAGAGCCCTAAGTTCAGAGCAGTAAAGAGAGATTAGGTGAGAGAACAAAGTAGAAGTAGCAGTGGCGTTAGTCCTGTTAATGCATGGGGGAGACAAAAGAAAAGAGGTAGGGAACAGCAAGGCTTCAGAGAGTGGAAAATTAGTGATAGACAAGGTTGATATTGCTGAGAGTCCTAAAAGTTTTCCTGGCTTCAGTAGTCACAAACAAAACAAAGGCTACCATCCTAGAGTCAGGAATGTGCTTCCTGCAGAGAAGAAAAAAAAGTGTTAAATTAGCTTTTCCTATTTTTGAGAACAGACAAAATGGTTCTTTTCTGCTATGGAAGCATTCAAAACCATTAAAAGCTGACAAGGCCTGGGGTCCGTAAGGCTGTAAATAGCAGCATCTATATTTAATCAAAGATGATGAAGGCTTCAGTGAATTTCTGTCCTGTAAGCTCAGCATCAGCTGTGTGACAAAGACGAAGAACGCAATGGCAAAGAACATGACTACGAGAGTTTCAAAATCCAGAAAAAGGGGCAACTGCTACAAATTCCTGGTATGTGGTTGCTGGCTGGTACTCTTTAATTCTTAAAGAGGCTGCAGATTGTTCAGGTGGCTGACATGTACTGCTTGAAATGTTGGTTCCAGAAGGGACTGCAACGCCAGTGCAAGCTACTCCATGAGGGGGCATTCTCTCCTTGAAGTGCCCATGACATTATAATATATATATATTATATATTATATATATATATAAAATGGCTGTCGAAGTAGTGAATTATTTGCTGATTTGCTGCTTTGTGACACAGATTATTCTTTTTTTGGAACTGATTAAAAACAAAATTTGTTTGAGTTTCCTTTTGAAGCATTTAATCTAAACCCACCTTGTGACTTTGACAGCAAGTTCATTTTTGATCGAACTCTGGAGTCCTTTCAGAATCTCCAGCTCTGAAGAGCTGAAATTAAAGGCATTTTCCCTTCTCACCTTCTCCATTCTGTTGAACTTCAGGAGATCAGGGGGTGAGGTTTTATTGTTATCCACTTGGAAACAAAATTATTATGTGCAACTATCTTTGGATAGACACTGTAAATGATGGATTTCAGCAAAAGCAAGAACATGTCCTGGAAGAGGGGTAAAGCTGTCCCAGGAAGAGAACAGGTTTGCATGAGGGCACAAAAAGGGAGGAAGTGTCACAAGAGTCCTTCTTGGAAGAGCCAAATTCTCCTGGTTGGATAAAAGTCCACCTGAATTAATTCACAGACAATTATATTTTGAATTAAACTCATATTTGCACTCAGTCTTTTGCTTTGATCTCCCTGAGGTGCACAGATATGGGCTCATTTGGTCTCTGAGCTAGAACTGACAGTGTTTTCTCACAACGAAGGTAAACCAAACTACCAGGGGCAAAAAGGGAGCAGAGCAAGAAAATAGAAGTAGGCCCTTAGGTGAGACCTACAGTCCAGGCTAAGGGGAGGTGTGAGGTAACAGAGGAAGGACATTTTGCAATTGCTTAGTAAAGTCATGTCAGAGCACAGAGCGGGAAGAGCACAGAGAACTTGGTCAAAAAGAGTGAAGAACCAGATGTTTGGCTGCTTTAAATCACAGCTTTTTTTGACCCAAGGTCTAGTGTATACCTGTTTGAATTTGCAGAGCAGGCAGCACCTTCTCTGCATGCTCTCTTTCTGATTGTGATCAGAACACATGGCAATTACAGGGGTTAAAAGAAAAAAAAGAAACAAACAAAAAAACCCCCTCTGAAAATAAACAACCCCTTCCAAACTCCAGCTCTTTTTTCTAGCCATCCCCAACAGAACAACAGCAGCAACCATAACAGAAAAGCTTTCTTGATGTCCCTGGGCTCTCTTACTGTCTTTTACTGAAAAGTCAGTGTGAAAATGGAAATCAGGGCTGTAAGCCAGGGGGAGAAATTGTTCAGGTCACAAGGGGTTTTAGGGGAGATTAAAGGTTGAAACTGTCATATGGAAAATGTAAGTGGAATGTCATGGGAAGCTGTGAGACTGCAAGAGGGGTCTCCCCCAAGGGGGCTGTAAACCCTGTCATTTGAAATCAGGTGAGGAAAAACCTTTAAGCATGTGCCACAAATAATGGCCTCTCATTTTTATCAGGTACTGGGACAAGATGGGGCTCTCCCATCACTCGTTTCCAAGAAGCTCTGAAGCTAAAATGACCTGGTCCAGCAGACTGTGGCAACAGCCTTCCAGGATGTCCATCGATGGGGACCATGTAGCTCCATGCTGTCACCTCTCCTTGCAACTTCTTTTGGGAAGTGATTCAGATCCACCGAGGGAACAAAGTGTTATCATGACTGTATTTGAGCCTGAACTGAATTCTCTGCCATGCCCTTTGAATAGGACGATAACCCCACATTTTTGTTTCAGAAGTAGGATGAGTCTGCTAAGAGGCGGTCAGGGTGTTTCTGGCTGGGACAAGTGTAGGACATGGTGGGAGATCTGATGGACCAGTTCAATCCGAGTCAGTACAGTTGGAGTCATTTGCCAGCAGTCAGAAATCTGATTCCTTTTTTTTCCCAGCCTCTTGCTCAGGGAAAAGCACAGACCATTACTCTAAAGGTAGGATGAAACAATGACTACATTTCTATACTCACGACTTGCTAGTGTGTGATCAGCTTCCTTAGGTGACCTGTCCCTCAAGCAAACCTTTGTCGGGTTTAAGATACATTTTCCCAAAGCAATCCTATATATCTGAAGGTCTGGGGAGTTTAGGATGCCCCAAAGACTAGTGTGCCCAACCTGGCATTCTCTGGAAACATCAGAGGATAAAACAATGTGAAAGTAACATCTTAAGGACCAACATAGCCATGAAAGAAGTGGACTTTATTACTTCTTTCTTGAAAGATAGGTAGGGGGTGCAGAGTAAGGGAAAGATGCCACAGTTAGATGATATATGAGGAAAACCTAAAGACTAGGAGGTGTTGGGGTATAATAAAGTGCCAATGCCAGAAACAGTCCCACTCCATGGCAGTACTATTACATTTCCCTAGAATTTGATGAGCTGCATATGGAAGAATCCTATCCTGAAACCTAGATTTGCTTTCCAGTGGGAAATTTTGAAATTTCATAAACAAACAAGAAAGCCCAAGCAAAATTCTTCTGCATCAAAACAAACCCTCCAAATATCAAATCTGCTAGCATAAAAGGAATCTTAAGACTTTTATTTTTCAATGTAAAGTTAATTAAGATCTCCTTCTCACCTCTCTCATCCAAAACAGGGCTTCTGGAGGACTTCAGAGGCATGAAGCATTCATTCATATTTTGGGCAGCTGTCATGATTTGTAGGAACCCTGACTGTGGCATTGTCAGACAGACATGGGAGTGGACAGAAAGTAGGCAATAACTCTGGAAAACTGCTTGGTTTCTATTAAAAGTCTGGTGAAATTAAAACACTCCATATCCTGACCAAGGAAAATGCTCAGGTGATCATCTCAGAATCCTCCTCCAGGCTACACAAATATTCCCACAAGATAAGCTATTGCAATGCAGGTGTTGGCTTGCATCCCTGCTCAATTGTGCAAAGAGACATCCCCCCTTAGCTTTAGATGATTACGATGCCCGAGTCTGTTTCCACATAATCACTACATAGGGCCAATTCACATCCCAGAAGCTGCATTAACGTGGACTGTACTTAATTTAGAAACCTTCGTGTGATCACTTTTTCTTCGTAAAAGCCAGCCCAAGGTCCTTGATTCAGGTGTGTGCAGCTACAGTGAAGTCATCTAAAGTTGCAGGAGGTGAACACCGCAGCTGATTTGTGTTGATTTTAATCAGTTAGATGCTTAAGCTCTTTGTTGGAGCTGAAGTTTAGCCCTGTATCTGACTTGACTGTCCTTCAGATGACAGATAAGATGACAGGGATGAAGATGATAAAGAGTCCGGATCTAAGCAGGTATGGGAAAAAGGTCTTGTGTAAGACCTATAAAAAGAAGGACACAATATATCTGAGTTCTGCCGAGCAGTCGTGGCCTGAAGAAATGAAACTCATACAGGGTAGGAGTTAACTTTTCCCCTGCGATGATCAGCTACTTCCTAGCTTACAGGTCTTCCAAATCTGAAGTATTTGGAAGGCTGGTACCATCCAGACAAGAAGGAAGCTGTGATCCACTATGTAACTAACAGTTAATGGCTATTGGGAAGGCATTAGACCTGACAGCTGCAGTCTGGCTGAGGGATTTCTAAAGTAAGCAACTTATTCAGAATTGTTAACCCACCTGCATTCCCATTTGCACAGGACAGCCGGCCCAGCAGACTACTGGGTCACAGTTTGATTTTCTCTTGGACCTGTCATGAATGAGCACCCTTACAAATGATATTCCTGGGAAGAAGACCACATTTTAATGGCTTTGTTCAGTAGCTTCCCTGTTAGTGTGTAGTTTGTGCTGTGGCTGCAAGACAGAAGACGGTGCAACCAGTACTTCCCAACAGTGCTTCCTGTGAAAGTCAGTGGAGGTATTAGTGGAAGCAGGATTGGACCCTGAATAAGCAGGGGAGAAAAAAGCACCATATGCTGGAAGGAGATGAGTATTATGTAAATAATAAGGCATAGAGACATTTTGTAAGTGGGCAGACTGATTCTATTATTTATCTACAATTAAACTAAATTGTGGGGTCATATCATCCTATTAAGGCTAGCAGATTAAACTCAGGCTGTCTCTTTTTGTTATTGTTTCTGATGGGGTTTTGAGGTTTTCTTAATTCAGGTCAAAAAATGAGAGGCTTCCTCATAAGCATTTTAATTAACCAGCTGAAGAATTCTCTTGCCCCCAGAGACTCACGGTACCAAATCCAGAGCTCAGACTGTCATATTTCAGCTCAAACTGTGTTTGTACCCTTTTATTCAAGTCAAAACCACAGACAGCAAATCACACCCACCCCCCTCCCTCATTATCTGCTTGGAAAAAAAAAAAAAGTTTGATTTTTGACCTAAACATGTTCTTTGCAACATCCAGTGCATGAGGACCAGGATGTATGAGGAAAATGACCCAAACCTGCAGAGAAAAGCCCTTTTGGCTGGACCTTGGGGCTATGCACACTTTATCACAGGCATCTTTCCTTCCCCAAGACATCACCAATGCAATAGGGTCATCCACTGTTGTCTCACAGCTGAGTGAAACCCCAGTCCTTTTGCAGGGCTGCTTGGTGCACCGTCCCCCTGGGGAGAGGCACTCAGTTGAATGGTTGGGTTTCTACAGAGCGTGCTGCTTCTCAGGCAGATGAAGAGCTCCTTCCTGGTCTCTGGTGGCTCTTGTCCACATTCTCCAGGTGGCAGCAACTCTTGGTAGCACTCCTGCAGCGTGCTGACCTTGCACCACAGCCAGACATCATCCCAGCAGGTTTGTTCGAGGAGAGGAATCGCACACCTCCAAAATGGATGTGAGGCAGGAGGGCATGCCCCCAAAGTCCCCCACTCCCCTGTGTCCTCCTCTATGTGGAGCTGGCACAGATCCTGCTCCTTTCTAACTTGTGGGGTAGTGGCGAGCCATAAGGGGGGAGGACATTGAAGACCAAGTACGGTTTTGGGAAGGGCAGCAGCTCCATGTGGTGGGGAGAGAAGGAGAGCATGCTGGGCAGCCAGGCAGTTGTCAGCTGTCCTTGCAGTGGTGAGTAGTATCCCGTAGCAGGAAAGGAAGCAGAGAGCTTTCTCGGCATCAAGCTAGGAGCCTTTCAAGAATAAAAATGTAGTTTCAGGTGAATCAATATGGACTTTTATTTAGATACAATTTACAATCAACCTTATTTGTTTCCCTGGAGTTCAGTAATTAAGTAGAAAAGTTTGGAAGAATAGACTTTCTAAACCCTGGTGGTGTGTTGTCACCCAGAGAGCAAGGCAAAATACACTTTTTTCTATCCATGAAAAAACTCCTGTCAGGAGAAGAGCCTGTGTGCCAGTCAGATAATATTAAAGGTCCTGGACATGGTAAGGGTCAAGGGCAAAAAGTGGTAGTCAGCCTAACAAGGCGGGATGTTATAAAGGGATACTGTCTGTAAAGAAACATGGCTTTGTGGCTGCAAATGTCTTATTTTTTCCTGTTCAGGAAATTTCTGATGGTAAGGAAATTTTGAATTAAAGTATGATTTATGGAGAAGTGATTTAGAAGCAAAATGGGGAAGTACCACCCCGCAAGAATACCACCCCTCACAGCATATTTGCACAACAGGTTTAGTATTATGAAGAAATGTGTTATTTGACCAGATTTGCTGGGATTTCTTGTCATCCTATTGCCACTTTGTCTTTTCCAGTCCACCTTCTCTGGGATAGTTCCATGCAAATTGATTACCTGGTGAAGGATAGCTGTCTCTCCCTCAGTGGCTTTACACCTACTATTCAATACTTACTGTGAAATCTGACTTGGGAGCAGGAATGAAATCAACTTCTGTCAGATGCTGGAGACCACCAAAGTTGCCAAATTTTTCATGTTTCCTCCACTTCGCTCGCTGATTCTGGAACCAGATCTGGATAGATGTAAAAAAGAAAAGGCACAGAAATTAACAGAATATGAAGGAGAAACTGCTCACAGCCAACTACTTTCCCTACTCTCTGAGTATCAGAAAACACTGACATCCAGCTCAGCAGAACCAGGGGTTGAATCTAAAGGCATACAGGGGATTTGACGCAGCACCTTTCACACTCTGCATAGCATGTGGGATTTCTGGACTATCACGACAGACTCCTTTCTACCACAGCTCACAGAAGATCTAGAACCACCCGAACCTAGGAAAGACAGTGTTGCAACGCTTACAGGGCTCTCCTGGGAAAGCAGATCCTTCTGTGCCCAAAGCTGTACAGCAGTCAAGGCACATGGCATTCCGTTTTCCTTGTTTTCCCTAGGAGATGTGATATGTTGCATGACAGGGCTATTTTGCCCTGTTTCCACATGAATAGACTGAGAAAAGATCTACCTAGATGCTTTACTGGGCTGCAATAAAAATGTGCCACCAGTGGAGATGTAGTAACAGGATTCCTCCTGTATCTAACTGGTAACATTTTGAAATTCATGTGAGAGAACTAAGCAAAAGACCCAAGGGGATCAGTAAGCAATCTGAGTACATTGTCTGCCATCTCTTTTGCCTGAAAAACAGACAAATAATTTTCTCAGGGGAGTTTCTTTCATCTGTTAGCTGATTTGACCAGTCTGACTTCTGGCAGAGACATACATGTGTTTATTGTGAAGTGGCAGTAATGCACCTTTCTGCATTGTTCTGAAAAGTTAAATCTCACTTCCGCTGTAGTTTCTGTCTTGCTGAGGGACTGGCTATTTGAATGTAAGCAAGTGGTTCACATGAACACAAGGTGTCAGTGATCAAAGTCAGATGCAACTGGATGTAAATATGTGTGTATTTTAAACCAAATAATGAGCAATTCCATTATTTCTGCATCTCTTGCCCAGGAAGTAACGGGAATGTCAGGAGCCCTCTGCTGCATTGTTGATAGTTAGCAATACCTGAGGTCACTGAAATGACAGTTTTATTTATCTGGGTTTGCATGTGCTTGAGAACTGCTCCGTTCTCTTTCTACCATGCAGGAGTTATGTGCTGGAATAGCACCATTTAACACTGATAGAGTGACTGAGGGAAATGGGGGGCTGAAAACAACATTCAGCCTCTGAAGTGCTCCTTCTAAAGTCTGCACACAGGATAAAGTTCTCACTTCATGGACTTCCATTTTTTTAAGTAAAGGCAAAGCTTTCAGTAATTCTCAGACCAAACTGCTCTTTTCTGCCCAACCAGCTCTGCCCAATCAACCCTAAAATGGCCCACTTCTCCAGTGTTCCTGAGCTATGGCACTGAGATAGAGCACAATATTCCCATGTGTATTCACAAAAGTCACACCAGGGACAGGTGCCTCCTTAATCCTGACAGATTTCACAAAAGACTCATTTACCCTCTAAGTGGTCAGCAGGTTGTCCAAGGAAACAATAACTAAAATAGAGTGCAGAGGGAGGGTAGTGTGCCCCATGTTGTAGGAATGGCCTCCATTTGTTTTACTAATTACGTAGTTCAAATTCACCTTTGTGTCAGTAAGTGGTTCCTATGACTTTTCACCTTTGAAATGTCGCCGTGGGACACCTGTTGCAGGCCCAGTTTTTTGTCTACTAGCACATGCCATTTGATCTGCTCTGTTCTCTTAATCCAAGTAGGTTGTAGGGCCAAGGCAAGGTCTTTACAGTGTCATGTCATCAATGACATCAATTACCTTTACAACCCAAATGCATAGAATCATAGAACCGTAGATTGGTTTGAATTGGAAGGGACCTTCTAAAGATGATCTTTAGTTCCAACCTCTCTGCTGTGGGCAGGGACATATTGCACTAGGCCAGGTCACTAATAGTCCCATCCAACCTGACTTTGAACACTTCCAGTGATGGGACACTCATAACTTCTCCAGGCAACCCATTCCAGTGTCTTGCCAATCGCACCATAAAGAATTTATACACAAACTAAATCTACCTTCTTTCAGTTTAAAATTGTCACTAATAATCTCATCATAAAATGATGAGTTCGGCAGTATCTTTTTTCCATAAGCCAGTGTTGATAAGCATTAAACATGTTACCCTTTCTTTAAGTCTTCATCAACAGAGACTCGTATCATCTTTCTTATAGTTGTGCAAAAAATCGGTGTTTGGCTGACAGGTTGTTCTGTTTACCCTTTAAGTACTGATGTAACATTACATTTCTTTAAGGCCCTTGGAATGTCCCTTGTGCTCCAGGACTGATTTAATATCAACACTGAAGATCCAAAGTGCTTCTCAAGCAGCTTCTTAAGAACTACTGGAGGTAAGTCACTTAGATGTCTGGATTTAAAAATATCTCTCTGTAGCAGCTGCTGTTCAACATTGTCCTTACAGAAAGTGTTACCACCTTACCTGACATATTTCCAAGGATAGAGCAGAAATTATGGCTGAACATCTTTCCTATTTATGCCATATCCTTGACAGTCCTAGCATTTCAATAAAGTAACAGATGAATATAACTGATTAATTTTGGGGTTGATTTTTGGTCTTAATCGACTTTTATTGAGCTTTTGAGCTAGAATTCTTCTGACCAAAACTTTGGCCTGTATCCTGCTTTGCTTATTAATTTTTTTTTTTAATTTCTTGTTTCTAATGTTTACTCATCCAGCATTCTTCATTTTCTCTTGTGTGTAGGCATGCACACATGCAGTGATATAATTTCATCTATTCACTTAAGCTGTTTCACAGTAATCACATCTCTTTTATTGTTTGGAGGACACAAGCTTTTTCACAGTTATAAAATGTTTTATTTGGTTACCCAATTGTTGTTCACATTTTTTTTCCCCAGTTAAATTATCTTTCTGAGGGGATTTCACTTATGTTGCTTTAGCTTTGTCAAAACTATTATTTCAAAGTACCAAGAGCACATGTGAATTCTCAGCATGCTATTTGGTTTATATGTGACAAATGCAATCAATCAAAATTATAACAACTTGTAACTTGCACCTAAGTCACTGCTAATTTTCAGTTCTGTGGCTGATTTCCCTTTAGCAGCTAAGATGAAGTCAAACACGGTATTTCCTGTGTCATGTGCAATCCTATCTGAATTGGGTATTTGTCATCTGCAATTCATACATCAGGGGGTTTTTATTTCCCTCATTTACATCCCAGGTTGATGTTTCCCATAACAACTCGTTTTTATTTTTCCCCATACAGATTATAAATAATTTTTTTAAACAGAAAAGTGCCCTGTTCTTTCATGTGATTCGTTGCGCTGTTGGGAACACTGCCTAGTAGCCCAGCTTGTGCTTTATGCCTCTGGAAATGCATTGTTGGTGCATTGATATCACTAATAGGCATACTGTGGCTATGCAGTTCCAATTCTCCCTGTCACCTAACTATGAAGCAATATCATCACGGTTAGTCAACAGCCCCAGGCATGTCATAGTCAATAAACTGCTTCATGTTGAACTTTGATTGTTAGAGTGGGATATGTGCATAGAAGTGCACCAATGATTCTACAATTACAGCAAGAAACTGCCTTGTGCAAAAATCATCTCAACAGTGCTTAATAAACAACAAATACCAGTACACAGGGGTATGTGTATTTTAATGTCGCAGATTTTGTATATTTTAATGTCGCAGATCTCGTATGCAGTAAACATCTGGGGTCAATTTTTAGCTCAGTCAGCAAGACTGTATTACAACTGAGGGAAACTGGATTACTTTCTGTGCACTGAAATTACAACCAGGGCATTTTATAGCCTGTGATATCAAAATACAGAACACTAAAAAAGCATTTTCATTTGGGCAGCTACTTCCACATTTTTTGAGACCCTGTGGAAGATGGATGTGGATGACAGTTTGTACTGGATGAATATTAGCCCGTAAACAGTTGATAAATGATTAATAAATATTTTCATAAATGGCAGCTCTGTCGCTACAGAGTCCAACAGGTTGCTCATAACCATCTGTAACTCCTATTTGCTATGCATTTAGTGTGCTTAGAGCTCCTGTTAACCCTTTGATAAATCCCATTTGGTTAGTCACAGCTGGGTGGCAAATACTTCTTCCGTGTTTGTAAAAGGAGAACAGTGATATTGGCCTTCTCTGTAAGGTAAGAGAGAGGTCATGTAATTCATTAGCATTGTCACCCAGGCATAAACTATTAAGAATGTACTGTGAATAATGAATTGCTGCGGCGAACGTGGCCTTTTGGAGACACAATATACCTGAACTCTGGCTTCTGGGAGGTTTATCTTTGCTGCCAGTTGATTGCGAATGTGGACATCCGGGTAGTGAGTCACTTGGAAAATCCTCTCCAGTTCCTGGAGCTGCTCAGCTGTGAACGTTGTCCGGATTCTCCGTTTCCCTTTCCTCTCAACTGTGAAAACAAGGAAAGGTGTATTACTTTCTACAGGAACAGCCTACAGGACTACAAGAAGATTCAAAGAGCACGTTGCACTAGATTACATTGATGGTTCTTGAATGGGGAAGGACTGCACAGCCTCTCTGGGCAACCTGTTCCAGTGCTCAATCACCCACGCTTGTCTTTTCCTGACATACTAATCTTACCAAGCTTTCCTCCAGCTCTGAATTTTATTCCATTGTCACTCTTCCAATTTGGATGAATTTTCTCCTCCCAGTAAGATCAAGGAGTTGCCAAAATGTGTGAATACTTTGGAGGGCAGTCAACCATTGCAGACTGACTGACTGCTGTTCTTTTCCCATACCATTCCTTCAGCAGTAGGGGTAGCGAGCAGTTTAACTTTGCAGTTATAAAGAAAAGATATTTTTCTGACTGTACCATTGTGGTGTGTGGACTTTTTAAACAAGCTTAACCTTAATAACTTAACCTTAATAACAAGGCCTTAAAACCCATGGGGAAGTTTGGATGCTGTGAATTCCTAAGGGGACTCATAGACTGCTCCATTCTTTCACCTGCTGTGGTGTGACCACACTGAAGACTTCCCTCAGCACTCCTATACCTTTTTGAAAATGCCCTTTATTTAGATCATGAACTCTGTGTGACACTTGGTGTAAGTTAGAATAAGGTCTAGGTTGCTCTGAAATGATGCTGAAGGGCTGATGTCTTTCAAGGAGGAGGGGAAAAGAGCAGCAGAAGTGAGGTCTAAGGCAGCTGATCTGGGGAATGTGGAGTTCAGTCTTGTCCCAAGGCTGGAATCCTCTCTGAGGCACAAGTGGAGTATCTTCCACCTGATATTGAACGTCCAGCATAAAAAGCCATGCCCCAAGTGCAATGAGTCACAGGGCACAGGGTTTTTTCTACTGAGCTTGGAAAACTGCAGCCTGATAGGAGCATAAAAATTCTGGTATCATTAGTGGCTATGATGAGTTTGTTATTCAGTGACCTGAAGTAATTGTCAATTAAACCATGTTGCTCTAAAAAATGACTATTTTGAATAACTGCTTTTGGTCTTCCACGGTCTGATGACAACTATGAATTCATACTATGTAACTAGATGCACACCCTTCCTAATGGGAACAGTTAAACAGCAGTCCTTTAAAGAGACTTTGTGGTTTTTTTCCTCCCTTTTTGTTCATCCATTAGAATATGCTTTTCCTTTTGAGGGCTAAAACTGTGTAAAGGTAACTTAATGCCTTGGTCAATTTAAATTGGGCTCTATGCCAACCAGAAAATGGCATTTTTCATCTCTAATCAAAACCTCATCATGACTCTGTTGACACAGAAAACAAGGAATAAGAATTCTGTCCATTGACTTGGTAGGAAAGAGTCTGGGACAGGATACCACTACGAATATTTAATCTTTTCTAAACCTTTTGGGTGCACTGAAAGGAAACCAGTCATGCAAGAATAACTGAGGACTGTCATTTATCACAAACACTGTCAATACTACCTTGTCTCAGAAACAGCCTAATAAGGCTGATGTCCAACACAGTTAAATCCATATCATTAGGCTTTCCACCAGACTATCAAAGTACTACTCATTAAACTGCAGCTCTTGCTTCAGCCCCAAGAGAAAAATGTTGTTTACATTGAATCTTGCTGGCATTACTGGAGCAGAGATTTGAAATGAGAAATATTTTTGTGTGCTTATGCTGAAGGTATGAATGGGCACTGTCTCCTAAGAAGCCCTGATCACATCTATTTCAACCTTCCCAAAAGATGTCTGTAAGGGGGGTTTATTGCTACATCCAATAAGAGGGAAATATCAGTGCTGACAATATGAATCTCAGGACACTACATCCTGTACATATGATAGGGTTCACAGTTCATAATGGTGTTTCTTGTCTGGAAGATTTTCACCTCACACATCTGTGGCCTCCATATCCTCCAGGGAGATACTCCAGAGGGGTAAGACTGAGTACCAGGATGGTATTTTGTCAAGTATATTATGTTTTATCATACAGTAGTGAATCTCTCTGCCGTATTTGTATCAATACAATTTATGGTATCTGCACTGCTCTACTACAGGGCAATACACATAGTAGATCCCCACAACAAGTGAAGTTTGCCCTAACCTTGTCACAGTCTCAGAAATTTGATGCCTCCCTGAGATGTCCTGTACACCTCCCTGAACGCTGAGCTCAGTTCCTGCCTCTATCCAGGGTAGAAGACTGGCTCTACAAATCTGGGAGAAGCTGCAGTCTATCTCAAGCATTTCCTGAATGAAGCAAGAAATCCAAGCTCAAACTGTGACCAAGCTCCTTGTCCCTGTGGTCCCAAGTGTACAAAAACATCTGGGATGCTGGCAGAGTTCTTGCCCTGCCAGGTGTTGTGTGCCCAGGCAATCTGTGTACCTTCTAGCAATCAGAAAACCTTTGGAAGAAAGAGAACGAACCTGGCTACATCCTGAAGTGTTTCTGAATGAGAAAAAAATTATGCACCACCCACCCCCATATTAGATTAATGAACTGGATTATAATTTCATGTATTTCTTGCAAAGCAAGAAAGAAACTGTCCACATTTTAAAACATAAGAAGTCACATCAAATAATAATAAAAATGTGTATTTTAGTGTTCTATCAAAATACAAAAAATAGTGATTTAGTCCTGTATAAACCCTTTTGTCTCATACATTAACCAGACTTAGTTAAAAGAATTGGGATGACTGAACTGAACCATGATGGATTTGAAATAAATGCCAAAGACTAGCTGGATCAGACCTCGTCATGACAGGCACCATGCAAACAGCAACCATTAGTTCTTTTCTGTAAGCAAATATGATGCCAGCTGTCACTTACTCTTCATAATGGGGAATCAAAGCTAAGGCAAGATTTTTTAGTGCCCAAGCCAGAGACTACCTGAGACAGAATGGAGTGGTTTACATTATTAGGACATGCTTCCTGCAGAACCTCTTCCTATAGAGTATGTTCATGCACACCAGATACAGAGATGATAGTGTGTGTATCTTTCCTTAGTTGTCAGCTTAGGAAGTTGTGGGTGCTGGCAGGACACTTAGAGTTTATTGGAATAATCGACCTGGACAGGTTCAAGAAATCAGCTGTCACAAACAATGCAATACCATGTCTGCAGGGCTCGGGTGTGGAATAAAGTCAGTAGTGAAGATCACGAGTTCAGAGAGACCTGCAAAATCTTTTGCTAGAAAGAGTATACGAGAATGAGAAGACAAAGGCTGTGCGCAACTGGTGTAAATTTGGAAAGCAGCTTTCAGCTGAGCTGGGACACCTTATGGTACTTGAGAGACAGATCCATTGCCTTGAACCACACAGTATTTTAAGCTGCTGGAAATGGGATGGACAAGGCGTCTGTCAGATAATGGCTTACTATACTCTGTGCCACTACCACCTAAGAAGTGTCCAGGACTACAGAGCATGGCTTGAGAGAGAACTGGCTCATGAGCTTCTGGTGTCTCAAATCAGTTTTTTTGGTACGAAAATGACCCAGATAACTTGGTAATGGGCAAAAGAAACTCCCTATCAGTTCACTCTGATATCTTTCACATTTTTCCTTCTTCAGGTATGGGCCAATAAAGACTGAAGGACAAGCTTTGATTTCAACTTAGAAATGAAATTAAATTGTTAACAAAATAGAAACCTGTGAATTAATCAAAGCTTTTGCCAGTAGGAAATCTAGAAAAGTGCATTTTTTCTATAAGTAATCAGCCATTCAATTTTATTTTTTTTTTAAACTATTAGGAAATAAAAAAAAAATCTGGGACTCTGTGTTAACATTTTCTCTTGCAAGATGAAACTTTCTCTGACTGTAGCTGTGATACTTCCCTTTGCCTTGGGACCTTAGCTTAGAGATCCCATAGCAAACAACAGCATTCAGAATTACAGTCTAATAAAGAATGTGGGTGGAAGATATAAGACTAGAAAGTCTTGGAAGTGTAACATTGGCTTTTCAAATGTGGCTATAGAGTCTCTGGGGAAATAAGACTCTGTCTGAGTTTCCTGAGCCATTTTTTATGTAAAAGCTGGGGATATTCAAGTGTGCTTTTATGCTCTGTGAAAGTCATTTGCAGGTTAGCTGACTGCTGAAACCAAGCCTGAAAATACCAGCAGCTAAATATGTCAGCATTTTCAGATGCTTAGAGATACAGCTGTCTATACATTGCCTTGCTGTTGACATTGGAAGGGCCAGATTCTCCAAGCTGATAAAGCAGTATAGCTCCTTTAAATTCAGTAGCAGGCTCATTTATCCTCTGCAGATCTGCTTTATTACTAGGTCAGACTTGGAGCAAGTTGGGACATTCGAACTTTATAGAAACAGAGATTCTTCTTGAAGGTGCAGAGTGGAAGGATGAGGTCAATGGCTACAAGTTGCAGCAAAGAAAATTCTGATTACATATTAGGAAAAAAAATGTTTTCATCATGAAGGTAGTCTGATGTGGGCCTGGAGAAGCTCTCAGTCCTTGGAGATATTCTAAACTTGACTGGACAAAGGCCTAAGCAATCTGATTTAAGCTGTCTCTGCACAGATTTGGGGGTGGACAAGGTGGCCTCCAGAGGTCTCACCCAACTTACTTTTTTATGTGATCTCTGACCTACAAATACCCATGTGAAGTAAAGCCACTCCATAATTTCTTCCCTAAAAAAGTAAGGAAGTTTAGGTCTTTAATACTATGCACAGCTCAAAGAGTCCGATTTCCAATTGCTCATACACAGTTTTAGCTTAGCATATAATGGCTTATTTTCACTGTCTTGTATAACAGAGTTTCAAAATATCAGAAGTATGAGCAAATCAATACTGAATGCTAGTGCTTGAATATGTTTGCTCACATTTACAGTTTGCTAAGTAGAAGCTGTGCAGCTGCAACAATGCCATACTTGGGGCAAATTTCTTCTGGGCTATAATCTGTAGTAGGCAAATAGCCAATGGTACACCTTGCACTGCCATTGCTGAGCTGCCCTGCATATCTGAACCAGCTAGAAAAATGCTATCTCAGGGAGATCTCTACAATTGCATTCCCCATTGGCACTTACCCCTTTAGCAGGCTAAGACTGTTTCAAGCCTACTTGGTCTCATTACACGGGTGTGTACACTGGAGGGATAAGGAATTAAAAACGTAGGAGAAAGCCTGGAAGTCAGTGCTGGCACATATTTGCTTTGGAGGAGGTAATCTAGGTAAGTAAAAACTGGTGGGGTCAGTTTATCTTCCTGCAATCCTCTTTGTCATTTCTGGACAGACACTCTCTCACGGTATGCAATAGCCAGATCCAAAGATTTTGCTTTGTTATGTAACCAAGCAAGTAGCTTTAGCTACATATCCTCAGAAATACATTTTTTTCTGTGTAACAAAGTTAACTGAATCACTTGTTTCTCAGAAGCAAACTCATGCATGTTGGAAAAGAGCCTTGCTATATCTGCTTGTTTCCTTCTTCTTGCCTTTTAAAAAGATGTTCCTCTCTCTTCTTTTCAGTTAGATATAGGGGTGTCCCAGCCAGTTCTTTCTTGTGGCTTTTCTGAATGTGGTTCACTTGTGACGACATTCTGCCTATGACAGACAGCCCCATGGAAAAAAGCCCACAGTTGCAACTCTATCGAAGGTGTTACACAGTGCTGATGGCATCAGGACAAAATGTGGTTGTCTTTATACAGAGAAGTGCCCATGGCAGTCCCTCTCCTAGATAACGAGGTGGTTTATGGCTTTCAAAAGAGCTTTTGCTGCAATATTTAGGTGGGAGTATTGCAGTGTGGCTAATCTTTATTGAAGTGGTTTTTCAGCCTTTGTTGAGAAGCACTGACATAGCCAGTGAGACTGATCCTAATTGGATAGGTACAATGTGCTCCAGATAAAGCCTCCTGCTACTGAAATGCAGCATTTAGCATCCAGCTGCTGACTGTTCAGGCATTGCCGGAGTTAAGACAGAGGAGCACAACTTAAACCTTTAAAGTCTTGACTTCCTCCCTGCAGTGCACAATTCCTTGACAGAAAGTTGCTTTCACCTTGGTGCTGAGTGCAGTGCCTTAATCACTTGACAGCAAGACTGAAATGCAGAGAGGTACAGACTTCAGGTAGTGTGAGCAGGAATGCTAAAAATATCGGGCCAGAAACCTGTTTAGGCAAGCTGTACAGTGGTGGCCAGGGGAGTTTCTTAGTCTGCTTGTCAGAGGAGTTGGCAAGGAGTACAGTATGTATGAAACCATTCATGCGAACAGTTTGTTTGGAGGATCGTGCTCACCATCAGCCTGAGCCCCTGGTGAATTTAACCTTTCTCATCTGCCAGCAAAGTGATGACAGTGTTTACAATTGCTGGCGCCTGAAATGGTATTGTGCATAACTCTGGCACAGCCAGTGGTCGGCAGAACATCTGAAGAATGAAGTGTGCAGGCCATGGTTCGAGGGGCCTCAGCTGACAGGGGTGTGTGTCAGTTTCCATCACCTCAATATCGCAGAATCACAGAATTGCTGAAGTTGGAAAAGACCTCTAAGATCACTGAGCTCAACCATCAGGTCTGTACCTAGGCTGAAGAGCCTGCACCTTCATGAACTCCTTCAGGGCAAAGCAGATTTGGGGTACACGCATGTGTACGTTTCCCATTCTGTTAAATCTCAAACTTGACAACTACTTTCAGTGAATGTTTAGCCATAGTCAAATTTCATCTTAAAAGCAGTGGCCAGACTAAACCAATAATGGTTCTCATCAAGGAAAACAGGTTCCCCACCACTCTTCCCACACTCTCTGGTCTAACACCTTTGTGAGAAACCAGCCACTTGCCCAGGGAAAAAGCTGAACTTATTGCAGGTTTCACAGACAGCCTGTTTTCTACTTTACTCCTGCTTTTTGGGGTTCTTTGTACCTGCAAACATCTAGACATCAGTCAGGCATGCTTATTTACATCCCTGCCTCAGAGTCTGTACTCTCTCCAAGAAAGCATAACTCCATCATTATTTTGGTATATAGTTTCTGATGTTTCCCCTTTAAGCATAAAGGGCTTGCTAATATAGTGAGCAGAACACCTACCCTCAATTTCAAAGAATAGTAATTAAAAGCACCATATCCCAGGGATGTAATGAAAAGTTCTAGGAGAATTTAAGAGAAGTCAAGTACTCATTAAGACCTTTGAAATGAACTTTTCAAGATGTGCCATCAAGTTTACAAGTGGTCACATTACACAGATTTGACCAGCAGGAACAAATTAACCTCTGAGTCCTGTATAGGGTACCCTTTGGATTCAAAATTCTCAGGAAAGAAGGGACTGCTTGAGGAAAGCATTGAATGCTAACATTTGCTTTAACTAAATAGAAGTCCAAACCCCTAAACCATGAAGAAACAATACAAATGAAATTTATGATAGTCTCCCAACTACTGACAGCTTTGCTTTATTCAGTGCTTACTTGTATCAGTGAGACTTTTTGTTTGAAGGGCAAGAGTAAAGGATTCAGCTTTTGTGCCTTTCATTTAATATCCAGAGTGTCATTATAAACAGTCAGTCTTCAAAGAGGGAGGAAAAAAAGAACCAGGCTTCAACAATGCCTCAGGTAAACCCACCAAAACAAGGTCAATGGTCTGGGGCATTTCTAAATGTATATAGAGGAACACTGCACTTCAGAGACACAGGGCTGCAGGGACTATTCACACAGATAGACAAAAGACTGGTAAGACAGTTAATGGCAGCCAAACTATATATATAGGCATTCATTTTTTCCCCCTCCTTCTTTTTCTTTTCATTTAGAATGCTTCTTTTTGTTCTGCAGGACAGTGGGATGCTTGTGCCCTTTCTCACAGTCCCATTGGCATACTCTGGGCAGCTGATATTTATCTGGGTCTGTGATTATGCAGTGCTTCACTGTCTCTTGGGTGTTTCAAAAATGCATTAAGGTAAGTCAGCATATTGGGGAAAAGACTGTTCTGTGAGAGATAAACCATGCTGCTTCACAGGGGTACATGGATTTGACCATACTGTCCACAAACGAACAGTACAAGTGAATTTATGACTTCAGAGAAAACACGAACACTAAGCTAAAGATGTCTGCAACTGGCATCAGTACAGAGGGAACATGATTTACATTGGAATTTCTCCAGAACTGAGATTATCTCTATAGTTTCCATTGTCTTTATGATAATTGCCATCAGAATTTGTCAGTATGCTTAGGGATCACAGATGCTATCATAATAATAAAACAATTAGATTAATAAAAAGATCCCTGATCTCCCAGTCAGCATTGTGCAGAGGATTTCTACTATGGAAATATTTAGGTGACGTTGACTCACTATGGCAGCCTCCTTTACAGCCAATAATGAAGACATGAGCTGCAGGAAATAACAAGTCCCTGAACCACCTGGCAGAACCCCTCAGTTTCTGGTGGAATTAGGTTCTGTTTATTGAAGCATGATCTGTCCTGTCCTTGAATTATTGCCCAGAAAAGATATCCCACAAGACTAGATAATCACCAGTGTCTTAAAGTGATGCTGCTATGTGGCTTCTCCAAGGCACTGACTGCTCCTTTGCTTAAGCAGAAGACTGGAATCATTACCCATGTGCAATGTTGGGCACACTGACCCATTGTCTTTGGACGTAAATATTTACAGTGCACACACACACACAAATGTATATGATCAGACCCAGTATGTGTAAAAGACAAAATAATTTCCCACAAGGATCGGAACTAGGCTGTGATCTTGGACATGGCAGTCTCCATCAGGAGCTGCCACGGGTCAGGCAGGCATGGGAATATGTTGTCCTCTCAGGCTCCAGTGCTTGACTGTTGTGAACTGGTCAAGTCCTAAGGACGTTAGAGCAAAAAAAGAGAACTAATTAAAAGGAAAGTGGGAGCTCAGGATTTGGGTGTTTACATGTTGTTGAGATGCTGAGCGACAGCCACAAGAGTTTGTCCTGCTTTGGCAGCGATGGTGGTTGCACACAGCAAAGTGGCTGCAATTACTCATCCCACAGACAGCTGGGCCAAGCTGAGTCTGTATTGACAGCTCAAAGGAAAGCCTCCCTTAGAACAATCTCCTTCTACAGGTTTTATCAATGCTGTTTCCCAAGAATCCAGGTTTTCTGAAAAGGTTCTGCTGAGCTCTTCATGAAGAAAGCCATACAGGCGAAAACACCCCACATTGAGAATGAAGGCTCCCAAATTCAAATGAGGGTTTAGCAAAGCCAAATGCCACTGTCAGCATGTCTCTAGTATATGAGGACTCTTCTCTGTTTTTTGCTTACAATGCAGTCTCTAAGTTCAAAGTACAAGAGGCATTGCTTCCTGCAAATGGTTTGTGATAAGGGCATAAATCTATTTAGCTTAAATGACAATGCATTTCTAAACCGCTTAGTAGCAGAAGCCATTTTTGTGGGAAAAGCACATTTTTAGGGACACTTCATTGTTACAGCGTTTCCTGGAAATATGCTCAAAATTCATGCTCTGGGTCACAGTCAGGGTGCTCGTTACTGCAGACCACCTTCCCATGAAAGGGGCTACTGTCATAGCCTCTTCCTCACTTTTCTCACCCTATCCAAAAAGGCACCAAAGCCCAGCCCTCCTGCCTCCAAGGCGATTGTATGGTGTTCCTGATTTTTTCTGTTCCTTGACAATTAAACAGATGTGTATGCCTAGACAGAGCCCAGTGCCCCTCCTCACAAATTACGTAGATGTCTTATACAGATAGAGGTAGGCTGAGAAAGGGAGGTGAGGGAGCACCTGCCAAGGGCTTCTGATTTCTTTCACATCAGAAGGGTCTCCTTCTGCTGAGGTTGGTGCCGTTCCCCTGGGTGGTTGTAGGCATCCTCGGTGTGGGTGTGAGGAAGATCCTCGGGACACCTCCATGGCATATGCTACGGGCAATTGGCACTGCCCAGGCGTCTTAACCAATCTCCAGATACCATACCAAAAGTGCATCTGAAGCACCCCAGAATCGATAGGCATGTAAAGAGAAATTAATTTGATATAATTTTGAGCTGTGAGGATTATAGACTGCTTCCAGGAATGATGCAGTCTACCCTTCCTGGAGGTGCTGCTGCTGATTTCATCAGGGAAAGGTGATACCAGCCACAGCCAGGGGCAAGAGAACAAGATCCACCAGCATTTTCCCCTACCGTGAAGTGGAAGAAGAAGGTTGAAGCTTATGATGCTGGAAAGACCAGCACTAAACCCAGGCCTCCGTCTCTCTGCTAAGAATGACACAGTGCATGGACAGGATCCGAAACACCATTGTTTGTGCACTGCGGGGAAAATGCCAATCCAGTGCTTTAGGACCGTACCTCCTTCATCAGCCAGTTTGTATCAAAGGCTTGATAACTGCGGGAACCAGTAGCCTGGAAAATGGCAGATCATTAAACCTCTGCTTGGTTTCAAAACTCCACTGCCACCAGGGAACAGATGGATTTTGTTTAAAGTGCCTTTGAAATATAAGTTGTCATTGAAAGGGTCTTCTCATCTTGGCTCAGTTTTGTGCAGATAATTACGTGCTTCCTCCCCTGCTTTACTGATGAGGCTGATACAGATCGTGGTGCTGGGCAATGAGGCTAAGTGCCAAGCTGGGACAGCCACCTCCCAGCTCTGGTGTGATCCTTGTAGCTGGGGACTCCCTCACACACAAAATATACTATTTTTATACTCAGAGGCAACTCTGAGTGTCAGATACATACAGCCCTGGCTCTTCTGTGAGGACGAAACAGGATTTTGCCCTGCTGCCATCAGCCGTGTGCAGTTTAAAGGGCAGAGGGAGGCTAAAATATCTAGTTATCTTACAAAGCTTCTCTCTGCATCAAGACTGATGGCAGTCTTGTGCAGGAGGAGGAGGTGACAGCAGCTTGTCACAAGACCGATGTAACCCTTAGCAGCAGCAGCAGAAACAAGGCTTTTCTTTCAAATGTATTTCACAGAAAAATTTGTTTCCACTGCCAGCTTGCAGAGTATGGATCAAGGATGACACGTGGATCTCCGGGAAGCCAGCTGAATAACCCCACATCTGTGGTAACATGAGCCCATTAGTAGTTTTCAATTGACTTAAATGAAAACCCTTTTTTTGTTTTTTTTTTTTTTTTTTTCTGGAGAAAATAATAACAAATTGTGCAGGAAACACCTTTCTGCTGCTACTGAAAACCTGTTTTCTGGAGTGGAGTATAAACGTCTGTATTTACCTTTCCTCAAACTCAAAGAACTTATAGCAATTTTTGTCACATGCTAGTAATAAATTACTGTAAGAATGTTAGGAACTTGTCTTGTTCAGGTATCATGTATCCTGCTTAGCCTAAAGTCTCTGTGCAACATACTGGAAAAGGATATTTGTACTGTCTAGTGCTTTGGTTGAAAGATAGAGTGTTTACCAGAGTTTATAACTAATTAAACTAGCAGATCTACCAACATGGCCAAGCTTGAAAATTGTGCCTGACACATCCTGCCAGATCTCTGCACATCAACAGTTTGCCTGTGTGCATGCTGATGACCTCTCCATCACCCGTACAGCGGGTCCAAGGTGTAGAGAACACACTGAGCTGACTAGGCATATTCAGCAGCTGCTCTCCCTACGTTGTGCAATGCACATTTACCAGGAAATGGGCGTTGCACAACCCTGGGAGTAAGGCTGCCCGACATGGTAATGCAGTAGATTGCCACCCCAAGCAGGAGGGCAATAAACACCCAAAGCAGTTCCTATCACTAACACTGGTGGGGCTGGCAGGCCTAAGGTAGATCTTTAGCTCAAAGGGCGGCTCTCCAAGTTTTTGATGGCGGGAGTGAAGAGACACCATCCCTGTGAATCATCCAGGAGCTATGACCATCTACTGTGGCTCAGCCAGTGGAAACATTCTGTAATGTCTGTTGCTAGGTATTGCCATGTACATAACTGTAGGGTAACAGCTGTGGTTTTTAGGTACTCTAGGAGAAAGTTTGGATATAGAAGCACTCACCATGAAGTGGATGGTCCACCGGGAAATCACACAGCTGATCTTCCTCTTCCTCATGTTTTCTTTTGCCTTCTAGGTGTTCATGTGCTATGTCCTCACCCAGGAGGGACACTGGGCTGCCTCTAGATCTTCTGCAGTGAGTTGCCTGCACTCTCTTTGCTCTGGCCATGGGTGTAGCACACGTGGTGGGGAGAAGCATTCTGGCTGAAGGTAAGTCACATTCTAACTGGCTCCTGCTGCTGGAATCTGTGAAGGACACAGCACAAGACAGCTTTGAGTAAAACAACCACCATTCAGCACAGCTTCTAGTTTGTGTGAAGAAAGTGGCCTAGATACTGTACCATTCTAACCCGATCATATTTGAAATGGCCTTAATCCTTCTGCGCATCAATGCCAAGATTACCCCCTGTTGCAGGGATAGGATCCTGGTGAATTTGATCACCAAATCTAGCCTGATCTCTGCTTCCTTCCACTTTGAAACTTTCAATGGTCCTTGTAGGAGATTTTTAAAAAGGATTGTAGAAATAAGGAGACATGACCAAATGATCAAGAAACTTCAGCTTCTCTATCAGTATCCCAGTTAGTGGCTGCCTTTTCGGAAGAACTCAGAAGTGCCATAGATATGGAGCTGCTCCGACAACCTGACAGCAAAGATCGCCATGGAATTTGCTGGATGCCAAACACTTTTAAAAATATAGTCCTTCCTTAAATGCCCTTTTGATGCATCTATCCTATAGGAAAATAGGCCAATGAATAGGCTAAAGGTCAGTGTCTTCCCCTATTCAGGTCCATCTGTCCATTCTTCTCCATCTGGGCTGCCTGTTGCTGTGATTTAGGCATTGGACAATTCTAAAGGCAGCTTTTGCCCAGGCTCTCAACATTTCCCATCTGCCTTTGTGACAGGTGACACTGGTGATATCTGGGAAGGTATTGACAGCCAGCTCATCTTCATGAAAGCACCTGCACACTCTTGTTGACAGGACAAACAAGAGAAGTACATATTGGTCCATTTTCATGAAGGGCAGTTGTAATGTTAACTTAGATTTGAGCATGGATGTTACAAACAATCTCTAAGGTAACTTCAGCAGTAACCAGTGATGACAGGTGCTAGGACACCTGACTCTGAGTGGCTAGGAAACTGGTCACAGAAGCCATAACCTTTCTTCAGCCACAGTGTTGCCTTATTCCTAACAACATTATCTCACTGTGTAGCAGGGGCACCTCAAAGTTCTTCCAAATTAGTTTTCTGCCCTCACGAGTATTGTCTGAGTTCTTATTCTTCCTTGTAAATGGACCTTGCAAAGCCATGCACTGAAATACAACATGCTGGGAAGCTTTGTGGTTCAAGGTAGTGGCTGCCTGTGGCTGTTGGCACCCCAAGAGAGGTATATCAAATACTCCCACTCTCCACTCTCCTTCTTCTCTATATTAAAGTCTTGCCATAAACCCCAATGCTGAATGCTTTATGTGCCGCCTTTGGCAGTTGCAGTCAAGGCTTAGGCTTGACTCTTCAGAGACAACTGTGTCTATGCTGCTTTAATGGCAAATCCAGAATTTGCTCTAGTTTTCCTCCATGCCTGGATTTCTTTGCTTGGAAAGGCAGACTAAGAGGCAACACATAAACATAATGTACCCATTGGGGAATTTTAGTTCCATGGTTTGCATAACCCTGAAGCAATTGTGACTGTACAGGTTTGTCTGCTGTTACTGCCAAAGAACATTAACATCTTAATGCTGTAATAGACTGCACTCCTGAGCAGTCACACACATCTACACTCTGGGGTTTGTGGCACTTGTGGCTGGTCACCTCTCTCCTCTCATATCTTAATGGCAGCAGATGTGAACCACTACAGGTGGTACTGGAAGAAACTTCGTTTTCTAATATACATATATGTTTTATATATTTTATATATATAAGTTGTCAGATCTGGCATCGGCAAAGCATCTAACTTTTTAGACTTGTCAGACATTTATTTTCTGAGTAAATAACAAGTTCTATTTGTAACCAGCTTTGGAGCAACAGTAAATGTAACATAAGGAGACAAAGTACCCAACTCCAATTCTGCCCTCAGTGAAAGCCCCCACAATAGGAATTTTATAGAGGATTGACACCAACATGAAGAAAACAAAGTTATATAAGAGCTCTGAAAATTAGCCAAAGCCTCATGTAAATACAGGATGGTTGTTCAAATATTGTCTATTCAAATTACCACTAATCTTTGAGTAACCTTCTAAACACAATTACATGTGTCCAGCCATGCAGGACCATGCAAAGACCCAGTATGAGGTCCATGGCTATGTTTGAGGCATACTGTGCAAAATGGGATTAATTTAATTCCTTTAGTATCAACTAAATTTGAGTTTTCTCGTGAGAAAACTGATAAGGTTTTGAGCAATATCAGCGCGATAAAGGAGAAGGATAGACCTGGGAGTAGTCACTAGCATGGGGCTGGGGTTAAATGATTTTCTCAAGAGCTCAGAGGATATCAGTGTTGGCAAAAGTTCTTAGCCCAGAATTTGTATCTCGGTCCCCCATCCCTAAATTAAGGGCTACTTGCACTCCTTTGCTAAAATGTGATGCTGTGAAAATTAATATGTTACAGAATCGATGATGCTTATATCCTACAGTAATGAAAAATGTAAGGGTACACAAGCAAGGTGCTCTTATGGGGAGTTATTAAAGCTTTCTAAGAATAACATTAGCACTTTCTAAATTATAGAAGACTTTTCACGTGTCTTCATCTTTCATATACAACTTCCCTCCCCAAAAATTTTCTCTGATGTGCTCACATACCCCAGTGAGAGGGGTATGAGCACAGTTTATGTAAGAGTATGGATAGAGTAATTACAGACTAAAGTAGGGGGAACAGGGAGAGAATGGAGGACAGTTCGGGGCAGATGGGAAAATGCCAATGTCTTTGTGAATTGGTGAAAAGGAGTTGGACAATCTGTTGTTTGAGACCGAAGAAGTAAATTAGAATGGCACTAACCTTAAAGAGAGGTTGAATAAATCAAGGAAGTCTTCTGGAGATAAAGATTGAAGGTAGATATTACTGAGTTTAAACCACACAGCTGAGAGTTAGGATCCCTAGCTTCTAGTCAAGTTTTCATTGCAACCTTCTCTGGTGCTTGTTGTCTTGACCAACTAAGGAAATTGTTGGAAGTCATGGCTCTTTAGGCAGGCAGCTCTGAAAAATACCTGTGAACTCCCTCAGAGAATGTTGCTTTGTTTTGTTTTGTTTTTCCAGGGATGGCAATAATATTTCAGCCTAGCACAATGTGAGATATTTGTTGCTGTCACACATAGAAATGACTTTGACTTGTGGCTCAAAATGGTCTTTTTGGCTTGAATAGTTGTATAGAAAAGGACGGGAAATTTCAGGTAAGACAGTAGGGTTTCACTTTGGAAGCAGTAGGTTATTTCAGATGACATAGATTCCATCTAAGCCACACTACCCCCGCCCCCGCTGTATCACGTGTATTGTTTTTCCTTGTAATAGGTGGGGTACTTTAGTGGTATTGGCCAGGTGGTATCTGTTCAGTTAGATTCCTTCAGCTTGTTTCCTCTTTTGTGATAAAGTTGGGTGGAGTGCTACTAAAAGTGAACAATCACAATATTGACATTTGTGTGTAAAGCAGTGGTTGTGTTCCTATTAATTCGCATATCCTTAACATAATGGAGCATAACACAGGCAGAATGACAAAATTACTGTATCTGTTACTGCTTTTACTATTAATTTCTCATCCCAAGCTTTCACTGACTTGATAAAGAACCTCCTGCAGGTGAAACCTCACTGGTAGAAACATCATTTCAGATGTGCTTTCAAGTACATTGAAATCATGTTCCTGCGTATTTCAGAAGAATGATTTCTTTCTGAAATAGGCCTGATATTCTTCTCTGGTTTAAATGAAAGAGTTGGAACTAGGGAGGAGATAAACCCTTGCTAGGTGTTTATTTGTGTCTCTTGCAAAGGCCATGGTTTCCCCTTCTAGGTATTCTGACAAAAGAATGAGAGGAAAAGCATAGACTGCATACTAAAATGTCTCCTTGTTCATTATTTGTTTTTCTAACTTGGTAAGTCTTTCAAAGATTTCAGTAGACTTCAACAGTTCCAGGTCGTTCAGTAGTTTTGCTTATACACTGAACTCCCCAATGGCTAATACTGCAACTGGGAAGCCAAGTGCTTCAGAGAAGACTGCACACTCCTTACTCCAAGGCCCACTGGAATTACACTCACAGAAACATGTGAACTTAGGAGTCAGGCCCAGAGATGTCCTCATGCATGATTAAGTCCTGCCCCAGCTTCCTGTGAGAGGTTGGCACTATACATTACAACACCCTTTTTGTCAGAGACTCATAGAATAATTTAAGTTAGAATCAACTTCTGGAAATCATCTGGTCCAGCATCCATGAGTTTTTTTGGGAAGTTTTGTCTATGCCCCTCATTTAGAATCATAGGCTGGAAAAGACCTCTAAGCTTGTTGAGTCTGAACATTAGACCACTGAGTCCAACCATTTTTGAAATTCTGCATCTTACGTTTCTCTGGTCCTACCCATCTCCTCGGCTCATAATGGCTAGATTTAGACTTTAGGTGTGATCTTGGTACATAGACTGTCTACATCAGATGATGATTCTTTGGCCTCAGTATTTAACTTACGGTAGCCATGAGTATGTATGTAGTGCCATATGGATCTCATATGCCATATGGATTTTCCTTCCTCTCATACGGATCATGGCTTTGGTCAGATACATACCGCAGGGGATGCAGAAAATGTTCTTAAAATCCAAAGTAAGATATAACTCAGCCCTGACCTTTAGTACTTCCTTCTTTGCTGCAACTGAACTGTTATGAGAAAGCAGCTGGATTTGTGTCCCATCTGGAATTTCCAACAAATTCCCTAGCTAATTTCAGTTCCCTGACCTTGGCCAGCACTGAGCCATACTAGATATGGCTGACTATTTACACAAGTTGTTTAATGCCAGTGTTATATGGCATTAAGTTAAACAACTTTGATGAAATACGGCAATTATCCCAAGATGTAGAGCAGAGGGTATTGAACTTCTGAAATAAATAAAACTTCCCTAAATAAATCACATTTTTGTTCAGAACGCAAAGGTAATAAGCTTAGGTATCTCTTTGGTGTTAGTAAGAAACAAACAGTGACAAAGTTTCTCTTTCATTCTCTTTTTTAAAGATCATTGATCAATTGCAAAAGCAAAGTCTAATATTTTTGAAGATTTCTACATCTTTCCTATTTTCTCACCTCCAGTAACAGTCAAGTGAATCTTCGAGTGTGTATACTCTTTTCTTTAGTTAACATTTTACATTGTCTTAAGTATTTTAATCCAACCTTGCTTTCTAGCAGGGATGAGAAGAGTCATTATATTCTCTTGGTACAGCTAAGTCTCTCTCTGTCTAGGTGATGAAGAAAAGTTAAAGGCAAGGCCTGGTGGTTCTGCCTACATTGCTTTCAAGGTGAAAAACTGACTGTATGCTCAGGTGGAGTCATTTGGGTTGAGGCTGCACTGGAAAGCAGTAATACAATCCTAGGAACCCAGCATGTCCTGCATGCAGATTTGTCAGACCTTGTGCTTGGAGCAGCGCACTTAGCCAAGACACGCAGTGGAATTAGGCTTCAACACATTTATTGTGAAACAGACTTAATATAAAATGTCCTGTCTCTGCTGTGCTTCTCTGTTCCCACAGAAGAGTCTCATGTAGTTAAAATGCTGTTCTGTGGTCCCTGTTATGAACAAGCTCTGACTTGATTTTCATTGGTGTTATCAGTCTCACTTTGGATCCAGTGGCACAAAGTGGCTGCCATGAGCCCTCAAGAGAGGACTTTCAGCTCACAAAATCTCACTCCCAGAGCTCACACCAGCATTTCTCCACCTTCAAAATGTGACACCTGTGCTCCTTTGGCATACAAGCCCCACTGCATTTGCACCAGCAACACCTTGTCCTTGTCCACCTGACAAACTACCGAGCTCTTGCTTGTAATGAGGACCAGTTGTCCAGTTCCAGTCTGCAAAGGCAGCTTTAGGAAACCTCTAAGCACTCCAGTCCTCCAACAGTGCCAGGGGGGAAACAGCCAAGCAACACTTGCCCTGGCCTTCAACAATCTTTGTCTATCTTTGAAACCACCCTTTCTTTGAGCAGGAGGCTGTACCTCAGATGACCTTGAGAAGTTCCATCCAACATCAATTACCCTATGGTTCTGTGAAAAATCAGCAACATGCTATCGCTTTTTCCCATACATAGTTTTCCATGGAAAGCTGCAGTTATTGGCACAAAGGCAGCAGTCAGATACTCAGCCTCAATGCCTGGGGCCTCCCCAACTGTGAGATGTGTGGTGGGCTGACTGTCCCACAGTCAAGAGACAAGTCTGTACAGAGTAAAAGAAATTATCCTGTATCAAAGATGAACAAAAAATCTTGTGCAAGCATGGCAGTGTTAGGGACCTCTAGTCCAACCAGGGACTAATGTTACACTAGTAAGTAGTTTTCTTCCCCACTTAGGTCTTGTTTGTTTTCCAGTCCAGGTCAGTATCCAGTTTAGACATAAAAGGAGATGAAACTATGTGAACAGATAATGGTTAGTTGGACTGCCAGGTTTTTGGAAAAAGGCTCTCTCCCTTGCTAATGGGTGGTTCATCCAGTGTCCTGGCAAATGGGGTGCTGAGCCATGAAAAGACCTATATTACAGAAAATAAAGTGTAGCATTAAGCTTTGTTGAAAGTTGAGTGAGAGGTGACTGAAAATGTTCTGTAAAAACAACAGGTCATTTTTCACTTAAGTAGATGTGTTTGCATACATAAAACATATCCTTTTCATGGAAGATGTAGATTAAAAAAGAAGAAGAAATATTAAATCCAGAAAATGTTGGGTGTTAGTCTTTGTTTAAGGAAAAAAAAGAGACTATCTCTCTTTTTGACTATTTCAGTGGGAGTAAAAGTTCACTCAAGGCCAATGTAACTAAACTGAAAAAACTGAAGTAAAAAAGGCTAATGCAGTTGCTGCTTTGCTCAGATCAAAGTCATGAAAGTTTTCTACTAGCTGCTTTTATTTAGTTCATGAAAGAACCTAATGTCCATGATGATAAGCAGAAACAATTAAACATATATGCTTTCCCTTTTCTTGTTCCAGCAACTGAGTTCTAAAACTGCTTAGCTACCATTACCCTTACAGAGTGTTTCTTCTGCTTGGGGTGAGTGGTCAGATTTATCAGAAAAGGGTGCTGATATGAGATTTGGCTGTAATTCCAGAAAACAGTCAACTCTTGATATAAGTGAAACTCCAAAAATTCCATTAAGTTTCAGCAGTTTTAGGCTAGTTTCCTGAGTTTGAATACTTGTCCTTCCCTACGACAGGCATTTGTTTGTCTATTTTTTTAATAACATGAGTATTGTTCTTTAAAGTGAAAGACACGAGGATGTTGTATTTGTTTACAGCAAGCACTTCTCCCTGTTACTGAAGACAGCTACCTGCAATAGCTGTTCAGGTTGCATACTCACCTCTCCAGTGACAGTGGGGCTTTACAATGCACAAAACTACAGACCCCAGTCTACTGTGAGGTTGAAAGCAAATTATTTTTTAAAGATTATTTCTGTATATGTAATGAATGATTTGTACCTGATTAAGGAAATCCCAGATTCCTATAAAAGCTAAAGAATAAAAATTCTACATAATCAAATGCAACAGCTCTAGAGGTCAGTAAGAAAGGAGAATTTTCATTAAGTGTTATAACTGGTACTTACCAACAGCCAGTGGTGATCCTGCTTTTAGGGATGGAGGTCTCTCAGTGTAGCTCCTTCTCTTCCTGGTGTCACTGCTTAGGGCAGTGCTGGCAGAAGGTTTCTTTAAGATTTCCTCAATGGAAAAGGACAGGCTGGGCTTCCCCTGGCCAGCACACACCCGGGGGTCCATCATATTCCTGCCAAAGTGGCCGTGGGGCAGAGAGTCCTCTCCTGGTCTCCTGGCTCTCAGAGCACCCTGAGGAACATGCAGCTGGGATGGTGTGTGTCTCTCCCCACCCATGCCCGGATGACCTGCCGGAGCACTGGGAGGAGAAACAAAGGCGACCCACAAGTAAGCACACGTGCCTGCTCTTCTCTGCTAATCAGCCTGGAACCACGACCTGTGCTTCTGTGTCTGGGGAAGACGGCAGTAGAAGTGGCGGGTAAAAGTCTTACCAACCCCACCCATAGCCAAGCATTCCCCCTGCCACTCAGATTTACGGATCTCTGAGCAATCGCATGGCCATTCCAGGAGGAGGTGTGCTCCTTGCAGACCCAGGTGAAAAATGCCCTGGGAAGGATTGCTTCTTGCTGGTAAATCCCATCTGTGGGGCAGTTATCTTCCTTTTATGCTTTCAGGCTGAAGCCTGCAAAAAGCCCACTGGATTTGTACCATGATAAAGTTAAGAAATAACTGGCATGACAAATACTTATTGCTTGTGTCACTTCCTAGCAAGAGAGACAACCTGTAAACTTCTCTTGCATACTACTAGGTGTCACATATGAAAACCTCCCTCACCAACAATTCCCAGGTTGTTCTTCAGCCATCCCTCCCAGCCATCAGTTTTAGTTCAGATTCTCTTTTCTTTTACTTTGGAAATCCTTTGAACTTTCCAAGCAGGTGCTTTTC
>JAYRBT010000042.1:52331932-52347208 GCA_036023395.1 Myiotriccus ornatus
TCTAACCTAAACCTCCCCTGGCAGAGCTTGAGCCCATGTCCCCTTGTCCTACTGTTGGTTGCCTGGGAGAAGAGACCAACCCCCACCTGGCTACAACCTCCCTTCAGGTAGTTGAAGAGATTACCTGAACTTGGAATCAACTTGGGATCAGTACTTTGGAGTTTTTTGTCCTCTATTGCCTATCTCAAATTTGAAGAACTGTGCTTATGCTGTCAGTCACGGAGCAGGACCGTTCCTGCCCCACTGGTCTCTTCCCCTAGACAAAGACAATAACAGGATGATATTCCACCTGGTGCCTCTGAAGCACTTCCTTTAATCCCCCATTCTCAAATGTGGCTCAGAGACAGAGCTGTCCAGTGTTTCTGCACAGCGTGGATGCTGCAGCTCACATCACCTCATCTCTGAGGGCTTGTGCTCAGTCAGCTGTTCAGACCGAGTCAACGAGTTCAGGCAGTCAGAGACACCGGCGGTTGCCAGTGACAGCGGAGCTGCAAATTGCCCACAGCACCTCTGGATCCTCACGTCCCTGTAGGTTGTCTTCCATCCTTTATGCCTTACTGGACTCGAACAATCTGCCCAGTGACATCTGAACTGCTCTGGTCTTCTCAGAGTTCAACAGCTGGCAGTGATCTAGCACAAAGCCCATGCAGCCTGCTCCTGGAGTCCCTTTCACCTCAGATTTATTAAACCTGTTGTCTCTGCAGATTTCTCAACAAGCTCATAAATTAGAAATATTAATAAAAGGGATACTGTAGGCTTAAACTGATAACATTTATTATGATTTTCTTATGGCACAGTTATTATCAATTGACATTTAAAATGGCATCATAATCCATCAAGGTGAAATGGGCTCAGAAAAATATTTCTCCCAAGCCAGAAATAATAACAGCAGCAGCAGGATTGCAGGAGAGGAAGGACATGAACAGTTTTAGCCCAGGTCATTGATTTCATACTTTGGAGGTGTTTTTTAGCAACTTCATCCTCTGTTTAATCCATTCTTGTATTTCATAATGCTTCTTCTCCCCTGCTGGGCCCCTCACGCCCTTTGTAGAGCTTTTTCTATAAAAATCTTTAGTTAATCCATGATGAGGAGCATTTTGCTTCGAACAGAGCAGGAGCTGTTATATGTGGGAAGGGCTGGAGAGATCAAAGGTTGTCCTTTTCATAACAATTCAGGCCTCTCTGAGCTGCAATTGCCATGGAGAACTGTCCAGCATGGCTAAAAAGTAGCTTTGATTCTTGTACTGTTTGGCTGATGGAAAGTTAAAAATAAAGAAGAATGTGCTTAATGAGGTCCATACTTGCAAACACTGAGAGAACAACAATTCTTTCCCCACCTACTGAGGAAGGCTACAGAGTCCTGAAATAAAACCAATTCTTCAGGGAAAAGAGGGGGGAAAAAAACCCTAGGAATCAATATCAGAGTAAAACAGAAAGTCCATGACCTGTAGCTCATTATTTCAAACTGGCTGTAGTTTGGTAGCGAAGAAATGTCCACAGTGATGCATGAAAATGAACTTCCCGTGACCCAGAATGGTTCATCATCACCCAGGTGTGGAGAAGGCACTGAATCCTCCTTGGAATCACTAGTGCTATGCTGAAATTGCTGCTGTTTTGTAGTGGTACCTGCTGTTAAAGAATTAGGTTTTCACTGCATTTTCCATTATGGAAATGCCCAGCAGAAGACAATCTTTGAAACAGTGCCAAGGTAAGCTGTCTCATATCCCAGTGAAGAGGAGACTGGCACTTCCAACTGGGCCATGCAAGCTATCCTCAGGTAAATGCCTGAGAGAAATGTTCCTAGCATCCCTCACAATACACTCCTCTCCCTATATTTAAATTATTCTAAGCTCAAGAAGTTTAGATTAATTATCTAAAAGTTAGATGCATGGAGTACAGTACATACATCCCCCACTCCCAAACTGACTATGCAGTGCACAGATTGGGAGTGTGAGACTGACTTTTTTTTTTTCTCCCCTCTGTTTTTAACCTCGTGTGCACTGGACTGCTTTTTTCCATGTGTTTATGTGGAAAAAAAGGCACAGAAGGACCAAGTGAGCATAGCACTCAGGCAGAAGCCAGTGAGGTTTAGCTGTCCATCAGTGAATTGTCTGTATGGAAAATGCTCATGTTATACAAACGGGGTGGAGCTGTCAGTCATTGTCTCATTCCTGAGAAGATTGAATTCTCAGTATTGCCTGGGTATAGTTTCATGGGAAGTAACCTTCTCATGCTGGGCAGCTTTTTAGGTTTTAAGAGATTCTCCCACACCAAACCAGAACAAAAAGTCAAACTCGCAAGGACTCAAAAGAGAAGTTTGGGGTTTTTTTAGTTCATTAGCCTCAGCTCAATAAAAACACTCAGTTTTGATCATAATAAAACATTTGGTCTTGCTGTTGAATATTCAATTATTTTCCCATCATAATTAATTTATTTTTAAATAAAGTAGTAATCTCAAACAAGTAAAAATTATCTTTTAAAGACTATTGGAACAACATGTTCCAAGAACATGAAGAATTTATTATTTTTTTTCTTTTTTTAATTAGCAGCGAACCCAAACAACACCAGGCTGCTGGTGCAGTGCTCTGTGTGTGCAGAGCAAATGCACATGATTTCCCCTGAATCAGTTTCCTGGTTTCATAGATGTTACTGGAAAATCAGCTGTTTGCCAAAAAAAAACCATTTAGGAAAAGTTATATAATGTATGTTTTTCCTGGGTCTTTGGTCTGTCCTGATTGACAGGAGGCATAGTTATATTATATTGTTAAACCCACTTTTTCCAAAGCCTTTTCCTTTATTCCTGTAGCTATTTTTCTCAACTTCAGTAGTCCAGTCTGTGACATATCCTGGAAAGCAGTTGCTACATAGATAATTTATGTGGGAATAAAGAGACTATACTGCATGTGTAAGAGGGTTTTCAGCTGTCTGGGATGGTCACGGTGTGTACAAGTTTGCCTTTCTCTAAAATTGCTTTGATTTCCACAAGAAAAAAGCATTACTGTGTTATGAAGTTCTCACCTGGCTCTGACACCCTGCATGGATTTTAACCAGTCAACACCTTCCACATGACGGGCTTAGCAAACAGCATTGTGAAACAGTGCTTTAGTTGCCACTAATTAATTCAATGTTCAGGCTGACAGAGCCAGCATTAGAGGATCACTGCTTGAACCATTTCTGCCTCTCAAAGCCAAGCAGGAGAGGGCAGCATGTCCTGTGGGATAGCACTCCGGGGCTGCAGCTGCCCAGGTGGGGAAGAGAGAATTGTCTTACATTCTCATCTTTAAGTCAAATCATCTCCGTGATAAAAAGATGTCACAGAATAAAAAGTAGTATTCTTATTCACCTGATTTGCATGCAAAGATTCTCCTTCAGTAACATGACACACTAAAGCCCATGATGTACAAGCCAAGAACAAGCTTGATTTTTCCCATATATGGGTTTCTGTAGTTTGGCAGGTGGGAAAGAGTTACAGAAGTAGAGTAGAGTGGAGTGGAGTAGAGTAGAGTAGAGTAGAGTAGAATCGAATCGAATCGAATAGGATATTTTTCTTAGAAGCGACATACAATGAGCATCTAATCCAAATGTCTGACCAACTCAGGGCTGAGCAAGTTAAAGCATGGTATTAAGGGCATTGTCCAAATGCCTCTTAAACACTGTGGCATTGACCACTTCTCTGGGAAGCCTGTCCCAATGTTTAGCCACCTTCTTGGTGAATAAATGCTTCCTAATGTCCAGTCTTAACCTCCCCTGGCTCAGCTTTGAATTATTCCCACACTCCCTAGTACTGGACACCAGGGAGAAGAGATCAGCACCTTTCTCTCCACTTCCCTTCCTCAGAAAACTGTAGAGAACTTACAGTATCTATAAGGAAAGCCAGTAGATTAAAAGCAGTTAAGGACTGGTCACTAAAGCTCATTTTTCAGGTGACTTATTTTGGAAAGCACAGGAGAAACTGAGAGTTTTCCCATGTTCTTTAAACTTCAGTCTTCCCAGCTCCCAGACATGCAGTTTTAAAGAAATTAGTAATGGGGAAAGTTACAATAATTCGTGATTTTTCCTGTCAAATACCCCAAACCCTACTTATCCCACAAAGTGTAGGTAGTGAACTGATCCTGATGCATCCTTCCACCTGAAAAGACCTTAAGTATTATTTCAGGATGAGCTGGGATGTCTTGTATTATCGAATTTCTTTGCAGGTCCTAAACAGGAACGTCAGGAAGGCATGAGCATGTGTCCTTGGAGCCACACAAAGGGAGTCCCAAGAGGAGAATAAACTCTTGTTGACAGAGAAGGCAAAGCAGTAGATAAAAGAAGTCTTGATAGCAGGAGAAGATTCTGGGCAGGAACAAGATACATCAGCAGAGCAGACTTGAGATAATGACCTTATAACCTGTCCTCTCAACACATCATCTTCATCACTGCTAAAATTCAGCTCAAACTCCATGAAGAGAGGGTAAAAGAGATTGCATTGTAGCAATTCATTAGTTCTGCTTACAAAACCTGGGGAAAATGTCACTTCCAAATTTAGACAATACATCAAAATTTCACCCTCTGCCAGGGACAGTCGTGTCAAGCTGGCCAGATGGCAGAATGGCAAAGCAAACAAAGAGTCCACTGAGGCCCTGCAAAATCTTGAGAGAGCACAAGATATCTGTGTACAGACTAGAGAAGGAAAAATATCGCCTGCAGGCACACAAAGGAGACATTCTTCCACTTACTAAGAAGGTACGAGCCCCTCTTGCCTGGCAGAGCTCTTGTATCTCCCAGGCTCCTTCCCTCCGCTTCGGTAACGTTGTAATTTTCCCTGTCCTATCCCTGGGGATCCTGAGAAAATGATGAAGTCCACAATATTCCTAGGTTTTCAACATTTTGTTTTATTTAATGGGCTCCAGTGGGAAGTCCTATTAATCCACTCTAGAGAGAGGAGCTTTCTGTTGTTGCTGCTGCTGTTGTTGTTTGCCCCCTTTTGCCTGAGGCAGGTAATGAATTATGAGCCTGTTTTTTTTCCTCACTCCTGGGCTTCCCTGTGATGTCCCATGGGGACCCATTAGGAGCTTCCTTGCTGCATCACTCCAGAGAAAGACCAAACGCTGAAGTGGCAGAGGCAGGATTAGAAAGAGGCTCTTGTGACTCAGGGGATTACAGGATCATTGGAGGGCAGCAGCAAGTCACCATTAGGGCTTGGAAAGGGGCAAGACATCTCCAAAGCTACATGGGCACATGGGGTTCTGCTGGGGAATTGAGTTGCATACCAGAATAAATTATCCTATTACAGGGCAAAAGCATAGTTTGGGTGTTTTTTCTTCTGAAGTTGCTCTTTGAGTCATGGTATTTCCTTTCATGTAGTGGCCCAAGAACTCAGACTTCAGAGAAATGGACACTTCTGACCTGCAGCTGATCCTTCTGCGATGTAGCCCTTGAACTACACAAATATGAGCCAAAATTTATCTCCAGCTGCTAAAGCTGCCTATGCCTTTGGGGCAGAAAAGCCCTAGTTTTGTTGCTCTGAGTGACGTCTAACATAGCCACTTTCATGTGTTTCAAATAAATTTCCTGCAAGAAGCCATCTCATGTTTTTATAACCACAGACATTTTAAATACATTTCTGTGTTTTCTGATGTGCCACTGACACAGGCTATGAAAATTGTTTGGGCTATATATAATTGCTTTTTTTTTATTTTTTCCCTTGCAGTTTGTCATAGGAAAGCAAGACTTCTGTGGTGGTGTGCCCACCTGGTCTCTTTTCAAGTGCACTGTCTGCTTTTTATCCATAAAATTACATACCAGAAAGTCCGTCTAAAGAATATTATTAGCTGAGGCTGCAGAGTCAAGGACTGGAAAGCTAAGGCAATGCCAGACTTGAGCTTGCTTCTGCTCATACATTAAGAGGCAGATGCATTAGGACATACTAAAGGCTTTTATAGATGGGCAGACTCCTGCAGAAGGTGGGATGATCTTTCTCACAGGCAATACTGATGAATGAAAAGTGACTCATTTGTATGAACTCCGTCCTTAGCTGTGGCCTCCCACCCACTTCCCTGGGCTTATTTTGGCCTGCTGTCTGTATCCTCTGCAAGTCCTAGTAGGTACTAAAACCACACTGGCTATGCCACAAACCATGGCACTCTGACACAGATGGAGGAAGAGGAGGAGGAGGCAGCGGATGAGGATTGTCTAGTTCAGACAACTTCTGAGGGGGAACAAAGGGCATTTTTTCAGGCCAGAAAGGAGGAGACGAGCTCTTAGGTAGATCACCCCTCCCTGTGGTTTACTCCTGGCTCATTAAACCCCCTTTGGTGATGAGCTGTCAGTCATTGGTGAGGCACTGAAAAGGGCTACAAAAGTAATGTTATTTTCTGATCCAGTAAATAATTCCGTAGCCTACTCTGAGGAGAAAATGAAAATTTACCTCCACCACACGTTAACATAGTGCAGAGCAGCTGAGCTGTGTTTGACCAAAACAAGGCACTGAGGAACCCCCTGCACAGCCAAAGAGAAATCTGGTCATGGATTGGTGAGAGTTGTTAGGGGCAGCTGGTGCAGGGTCTGTCTCTCTCCCACCACCCCTGTCTACACTAGTGGTGATGTAACAAGACAGTTAGTTTCCTTTCTGACTGAATACTGAAGCTTATTTGCAGTTTAGGTTGCCAAAAATAAAACTGCTTGTCTAAAATATTCCATTTAGTTGTCTTATTACAGGAGTAAGTTTTGAAAAATGAAAACACTTTCAGATTGTCAGTGCTCTTTTTATGGAATCCAAGAAAGCTGAATTTTTAAAAATAAAAAATATTTTTCTGTCTTCTTTATTTATTTAGGAAAGAAAAAGTCCCTGTAATTTCCTTTTAGCTTTAGGTACAGCCCTTCCCTCTGCTGGATGCTGACAGCAGATTCAAGCAGATGTTGCTCTATCCGTGACATGCAGGTTGTCATTTCCAGCTTTCCTTCATGGCCAGGAGGGCTAAAAGCATTTCTTAATAAGGAAAACACAAATGTTGTTGACATCAAAGCAGAGCTGGAGCCCCAGGCACATGCCTGTGCATTAATCTGTCCTGAGCATCATGTAGATTTGTTCCTCTGGATCTGCAAAGGCAGGTACAGCCTTGTGCTTTATCCACAGGAACTTTCTTGCAGACTACATACTAATTGCCATCCCTGTACTAGTGACATGTCTAGGTGAATACACAAGACAGTCACTACCAGCTTTTGCAGGGTTTTTTTTGGTAAATACTTTCTAAATTTTGTTTACATGGTAGTACACTAATGGTAGAGGTGAAAATCAGGTTAAGAATCAGCTTATTATTGCCCATCACTTTTTATTTTAAAGTGTAAGTTTCTATTACTCCTTTGATAAACTATTAAGAAAATGGAGTGCAAACTCACATTATTTTTACATCTCCACATCTGTCACATTTAAATCAGTGCTAAGTTATCAATATGTGTAATGTTACTTGACTAACAATAGTGACATGGGAAGTATGTCTAGACTCCACTTCATACTCTGGCATTGGTTATTTAGAAATTGTACTACATAAACCCAAAATCTAGTGCAAAGTAATTTGAATGCTGCACTAAAGTATCCTCCTGCTTATACCTGAAGACATATGGTTTCACTTAAACGATTAAGAAAATTTATGAGCCCAACTTGACTCTCATAAAAGTCAAATAAAATGTTTCTTTGACTGAAATGGTGGTTGGAACAAGCTTGTGACATGTCTGTGTTTTTTTGTTAGTACAGAAGTGTTAGAACTACCAAATGAATCTGCAATATTAATTTTCTGAGACAGTATTTTGAATTCAAAAGTTCTGAAGATGCACATATTGGACTTGGGGATTATAGAATATAATAGAAATATCACATTCCAATAAAAATCCACCTCGGGCATAACAAGCTAAATGTCTAAATATTCAGGTGGCTCCACTTTAATACATCACAGATAAACAGCAGTAAAAAAATTGCACACACACATATAAACACAGAGTCATACTTAACCAAGGACTTTATTTTTCTTGATAATGCAAGGTAATAGTGGGACAGATGGCATAACACAATTCACAGAAAGGATTAAAACAGCTGGTACTGAATGCATTTCAACTAATGTGAAGGAGGATGCAGTAGAAAAAAGGATGCAGTGAGGGACTATGTCAGTGCAGACATGTTCCTGACAACATCCAACAGCAACAATGTCCCACTTGGATGCTGCAGCACCCTGTTGGTGTTCTCTTTGGATTTGAAAATAGCATAGTGGTTCATGTAGAGCATCCACAGGTTATTCTGCACAGTTAATATCCAGCCTGGATAATGGACATACATAGCATCAAGAAGAGCTGCAGCATAATCTTTTTTATCCCCTGCTTCACCCTCAAAAAGGGCAATCTCTGCCTTCCACAAAAATCTTTCAACTAAGAACTTTTCACCATTTGTAACTGAGCTAATCAAATTCAGAATACTTCAATCCAAAGAGAGTGCAAGTGTCCTTACTATGTGGACCCTGCCAGACTCCCCTTTTTAAATAACAAGTATTAATCTAAGTTGCATATTTCTTCTATTTGCAGCTGCAGTGGGGAGAAAGATGGGAAAACAACATCTTAAATCTCATGTACAAGCTGGTTGCTTAACCTGGTTCATGCCTGCCCAGTTTGCAGCTGTTTTTTAGTGCTAATGGTCAGCTTTTCCTTCCACTATTGTTTCCACAGTGAATTGCTGATAAATCTTCCTGGTGACATTTTAGAAGACCAAATACATAGAGAATGGTTTAAAGACACAGAGAGAGAGTTTGCACAGGCTTGTGTCCGTGAGGAAGCTGTGGAAAGTGCAGCTTGAGAATGTTTTAATTTGCTTCCTGAGAGAGAAAGAGAATGATATCAAGTGTTTTGTTTGTTTGCTTGTTTGTTTGTTTTTTTATAACAAGCCGAGCTGGATGGAGTATTGAGGAACTTGGTCTAAGTGAAGGTGTCCCTGTCCATGGCAGGTGGGTTGGAACAGGATGATCTTTAAGGTCCTGCCCAACCTAAACCATTCTATGATTCTATGATACGCTTACCCACCCTCTGCATGACAAAAAACAATTAACAAATGATCTATGTAATTTTATGATCCATGCAGTCAAAATTCCTGCCTGGGGTGCTGGCTGAGTATCCTCTGACCATAGCTCAAGTACCGGACTTCAAGTGCCCTAGAGACCTTTGCATGTGGAGGAAACAAGGTTAATGCCCTTTCTGCATTCCTTGTATAGACTTAGTTCATGGCTGAGAAATGCACTAGGTTTTGGATCACACTAATACAGTGCGTTTGGAGAAGCACAGACAAAAGGAGCAAAGCCATTTACAAATTGTGGTATGTATCTGATTCATGTGTTGGTTGGCCTGGAGTATCGATCTGGTGAAGTTTTTTGCTTTTTGGCTTACAATTGCAACTGTTACAAAGCTTTCTGATCAAGGATGATTTAATGCATCTTTTGGCACCTGAATTTTCACCCAGGCCAAATAGTACACATGCTAGGTCAGATAAAAAGGGAATGCCTCTGTGTCTTCACAGGCCCTCTTGCACATCATGGCTGCATTCAGTCTTGCAGTGGGTTCTTTCCTTGCTGTTCGAGCATGTGTCTTTTGGACTGCAATAGTCTGCAGTCATAAATAAAGGCTGTAAGCTGTAAGCTTGGAAACATGCTCCAATCTGATGGAATTTTCTACTATTGCTGATGCCATAATCATGTTATTCAATGACTTTGCATTCTGTGCTTGTTTAATTCTCCAAAATGTAGCTTCCAGCTGGACTTCTCAAGGCACTAGACAGAGTTTGCAGCTCACCTCTCTTTAACATCGAAGAATTTCCTTGTGCTGGATACTGTAAAAGTACAGAAGAAGGAGACACTTGTCTGGGTAATATGAGAAGTATCCAATTAATCCAGTGATCTTAAAAAAAAAAGTTACAAAAATCTTTTATGTCTGTCTTCATGCTCCTCTTGGTGGAATTGGGCTGTATTGAGATGAACTAAGCCATGTTTGTACTTAAAGCACTTGTATCTGAACTTCCTTTTAGGTGCATCAGGGCATGTTAGCACTGTACAGTTCAGAGATGTACAGGCTGGTTTCAAACATGCTGCTTCCTTCAGGTAGAATGGTGCTGAACTTTGCTGTACTACAGTCCTGCTTCTCAGTCCCCTGTAACTATCTCAGTTAACACAGGCTCCCAAACAGGCTGCTTAATCTTGTTCTGTGGCATGAGCCTGAGAAAGTAGGGTTTTTTTACAGTACTGGCTTTTGTATCAACACACAGTGCTGCCATGGGTGAGGGAGATGAACCCCCCCAGTTCTCAGTGCCCTCTTTCTGAGCAAGTGAAGAGTTAACTAGAAAGCTTCTTCTTTCTCAGCATTTCTGAGTCTGCACTGTACAGCACACACGGCTGGTCTGCCAGCAGTTAGCAGCATGCTAACAAAAGCACTGGGCTCTGAGTTATGGTAGGTTCCCAGATGAAATGTACTACCCTGGAAGGGTCCTGGGCTCCCTGTTCACTAGCTGTACCTCTTCAAGCCCTTCAGTCAATTTTTCTTCTTTCACCTCCCTTCGGAGAATATGTGAACAGAACAGTAAAGAGGAATTTTGGTTGGGTTTTTGTTTGTTTGTTTGTTTGTTTGTTTCCCCCCCTCTGTAAAAGCATTAATCTCCCACTGTTGCTGGGGCGCCCATAAATTCTAGAGGTTTGTGACAGTGCCATGGCTTGGGAAGGTCTGTGGCAGCGAGTGCAACGGGGAATGTTTGATGGAGTGAGCAGGGATTGGGGACCGTGCAGAGCGGTCGCCGCCAGAGGGAGCCGGGCGCACGGCCGGCCCGGAGCATTCCCGACGGGCTGGGATGCGCCAGCACCGGGAGCTCGGCGGGAGCCGCGGGCTGAACCCGCGGCAGGGCGAGACTAGCTGCTCTGCCGACCCAGCGAGGGGAGCAAACCAAAACTATTCGTCACGCCTCCCGCCTCTGGCCTGGGACTAGGAGTCCTGGCTTTGGGAAGGGGAGTTTTAATGTAGAATGAAGTTACGGATGGGCGTAAGTCTCCATGAGGAGCAGGGTAAAGTCATACAGCCTAAGTACCCCTGAGATACCGGGCAGTTTCGAGACTGTCAGTCTGGGGACCTTAGAAGGTAGGGGCAGTTTCACAGAAGAGGAAGGTTGTTGGTGTGGTCCCACAGGCACAGCATGCCTCTAAATACTCTCCTTGGAAAAGAGGTTGGTAGTGAATTGGCACATCCAGCTGCTGACACCACATTATTCACAACAGTCACAGCTAAAACTATTTGTGAAGGCTTGAAGAAGGAGCTGAAGAAACTGAGTGATTGGGTAATAAAATGACAGATGAAATTCAGTGTCAATAAATGCAAAGTAATACACATGAAGGAAAACAACCTTAACTATACATTCACAGTGATGGACTCTAAATGAGCTATTACCACTCAGAAAACAGATTTGGGAATCATTACACATAATTCCTCAAAAACGATCAGCTCAAAGCTAGCAGTGGTCAAAAAGACAAATGGAATATTAGAAATTATTACGAAAGAAATAGATAACATAATGAAAACATACTTTTTGTTACCATGCAAATCAATACTGTGCTCGCATCTTGTATGCTATCTGCAGTTCTAGTCTTTGGGCATAATAAAAAAAAGTAAGAGGTAGGTGTGGAAAATACAGACCTAGAAACTTCACAGAGAAAATGACAAGGCTCAGTGGAGGGAGGGAACAATTTATTAGACAGTTTGTTAGATAGTTTAAAAGAAGCATCATAAGTTTTCAAGAGACAACAACACTGTGGAAGTCATTGTCAGAGGAAATTTTGAAAGGCTATATGAAATTAAATTAAAACAATTAAATAAAGCTGTTGGCATTAGTTCAAAAAAAGGTTGTATTTTTCGAGTGATGTAGACACAACTACAAGCTCGGGTAATAATGTACTTTCTATCTTCTGGGAAGGCATGGGGATAATCACTCTATCCCGGCCTTGCTTCTGCTTGTTTTTGTTGTTTTTGGGTTTTTTTTAATCTGTTGGGCTGCACAGACCTTTGTTTTTAACCATCAAGGCTGTACTTACATCATTATTCTGAAGATAAAGAAATATTTTGGTCCTAAGGAAAATCAGTGGAAGAATTCATTGATTTTAAGAGCAGGAAAATCACTTCTGCCTTTAGCTGGGTCATGTCTCGCTGTGCGAGGTGTTGCATTGATTGAAGCAAGACTGAAGCAAGACTGCTGGCACAGCATGAGCAGTTTATAACAGGTATCTTTGAGCTACCCAGAAAGCAGCAGTGACTACGAGTGGGATTCATTTCAACTGACTTTAGCTGATGTTGGGAAGTAGGTGCTTATTCTTTAGGCAAGTGAGGTACTTCTTCCTGCCACAGTGTGTCCATGGCACCAGTTTTGACAGAGGAAACAAAGACAAAATACATATCACGTTCCCAGAAAAAAACCTGACTGAAACATCAGGAGCATAAGTTCGCTTTGCCTGCTCTTCAGCACCTGAAATAGGAAATTAACATGATGTTTGATCACCTTGAGGTAAAGACATGAGAGGAGAACCTAATTTCCCCAAGGAAAATAAATGTGATACTGTTTGCCTTCGGAATATAACAGAGCACCCATGCTTTTCAGGTCTCTCAGTGACAGAATGAGTAAGCAAAACCCAGAGACAGTATTTGCATTAGAAATGTAAATATTTCTATTTGGTGCTGGATTATTGAATAGGGATCCCACTTTAGGTCATTAGTGAACTGGTGCAGAGCTGTAACTTGTCTAGCCAGGATTTCATCCCTTTCTATTGGAGAAAGACCTTCTGCCAGTGAGGAAGCATCACTTCTCAGAACTATGTCCTGACTACTGGAGTAAGCAGGTCTTAGATTAACAGCAGGCAAAACCAAAGCAGAATATTGCAAAAGGCAACACAGAAGAAAGAATCCTTTAAGATGTATGTTTTACGAAGGCAAGAAGGAGGGAATTAGGCTTTGTGTAATCTTTTCCAGGAATATAGCTTACCTCTCTCTTTTCTTTTTTTTCTTAAATTTACTTATGTAGCAGCTGATCTACAGTTCTTCCCCTTGCACTGAGTCTTTTCTGTTTTCAAGATAAAAGGTTAATGAATCACAGACTTGAGCAGTAATGAAAACCTAGTATGTTTGTTCCAGAAATACTTCAAAAAAATGGAGGACACCATTTCAAAATCCTGAAGATTTAATGGTTTAGGAACATCCCTCTCATTCTCTCCAGATCTCAAGCCTTATATACCTTGTTTTTAAAATGGTCAATCACTGAATTTTTTCCATAGAGAATCTTTTCCATAAAGAGCTAATCATCTTTTCAGAAGTGGGTACATAGGATCTGGCAGTCAGCTGGTTTCTTTGGTATACACAGTTAACTCATATTAATTATCATGCATTGAAGTGGTGCTTAGCAGCTGCCACTGAAATTGAAGGTCCCTTGTGCTGTATCTGCACAAATTGAGGAAGAATCCCAGCTTCGAAGCCATCAGTGCTTAACTAGACGAGAGAAGACATGGCAAGAAAGAGATGTCTCCTCTGTTTAATTTCACTTAAGTAGCCTTACTGTTTCTAAAGGAACATTTACCCAAAGCAGTACTTGGTCAGAAACACCTGACCAAACTGGTGTATCAAAATGTACCAGGGCAGTACTGTGCAGAGACCCTAGAACAAGCCCCAGATCAAAAAAAAGCCTCACAGGTGTGGTTCTGGGCTCTACCAGAGTCTCTCCTCTGACCCAGATTGGTGTGGGAGAACTGCCGAGCTGGCGTGGCTTCCATCTCCACAGCAAGTCTGTGGAGCACTGGGAGAAGAGCCATCACTCATCTTGCCTTCAGTCACAAAGACAACTGAAGTGGCATAGCTGAGGGCATACAGAGGGGCAGCACTAGAATAAATTGCAGACCTGCCTAAATCTCCTAAATGAAGAGCTCCCAGTCCAGCAAACCTTATTCACGAGTATGGTCACATCTAATTTCATCTATTTACTGTGAATGGCACACTGTCTCGGGGAAGAAAGTGTGTGTTTCTGCAGTGTATGTTGGTTTTGGCTACACCTACTGTTTCAGTACAGTTTCTGGGTACTGCCTTTTACTTGTTTAAAAAAAGAAAAAGGGTTGCCATTAGCGCTCAGTGTTATTTCAGTATGATGGTAAAGCGTGCATTAAAAATGCATAGGTAGGTTAGATATTTAATATTCAGCTGGCGTTCTGGCACCGTCTGAGGGCATGAACTGTAGCCAAGAAGATATGGATTCTTAAAACTGTTTCCTGTGCTAAATCTCAGCATCAGCCTGTCCATAAGTAATGAGGAGAAGGATGATGTAAAATAATGGTATTGTTAAAATACTGTCACCTCTCTCTCCCCCACATTTTTTAAAGAAATATATTGAAAAAAGGAGATTCATAATGCACCTGGCCATTTTCTCATGTCTTCCTTTCTTCCTCATCTTGATGGAATCAGTGCTCTATATTACTCCTTAGATTCAAGAGATTATGGCAATCTTCTCTGTTTTTTCATTAGTTGAGCTGATTCCATGCAAAGGCTGTTTAAGATTCATGAGTGATTTTGCCTCTGCAAAGAATAGGAATGCAGCTAAGGAGAAAAAAAAAAGGTTTCCAATATTCTAGTCTGACCATGGGATACGGATGAGAAATATGCACACGATTAACTTGAAATAAAATGAAACAATTTATTCTTTAAGGCTGTTCCCACAAACTGAGGTGTGTCTAGCTTACTGCATCCAAATCTTTGCATCCTCCTTCTTGTGCACAGGCACACTCCTGCTTTACTGGGTCTCTACAGAGCCATAAGATCCTGACAATTTTCAAAGCTTTTCCTCAGTCTTACGATCTGTGGTTTCTGTGGCCAGACCCCATTTCTTCAGGACCAAGTTTCCTATTTTCTCACACCAGAGACTTGCAGCCAGGGAAAATCAAACAGCCGTTGTTTCTGAGAAACTCAAGAGAAATGAGTCCCCCCTCTCTACCTACAGGTTGGCTACAGACACCATCGTGCCTGAGGATGCTCTATGGGTGCCTGAACAACTTGACCAGACCCTGGCAAAGGGTGAACTTGGGTTTAGATAATTCCTGTGCTCCACAGCTGTCCGTAGTTCCCACTTCACACCCCTCAGTGGATGCAGAGATAATTTTTACTGTAATTTTAGACAGATTGTCATAGATATTGTAGGAAGAAAAGCAGAACTAGTAACAGGATCCCTGCTTCAATGGGCTTATCATGCGCAGAGGT
>JAYRBT010000042.1:52347308-52361353 GCA_036023395.1 Myiotriccus ornatus
TGTCATAGATATTGTAGGAAGAAAAGCAGAACTAGTAACAGGATCCCTGCTTCAATGGGCTTATCATGCGCAGAGGTGCCAGTTACAGCAGTTCAGTGTAGCACAGTTCAGTGGTTTTCTACCTCCTGGTCCTCCAGATCCTCCAGACACCTAAGGAGACTGATATAAATGGTTTGCACACCCTGGATTTGCTTGGGAGACAACCACTGCAGGTACTGTGTAATGTCAGCTGTTCCACACTGGGATTTGTTTGCCAAAACTATTTGCAAAACCCATCTCCCTTCCCTTCTGGTTTTCCCATACTGTTTCTGCAAGGTATTTGGAGCAGGACTGTGGTATTGAACGTGAGATAGCCTGAGGAATACCCTTCAGGCTTGTGTTCAGGCCCACGTGCTTCATTACTTTCTTGGACTAGGGCCTTAGCTTCCTGCAGTCACCAAGTGAACAACCCTAATGGGAAGCCAGTGCCAACTCTGAGTGGCTAAGCAACAGAACTGGCACTTCGTACTGATGTTCTCTTCTTCATTAAGAAAGATGATTCAAATATCATTATTTCTTGAAAACCATCCAGCCTGTAAAAAGATTCAGACACTGTTGATCAAGTTACCATGGATTTCTTTTGAGACATTCAAGCTATTAAGAGCAGGAATGTTTTGTCTGAAATGCTGCACAGAAACCTACCAATAGAAATAATCACTTCCTACCTTTCATCTTTTGTATAAGAGTAGAAGTTTACCATGTTCCTAATTACAGTGAATTAGATAAATTTGTTCTAGCAAATCAAGCCATTCAGAGTGTGAATATTTTCTGGAAAGGGAAGAGCCAAAATAAACTTCAAATGGTGAGTCCAGAATAAAAGATTGTGAAGATGGGCGGACATGAGTCATAAAGGAGCAATAGTGTAGGTATCCTTCATATCGCTGCTTAAGGCTTTTTCTTTTGGGACAAAGGAAACTAGTAATGTTGTACACAGACAGCAGAACATCTTCTTTTGAGGACATAATTTATTGGAGTTTCTTAAAGAGCCACTCACTATTTCATATAAGGGGGACAAAAGCCTTTGAGGCAGACTGGAACGTTCAAGTTCTATTGAACATAAGAAGATCGTTTCTGCTTTCTAATCCTTCTCCATAAAGTTTCCAAGATGAACTCTGGAACACAACTGTAACCATAGAAATAATTTTGTTCACTGGTGATTGCAAACCAAAACAAATGAGGGACTGATCTAAGAAAACATATGTAGCCTTTTTTTCTCATTTGCAGAAAGGTCTTTTTACAAATTTTAGTAGTGTGGATTTGAGTGGGGTGCTACCAAGTCTAAGAAAGTGGGGAAAGAGGAGCAGTCACTCCCCAGTCTGTGGCTGAGAATACATGGTATCCAGTACAAGCTATAAGCAGAGTTATAGCCTCATCAACCTTTCTCCCTATAAGTCTGTCCCTGATGTAACAGCAAGGAAAAATTGTGCAAAAATAGTATTTGCTTTCAACTTAAGGTCCCATGCCATTTTAACGATATGGGAATTAAAATCAGCATGTATATGCATAAAAGTGGTGCTCGTTACTATAAACCTTTGCACTGTCTTCTTCAGGGTTATGAGGCGTAACTGTGCTCAGTAGCACAACTGCAGAGTCTCTCTCTGAAGTTGTCTGAGGTTTCAAATTTTTTAATCCCTCCTCAGGTTATGAGATAAATTAACACAAATATAACTAATTTCTAATCTAGAGAGCACTGAAACTGAGAGAAGCCCAGATTTTGCTTGTCCCTCTGAAAGCAACAAGCTCTGGGGCAGAATACTGGCACTTTCTAACAGTCTCTGTTACAGCTGCGTCATTGACTGGGGCAGCATGACTGAAAATGTAAGAAAAACTCTTTGGTGGATGCTCCCTCCCCCTCTATGTCCTGGGGAAAAATCCAAAAGTTCACTGCCATTCCTTGGGAATCAAACAGCTGTAGAGGACAAGTTGAAGGGAGAAAGAGGTGTCACATCAGTGTGCCTCACAAAGGAGACTTTGAGATTCATTATTTAAACTCTTATGTTCCCACAAGGATTCAGGGAGGATTATGACCTGTCCTCACTGAGAGCAAGATGACTTTAGTTAATACATTCTTGATTTGGTTTTTCACTGACTGCACTTCCTCCCACACCCCAGCTCTCCAGCCTGGTCCACAGATTTGGATGGGGATTCCCATCTTCTCTGCAGTTGAGATTCACTTGATGAGAAAGTTGCTGGGATGCCTCAAGCATCACTAGGCACAGCTCCCCAAGGGCAGGGATTAGGAAACTGGGGTGTCTCTTGCCCAAGTGCTACTGTTTTGTCATGCCACCGTTTTAAGACATTAGTATTATTAGCAAACACTTCATGACAGCATCTTCAAGCAGATGGAGTTGGGCAAGGGACAGAGAGTATAAAGCCATCCTGAATCACCTCCAAAATGAGAAGGGCTCTTTAGAGCCACTGACCCAAAGAGAACATATGTTGCAGGTTCAAACGCTGCTTCTCCAAACACAGTAGAAGTCGTGCTTTTGGGACCAGTCAAGCTTTTTATGTTATGTGTGTCATTCAGGTATTTCTGTCACATTTCGGGCTGGGATTTCCTGGTTGCGAACACACCAGACATGGGGAGCTAGACTCTCCCTGGTTGCATCACAGCTGCTAAGGGTGTATCTTGGAAGCAGCAAAATAATGTTTTTCTGGGCTGATTATGCTAAGCAATGACACTTGACTAGAAGGTTTTGTCTGAATCCTTAAAAGCACCAAACAAACAAGGATTTCAAAGGTTACTGGTATCGCACTCCCAGGCAGAGGAAAAAAGAATGTTGTCCAAGTACTATGGATGGATGGCAGCCATAGCTGAACACTTCCAGTCATTGCAGGTGAGACACTTCAGATCAGGGGAGAAGCTGGAAAACCAGATGTATATCTCATGGCATGAGATCACTAGGTCCAGCCTATGGGAGTTACCCAGTACAGATAATCCAGCTGGGGTTATTTTTTCCCATCATGACAAAATGATTTATTAGTCCTGAACTGGTAATGTACCTTTGTTCTGCACCTGAGCTTCTCAGTTCTTTTCATCAGCTCCCAGGTAGCTGCTGGATGATCATTCATCCTTTCTTTGCTGCCCAAAGACTGGTGCCTCAGGGCTACACTCACTACTGCCACCTCGTATTTAAACCACTTAAAATAATGCAAATGAATTTGCTGGGCACAAACTAAGGAATGCTGACACAAACTTCTGTGTGTGCTGTTTCAAAAGGGTGCTTAACACTAGAGGAAGGAAGGGGTGGGAAGAGCAGGACAGAGGACACCACAGATGAGCAGCTGCAGTGGTAACATCAGCAACACAGCTGGATCTGAAGGATGTTGTTTGCCCCCAGCCTCTGTAAGCAATTAGACCAGAACTTGGGGTATCTGGCACATCTGAGAATAAGTGCTACTTATTTTGTTACCTAGATAGGAATTTGGATATCTGTCTTTCTTTACATATTGTGACATTCATGACCTTCTGTGCGCTGTGTAATTGTTGAAGTTCTGTCAGCTTTAACTACTGGTAGCAGCTCCTTCATCAAATGCTGCATTTCACTTGAGAAGACAATGATGATGATTTCTAAGGTGAAGTAGGGGGAAGGGTACTTCTGCTGTGACTTCCATCAATACATAGATTCCTTTTCTTCCAAATCATATTGTCTAAACTCAAAATGACACAAAATTTTTGAAGAATTCAGCTTTGCAACCAGCTTGCTTTCCTCCCCCACCCCAGTTCCTGTATTAGCCTTGTTTTCCTAAGGTGCCCTGTGAATGCTGTATTCAAGAATATTCATTTCAGTGCATCGTGGGACTGTGTGAAATGCAGCAGCCTAAGATAGTGGTCCCTGAAACCCTTCTACACACAGTGAATTGTACTGTGATGAGTTATTTTGTTGTTATCTATGATACTTAAGTTCATAGTCCTTACTGAGTTTTGTGAACTGTTCATTACTTTATTTTTATATTATTTCATTTAGGGAAAAGCAAAAGTTCGAGAAATATTCCCTAGGCTTGAAGAACATTGCTTTGGTTGTCTTTTAGAAAATAATAATTTAACAAAATCAAGGGTTTTTTTAAGATGCATCAATTTCGTCTACATCATCTGATACGAAAGTATCTCCATCAACATGATGGAAATGTTTTGGTTAAGCACTGTCAAAATAACTTCTAGCTCTAGACTAATAGCTAAGCTACACTATTTTGGCTTTTAATACTGAAAGCTCATGTTGGCCTGCCTTAAAAACTTGAAATCATATGGCCAAAATGGCATTATTTATATATAAATATGGTCCTTTTCCAGTTTACCTGTAGTTGTGGTTACACTGTCCAAGATGGATCTGGACATACTTTTCCCAGAAAGGGACACATAAAATGACTTCACTGGTTGGACATTCTTCCTCTGGTTTGAACTCTGATGTCAGAGCCTGACTGATGAATTACATCTTAAATATACCAAATCAAGAGATGGAAGACAATTACTTGCAGGTTCCTTAGTACCTTGAAAAGTTGATATAAATTTCCTGCTGGTCAATGCAGACATCTTTGCTGTTTCTTCAAAGTTGCTGTCTATGATATTCTCATCATGCTGTCTGGTCCCACCAAGATCCACTTCTTCCACAGCTTCAGGCATGGTGAAGTGGGTAGCCTTTACCCAGCCCTGCATGTGTCCATGGGAAGCTTTATTGGAAAGTGGTTAAGCAGTCTCCTTACAGCACATAGCAAGACTGGCTGGAGACCTGCAGAGAGCTTGACCATCCATGGAAACCTGTCCTCCCACTGCCTCCACTGCCTGCAACCATTTCTGTCTTCCCCCAAGCAGAAGGCCAAAGGGCCACTGCTCTACATCCTTTTAAAAATTAAGAATGGGTGATGTTATCTATATTTATAAGATTCTAGGTCATTTTTATCATTTCTCATGTAGTTATAGTAAATTACTTAATTGTGTGGCACCTCTTTGCCCCTCACAGCAAGCACATAACACTTACTATCTGCAATAGGAGTTGTGTGCACATAACTGTGCAAGAAATGAATATAACGCTTTGATTACAACAAGGTTATAAGCAGTAGGAGTCCATTATGATTAGCAGTAAAATGAAGAACTTTTCATAAATGCTACTTTATAATCTCCATTCCTCCTTATCCTTTTTCTCTGTGTGCACCTACAAATTTGTATTTTGTCCTAATTCAGGCACTTTTTGTGCAATTGTCCCAAAAGCTGTTATTCATTATTACCCAGAATTAATTTTCTGAATCTTTCTTTTTTAATTTCCAAAGGATCAGTTATACCAGCAAGGAAGTAAAAATTAAAATAAAATTAAAAAATAGACTAAGAACAACAAATATATGGAAATCACTCAATAATATTTGCCTGAATTGACTTTCTGCTTCTCTACGCTAGGGCTAGATCTGACTTGAACGTCACTTTACATCCTTGCAAAGTCTGCCACATCCTAAACTCCTCATACTCCCAAATGGCAACAGGGGCACTGTTAGTACCACCTAAGCCACTCCAAAGCAGTACAAAATGTAGAGGGAAGGAAGAAAAGGCTACCAGCAGCTGTACTGCTGCGGCTGCTACCAACAGTATCTGCCTAAGGTGGTGCAGAGTGACATCTTTCGATTTGGTTGGGAATTTCTGTTGTCAAAAGGCATTTTCCCTGCCATCCGGTCACCTAGCAGTGATTCTGGGAGACCATGGTTTTCATAATAAAAATGAGGGATGCACCTCCCATACAGGCAGGGTCTGAGATCCCTGTGAAAGCTTTCGGGCAGTGTTGGAAGAAAGGTGCAGTGGTTCTGGGGTGAGGGCGGGACTGGGACTGTCCCTTTAGCTACAACTGTGCATTCAGCTGTCAGAGGTAGGACAGTGGACTAGGCAGACTGAAGCTCTACTTTGTCAGCTCCTGTATTTCACATGTATCTGCATGAATTTGAAATTCAGGCCAGTGCATGTACTGTGCAAATGGCCAAGAATTACATTCTTTTTGACATTATAGGACACATTGATTCGGAGAGATAGGGGAATCAAAAAGCAACAGAGAAAGTCCTTGGCAGTTCCAGGTGGAGTTACACATTTCAGCAAAGAAGGCAGCATTTCTCTCCTGACATACAAAACAAATGAAGGCAAGTTGTGTTTCTCAGGATCAGATTTAGAATTATATCCTCTGGTACTCTGTCCTCACTGGTCATTAGAAAGTCTGTTAAGCTTGCTGACATTTCAGTTGCTTTTTCGTATCTGGTTTGGTCCTGGTTGAGAAATCAGTTTGTGTTTGGTTTTGGAAAGTGGCCATCCTGTATTTCAAGGACCAAGCCTTCTTACAGAACAGATCTGCTGCCACAAGGAATCACACTTGTGTCTTCCATAAAAAATTAATAGTTCCTACCAAATGCTATGTGGGTTCATAGCAAGTAGCAGTCACAACATCAGCTTGAAATAGGGGAGCTATCATGAAACCAGAGGGCTAAGAGGCATGTTCAGCTACATGTATACAGACAGACTGATATAACACTGGGATACCATAGCGAGCCAAATCCCACTGTGATTAACTGTGGCATGTGTAACCAACATATCTGTCCACATATTGCTGACATTTTTCACTGTTTGCCCTGTTACCCCAAGTGTTCTCCATAAGGTCGACTGCTTCCCATTCAGTTGCCTGGAAGTTTTCCTCTGACTTCAGCAGGTGTAAATTAAGTCTTGTGACTAAAAATATTTTAGCTAGAACAATGCAGCACAAAACAAAACAAAAAATATTTAATTCAGTTTGAGGACTAACTAAATGTAGTTCTGTGCAAGGATGAATATTTGTTTTCGGTGGTGGTAGTTTTCTTGAGAAATGAAATGGTAGCTCTCCTCTTGGAGTTAAGGGCACTGGATTTTTGCTTTCTTGTTAGGCTTGATCTTCCAAAGAAGCTCTTGCAACACAGCAGTGACCTGTGTCCGAGTTGAAGAACATGGTTTGTGATGATGGGGTTTCTAGTTTAGTGCAGGAAAAGCCATGACAAAAATCCTTAACAATTAACACTTTAAAATACTTGCAAGATTATAGCAGAATGATCTCATTGTAAAGCCAGGTAAGCCCATGCTTACTAGTTCTTCCAACATCTGCAAACACTAGTACCTATATGCTTCTTGTGCTTCAAAAGTGAATGGGAAAAAAACAACTCTGAAGTTTTTTCAAGTTCCTTCATATTTTGTGACTTTAATTTGGCCACTTTTTTTTCATTCTAGAAATCTTAAAAGCCTAGAATCAAGGTACTATTTGCAAAATGATGTATTATTTCTGTATTTAGAAAACCACAGTAGCAGGTATTAAACTAAATGACAACTATCCCTATATTTAGGATGGTAAAATGTTTTTTATTTAAAAAATGTATTTTTCCAATAGTTGTAGCTTGAAATACCCACCTTCTAGGCTAAAATTTGACATGCTTGGCAAATAGTTTCAAAAAGTTTACACACAAAGTGTTCAGAAAAGTATTTTCAAGTGAGAACGAAAAGCAGAATGCATTTCTCCCATTGTATCTTGTAACCCTTTTCAACAGCTCTTATGGGCAAAATGGCTGACAGTTGAAAATTGATTTGCCGTGGAAATAGCTGTGCCTAGGTCACAATGCCCAGCCTTATTGTGAAGGAAATTGATTTTTCTTTAGCTGAGATAGAGATGTTTGAAAATCACATACCAATCATGCACTGTAAAGGCTTTTTCTTTTCTTTTTTTTTTTTTTTTATTTCCTAATTTTGCCTTACAGCACTGATCTTGAAAAGACCTATAGAAATACTTAACTTTGCATTCTATGAGCAGTTCTGACAGAATGACCACAATGTATACAGCCTGTGTGGGGAGCAGGTCTTTATAAAATAGGGTTACATGCCTCTTTTTTTATTACTGACATACCCTGTAGCTAATCTCAATGCATAATGAGCTAGCTACATTTCAAATGCTTCGACAACTTAAAACATGTTTGAAGGACCCAGACTCCCAGCAAAAGAAGCACTCTTCTCAGGATGTACAGACTTCTCTCCTACTGCTGTGATCTATGGGGACCATATACTGAACAGTGAAGAAAAATACTCCTGAATTTTATTCTGATCTTTTTTTGATGACTGAACTTCATAGATTACTGTAATTTATGGCTGCTGTTTGCTGCACTCTGAACAGGGTGCAATCTAAAATGTGGGAGCTGGAAAGCTCTAGTTCAGGATACAGGCTGGCTTCAATAAACAGCCATCCCTCTCCTTGTTCTTGAAGAAGTATTTGGAAGTTGATCAAGAGATAAACATTTGCAATTCCTACGCTGAAACTGGACCAGTGAGCTTTATGGCAAACCTGGTTAAAAGAGTAACAAAAAGGGGTCCGATCCCACAGCTACTAAAAGTGATAGGTAAGCTGCCCACTGCAGGAAAAAGTCTGGGATGCTCCTTCTGCGGGCATTGCCTTCCATTCTTTGAGCAACTCTTGCAGGCATCTGCAAAAGGATGTGAAGATATTAGCAACAGACATTGACAAGTAGGTAGTAAAAAAGGATGTTCTTAACAGAGCACTGTTGAAGAGCTTATTGAATTAGCTCTGCTTCGGGAAACTGTTACCTTATGTTTCAACAACTGTTTAAGGTAAGACATCCTGCCCACCCAGGCAAATTCTCTAATCAGTGGAGTAGAGAGCAACAGTACCTGTACTTTCATCTGACCTGATGATTGACCATTGCCATCTGCCTCGTGGCCCATGCTGGATAAGATTTGAGAAAGCCTGAAAAACGGACAGGTTGTTAAGCAACTAGAATGTTGAGAAAGAAAGGTATGAGTCTGTCCTTTACAAGGCAGGGAAGCAAACTCGGTATTCCACTGGGAAGAGAATGCTCAAAATCCATCAGTGGATAGGGGCAAACCTTCTACTCCCCATCTTTGTAAAGCAGGAATGGGAATACCTTCCTTTAATGCTGGGGAGAGCCCTCCTACTCTCCCAAAAGACAGGATACCCCAAGTGCTAAACCTGGCATAGCCACACGCTCACTACATTGATCAGTGTCTTATTCAGACTGCTCTGACATACTCACCCCCTCTTCCCAGGAGTCCTAGTGTTCATGGGCCCTTAGCACAGGTTTTGGATGCGAGTCTGAGGATACTAGCCCAAAAGTTCAGTGCTGCAGCTGCTATGACCTCGATGGGCTCTGGCCTGTAGAGCCATAGGCAGAGCCGAGCATGGAGAGCCACGTGTGAGCTGTCACGTTCCTGACTCTCACAGCAGCTTCTAAGTAAGGGAGAGTGGGAGAGGGGGGCGGGCCTGTGGAGATGAAATAAGTGTTATGATAGGACTGTGTTGGGCACAAATAAGGCACATTTTTCATAATTTGTAAAGGGCTATTTGTCATCCATCTCTCAGCACTTAAGTGGAAGAAAAGAGTGGATGCATTACAGTGCATTGGCTCTCAGCTGGCAGTGGGGCCAAGTATCAAACCGATTTTGCCTTATTACAGGCAGTCAAAGGGCTCACTGGTAACAACACCTGCTTATCTGAACAAAGAGGCAATTGTGTACTGCACACATATCATTTTGTCCAGGGGCTATGATGACTCAAGTTTCCTTTCTTGCAGCTGATGGCATCATTAGAAGGTTTCTGCTCTGGATTAGAACAGGAATCCTGCAAGGAATAATAGCCTCATGATTCATAGCCTTGAGTTATTTATTTGCTTTGTAAAAGAATTAATCTCTTTGTAGAGAGATCAGGGTGAGGCTGAGTCTAATGCAGGGGCCACAAACAAGTGTTCAAGAGATGAGAGGGTGAACTGGCAGCGGTTGAGGCATGACCACATGTGGGACTGGCTCCTTGGGGGACACTTTAAGCAAGCTGTCAGCTTCGTTTGGTTCTAGGGAACTTACTACCTTCATCTTTTACCAGTGCACATTTTCCACCAACTGTGAAAAATGGTGAGATGAGTTGGCCTCACTCCAGTTGAATTTAATCAGTCATAGCTCCTCCAATATTTCCTAGGCTCAGTGAGTTGTAGAAAACTGTCATTAAACATGCAAAAGCAACACTTAGGTTTACTCTTCAAGGAGGAAGAGAACATATGGAGTGAGCCCACGCTTCGTGCACTGCTGCACTTCAGAAACTGGATTAGCATCTCTTTTTTCAGTTGCTAGTCTGGCCTGGAAGCTTTGTTAATTGACTAGTGTTATTAGCATGGCAAATGTATCAGTGTGTTTCCCTGAACGCACCTGCAAGCATGATCCTAATGTAATTTTATATCTTCTGATACTTGATTTCTAGTAACTTCCAGAAATCGTCACCAATATTTGGCTGCTGACATCACCAGTGATGTTGCACCTGTTACAAAGATGGTTCTTTTTTTGGTATCTCTCAGTTTTTCATCACCACAACCTCCCCTTGCTATATGTCAACATGCAGCGATTGTGTGATAGAATGTTTGGGTTTGTGGCCTTACTTCATGCCATGTAACTGTGGAGACATAAATATCATCTACAAAGGCTTCAGAAATAATAGATTATTTTACCACTGAAAATTCAATAGGAAATACACAATTCAGTTTTTACATGACAATAAACACTTCCAGGTATGCCATTCTGAGTAAAAGGGAGATACCTTTTTTAACCCCAGTTCTTCTATGTTTGCAATTTTATATTTTTAATTTGAAGTGAGAGTGCAAGCAGTAAATAGTGATTCTCTTCTAGAGGGAATAACTGCAGTGACTCTTTTGGAATTGGAGCTAAAGACCTATTTTGCACTAAAAATGAAAAAAGATGGAAGGAGAAAAAAGTCAGTTGTAATTGGCTCATGGATTTGCTGTTTCTTAACTCTCTGTTTTTAACTGTCTTTATAAGTATATATATACATTCACGTATATGTGTTGTACTGAATTACTGATCTTTCATGGCTTCCTCTACTCCTTCTAACACCAAAGGGAAAAAAAAACCCAAAAGGTGTAAGCTCAGGCATCTTGTTGATAGGAAAGCCACAGGAGAATCTCATGCTTCCACCTAAACTCTTCACTTGCAACATCTTACATAGTTCTTGGGGCAATGGTAATGATGCAGGTCTAGTGACAGTGCTTTTGGAGGGAGCTCTGGAACAGCATTTGAGGTTAGAATTAGTTTGGAGTCAGATGGGTTCATCTGAATCTACAAGCTGCAGTCGTCATCTGTGCAATTCCCTTATTCAGCAGTCATTTCCAGGGTGCAAGAAATTATGTTTATTTCTTTGACAGATGACCTAGAAACTCAGGGTCAAGTTCTCCTGCTTATATATAGAGTTTTATATTGCATCCATTACTGCAGCCTTCAAACACTTTTTCATGCGAAAAAAGTAACTAATTTCCACACAGACTTCAGGGGTCCTCTTGCAGTTTCTTTTTTGGGGTCAGCACTGCACATAAATGGCTGTTGTCTTTTGAGGAAATGAGGGCATGAGGGGAGAATAAGGTTTTTTGTGTTGTTAGTGTCAGTGATTGCAGTAAAGATGCCTCCAAGGAAAGCACAATGACATCCCTTAGAGACCCCCAGGCTTGGGAGTGCACTTTCAACAGGGACTTCCCTTTCAGCTGATCTGTTTTGTTGTCAATTCCCAGAGGCACTGGCTCGGAGGAGCCCAGCTGTCACTGGAGGACACAGATTGAAATTTGGTCCTTCATGGAGCAGGGATTCAGTCTTTCATCTTCTTTGAAAAATGAGACTTTGAATTGATGTCAGAGGCTATGGGAGAGGTAGAGAAGAGACTACAGCAGAAGCTCTGCATGCCTACTGAGGCTCCAGACGTACAGAAGGCAGCCTTTTGTCCTGTCTGGAATTGAGTGGCAACCGTAAACTGAGGCCCAGGTATGGTTTCTTCTAATAATCTATGCCGATACTGACAAATGCATGGATTGGATTAGTCATGGTCACTCCTGGAAAGAAGAGATAAGGTTGCCTTACAAACTGAAGATGAAATAAAGAGAAACTTTAGAAATTCATGTTACCCAGGTTTAGTGGGCATTCTGGTGGGACTCCGGAGCTTTGCACCAACCTTGGCCAGTGAGATTCACCAATAGAGCCTCCCTCAGAGCCTGTTTGGCCCTGAAATGCCAGCAGGCGGGTACCTTTAAAACAGAACTGTATCAGGTCTGTGAAAACTTTTGTCTGCAGACTGGCACAGACTCTGCAGGCTACAAATGCTCCAACTGTGGCAGGAAATATATTACCAGAGAAGCAGAGTGTGTGTGGGTTGGTGGTGAGACTGACTCTTGTGCCTTGAGTCCAGCTACTGGGGGGGAAAGAAGGAGGCAGAGCAGACACTTGCCAAAGGCCAAAGACTGTTAAGTGTGTGGTAGCACAGGGAGAACTCTGCCTGGGAAGCCTTTTCTGGATCTGCATGTCACTCAGAGTGTAGATGGCACTGTAGGCAGGACATTCTCCTGAATGTGAGAGCAGAGAGTGACAGATTTTGTCCTGGGGCTTCTTGCCCTGTTTCCTTCATCTCTTTGGTAACACAGGCAGCTTTTGCAGGGATGCAAGCAAAGAAACAGAGCAGGCTATAAGAAGGGGAGAGATGTCACAGTATGCTGTGGGGAAATAAGGCAGATGTCCAGGCCAAGGAAAGCATGAAGATCAGGATCAACAAAGGCTTGCCATCCAAGCAGTACTCCCAGAACTGGCCACAGATTAAGCAGCAGAAAAAGTGGCAAAGTTAAGGTGAGAAAATACCATTATTGGTATGGGGTTGAAGGTCTTCAAGGCAAAGTGGATGTGAGATGAAAGAAGCGGTGGTCTGGTGCAAAACAGGCCATAGGTTTCCACTAGGAGTGTCCTTATGAAGTCTGACATCTCATGCTGATGACAGGTCTTACAGAGAGGCGTTCAGTTTGACTACTGAGATGGAGAACCCATCGTTTCTCTGGGTATTTTGTTCCAGTGATTAATCATCAGTGCTCCTAAGAAGTTGTGCCCTATTACTACGTTAGATTTGCTGGGCTTCACCTTCTGGTAATTAGTTCTTTTTATGTCTCTCTCTGCTAGATTAAAGATCCCTTTTGTAGCCAGTATTTTCTCCCCATGTGGGTAATTATACCCTGTAGCCACAACGCTTCTCAATCTTATTTTTGATTAACTGAAACAGATTGAGCTCCTTAAGTCTTTCCCTGAATGGCAGCAGGCTCTTTCATTCTTTCTCCACCCCCAGTCTTTGAATTACATTTTGCATCTCTTCTCTCCCTCCTGACCAGTTTTGTGGTACCTTTCTAACAAAAGGATGGTAGAAAATGCTATTCTGTCACCAATGCTCATAGTAGGTCACCAACTATGCCAGAATTTTAGTATTTTTTATAGTAAGCAGTATGCTATCCTGTTTTGTTTGAATATTACTATTTTTCAGGGTTTGTTCTATGTCTGACACAGACTTTATAAACTTCTGTATTGGCATTTGTGTGGCCAGGTTCCGGTACAGAAGAGACAGCTATAGGTGTGGCTTACCAGAGAAGCTGCTAGAAGCTTCCCCCATGTCCAGCAGAGCCAATGCCACATGGCTACAAGACGGACACACCGCTGGCCAGGGCTGAGCCCATCAGCAGTTCTAGTAATGCCTCTGGGAGAACGGAGTTAAGAAGGGGGGAAAAAACCCCTGTGCGACAGAAACTGCATCAGGAGGAGTGAGAATATGGAGAGGAATAAGCCTGCAGACACCAAGGTCAGTGGAGAGAGAGGGGTAGGAGGTGCTCTGGGTGGTGGAGCAGAGATTCCTCTGCAGCCCGTGGTGCAGATCACGATGTGATGACACAGCTGTGCCTCTGCAGCCCATGGAGGTCCGTGGTGGAACAGAGATCCACCTGCAGCCCCTGGAGGACCCCACGCCAGAGCAAGCAGATTCCGAAGGAGGGTGTGGGAAGCCCACACTGGCTCCTGGCAGGACCTGTGGCCCCATGGAGAGAGAAACCCACGCTGGAGCAGGACTGCTGGCAAGACTTGTGACCCTGTGTTGGACCCATGCTGTAACAGCCTATTCCTAAAGGACTGCACCCCGTGGAAG
>JAYRBT010000042.1:52361453-52377837 GCA_036023395.1 Myiotriccus ornatus
GGTCAGTGGAGAGAGAGGGGTAGGAGGTGCTCTGGGTGGTGGAGCAGAGATTCCTCTGCAGCCCGTGGTGCAGATCATGATGTGATGACACAGATGTGCCTCTGCAGCTCATGGAGGTCTGTGGTGGAACAGAGATCCACCTGCAGCCCCTGGAGGACCCCACGCCAGAGCAGGCAGATTCCGAAGGAGGGTGTGGGAAGCCCACACGGGCTCCTGGCAGGACCTGTGGCCCCATGGAGAGAAAAACCCACGCTGGAGCAGGTCTGCTGGCAAGACTTGTGACCCTGTGTTGGACCCATGCTGTAACAGCCTATTCCTAAAGGACTGCACCCCGTGGAAGGGACCCGCTTTGGAGCAGTTCATGAAAAACTGCAGCCCATGGGAAGGACCCATGTTGAAGAAATTCATGGAGGACTGTCTCCTCTGTGAGAGACAACACACTGGAGCAGGGGAAGAGTGTGAGGAGTCTTCCTCTTGAGGAGGAAGGAGTGACAGAGACTAATTGTGATGAACTGACAATAGACTCCATGCCTCAACTTTCTGTCCTGCTGAGGAGCAGGATGTAGAAAAAATGGGGAGTGAAGTTGAATGCAGGAAGGAGTGGGGGTTGGGGAGAAGGTGTTTAAAGATTTGGTTTTGTTTCTCATTACACTACTCTGATTTTGACTGGTAATAAATTAAATTAATTTTCCCAAGTGCAGTCTGCTTTGCCTGTGATGAGAACCGGTGAGTGATCTCTCCCTGTCTTTATCTCAAACCACAAGCCTTTCATTTCATTTTCTCCCCCCTGCCTGGGTGAGGAGGTGAGCGATAGAGCAGCCTTGGTGGACACCTGATGTCCAGCCAGGGTCAACCTGCTGCAGCTTCACTGACAACCCAGGGCTAGTTCTTTAAGTTTGTGTCAATAATCTAGTCTTCAGGTTGTGATATGGAATTGCTCAAGCATCAGACAAAAAATAAGTTAGCAATATTAACCACAGTAGTTCGAACACATTAACTGTTTTCCAGATTCATTTGTTATATATGTCATCTTAAGGCTTTTGTTAATACATTACCTTCAAATGTAGAGGGTGTCTAGGTGCAGATGAGTCGCTGTTGCAGACACATCATAATTTTTCAGGATATCTTGCCTTTGGAGAACTAAATTTCAAAACTATATTGTTTTACCAAGCCAAAAGGCTTATGCTAAGGTATGAAAATGCAGTCATCACAGTGGATGTTCTTCAGGTAAACCTAATCTACATCAGCAATCACCTAATTCTGATATAATTAAAAACAGACAGGAAGATAGTCAGAGAGAAAAAAAAATTCTGACAAACATATTTTTTGATGGTATGTGCTGAGGGAAATATCAGAATAAACCAATTTAAGCATGGTTAGGAGCTTAGATCATGTATTATTTCTTTCTGTTTTTAACACAAAAAGAAGGGGTCTTTCTGCCAAGCTTGTCTGATTACTTGTGACAAGATTTGGAGGGATGCCTTTAGAACAAATGGAGGTTTTTCTCTTCAGTGATCCCAGCCTGGGTTCCTCAACTGGGCATCAGTGAAATGTGACACAAAGCTCCCTTGATCACAGAGCAGGCTTCTGAAAGAGGGCGAGATGAACAGTTTGGAGACAGGGCAGGGGAGACACCTCCGCACTAAGGAAAAAGAAAAGCAGTGCTGTGCATCAGCTATGTGATATGTGCCATAAAGCCCATCAGGAGCTGTGGCTGGTTGTGCCAACATGACAACCAGTCACTCGGGCATTTCTCCGCAGAGGGGGGCAGAGGGAAATGGGAGCCTGCTGTGAGGTGTGGAGTGTGATCTATTTCTGAGCCAAGCCAGGTGAGCCCAGCTCAGAGCTGGAGCTAGGACCTTGTCCTAGATGTTGCGTACAGAAACATAGAGCAAGCAGAATTACTCTCCCACTGTACAGACGGCAAGCTGACACACAGCTGGCAGTGGTCCAAAAACCCCCAGTGATGGTATACAAAAAATGTATGGTCAAGCATGGCATTGAATCTGAATCATCCAAGTTCCACCCAGGGGCTGCTGGAGCGATGGGAGGGGGTGAGAGGGGAGTGGGGAGAGAGGACTGTCAGGAGCAGGTGAATATCTCAAAGTGATCCCAGAAGACACAACAAAGTCAGCAACTGGAAAGGGTCTGAGAACACACAGCAAAGCTATTCTATATTTAATCATCTTAGATGCTCTCTTTACTGTGAGATTTATATATGTCTATATGTCACATATTATGTATATGAGACTTGTATATGCTCCAGCCTCATGAGCACTTTTAGGACCACAGTTAACTGCCCCAGGCCATCAGACACAGTTGTCTAGAATAATCAGACAACAGAGGGGACAGGGAAAGCAAAAGAAAAGAAAACAAGGTAATGAAAGGAAATGAAAAAGCACTTTGATCAAGGCCTTCTTTGAATAGGATGTATTTTTATTATTCTAATACCTTTACCACAGTCGTGGACCTTTCTCAGGCAGGAGATGCCAGCTGGGACAAAACAGGTGCAAAGCTGGTTCACTTCACAATGTGGATTCTTGCCTAATAGGGGCTGAACTCCAGTCATCAAATGCATTTCAACTGGAATCTCAGGTTTGTCTTTGAAATATCAGAGAACTCTGTCATTCAGCCAGCTGTGCTGATCTTCCAGGTGAACCTTTTACACTGTATGTGGTTCTAAGAGGTCTGTGCCAGGACTCATTTGCTTCCTGTGACTATTTCAGTGCTCCCATAGGAAGCAGATTAGGGGAGGGAAATACAAACACTACAAGGTTTCTGCAGAATGGCTCTGGAAGGGGAGCACACCCACCCCTACCTCCCCAACCACGAGGAACATTTCCATGCTTTACTCTAGTAGGATGAGAAGCCAGGTGGAGTTTACAAATACTGTGGCTGAGCATCACCAGCTTGCTTGGGGTGTAAAGGAGGTCATTGCTGAGATGGATTCTTGGAAACTGAGTCAGATCTGAATGGCATGAGCTATCTTATAGCTGGAGGAAAATTGTCATTAATACTTCTACTGCCTGAGCCTCACGACAGGAGGGAGACTGTTGTCTTAGTCATTTTCCAACAGGCAAGAAAGTGACAGTGTCAGCTGTACCAACATCAGGCGTGAAGCGACAGAGACCAGGATGTAGGGAAACAGCAGCTGGTTTTCATGGGGTCTAAGAGAGAAGAATTTTTTCAACAGGATTCCAATGGCCCCACAGAGCAAAGGGCAGGACCCTCGGGCAATAAGCTGTTGGGTTGCAGCACCAATATCAGCAAAATAAATTCTCATCATCTGACCTTACCTTCCTATCTGCATTATCTTTCCTAGCTGACTGATGCCTTCCCATTAAACGAGAGCAGGAGAAGGAAGAGGGTAGAAGCAGCCAGAGCTGCAAACTGCACCTGACTCAGACCTTCCAGGCTAAGATGTCACTTCTCTTTCTGGATAGAAAAGGGTATTTTCATTTTACAAATGGCAATTTTAAAAAGCTTTCCTTAAGTCACAGACCAAACTGTGGCCGCAGCTGAAATAAGCAGTAGCTTCCACTTGACTTTAACTGAACACCTGAGCCATTATTATTAAATAATACTATGAAGGGAAAACCTAGATGCCCTGGCCTTGACAGGAGATCTATTATTTTACATTGTCTGGTAAATTTATGACAAGAGCTGTAATCATTTAAAGGTAAGTGGATGAAAAGAAAAAAAGAAAAAGGATATATTCTTATTATGAGCTAGCTAAGGACTGTCCTGCCTGAAAACAGTTTTTGCATAACTGAAATTTTGTCATGAGAAATTTCAAGTTTGACAACAAATTCCATCTTCCCACTGAGAAAATGCAAATGACAGTGCTAGAGCTGCCTGCCTGGCAGGAGTTTGTCAACTTTGTTTTCTGTCTTCAGGGATGCAGTGGAATCAACAAGAACCATTTTGACAGGCAAAAAGTCAGCAAGCCAAACAATAGAATAATAAATTCTGTTTTAAATTTTATAATAAGTATGTGTGGGTGGGATTCCTACCTAGAATTTCTCTTCTGTAGAAAGCATTCTCTTCTGTAGAAAGCATTTGAATCTAATTCCTCTCTTCCAAGTACTTGGGGAGCATAACAGCATTGAGCTTTGTGTACAGTGCAGGAAATGAAGAACTGAGACACAGAAGAGACTGCAAGCCAGGATTTCCCAAGTTACACTGGCTGCTGTGCCTGACCCACATTTTCAAAGATGTTTTGGGGCTTTTATCTGAATACCAAAATAGCCAGCCACATCTTAAAATGCAGAATCAGAAAATAATAGATCAAGTTAAATCAGAAGGGACACTGTTGGGAGAACAACTACAAAATTAGATGAGGTTGCTGAGGATCTTATCTACCTGAGCACTGAACATCTCCCAGACTGCACAGCCCCTCTGGGTCACTCTTGTGGTGACTTCACCACATCTATGGTAAAAATTTTTCCTTGTACTAAATTGAAATTTCTGTTGCTGTAAATTGTGACTTTTATGTCTTGTTCTTGTCCATCTTCTGCATGCCCTCTTTAGTATCATGGAACCATAGGATCATTTAGGTTGGAAAAAACCTTTAAGATCACTGAGTCCAACTGTTAACCCAGCACTGCCAAGTCCACCACTAAACCATGTCCCTAAGTGCCACATGTACATGTCTTTTAAATACCTCCAGGGATGGTGACTCCACCACTTCCCTGGGAAGCCCTGACAATCCTTTTGATGAAGACATTTTCCCTAATATCCATTTCAAATTACTGATAAAGATATTAGTCCAAACTGACCCCAATATTGAGCCCTGGGGAACATCAGCAGTGACTGGTTGTCACCTGGATTCAGTCCACTCACCTCATCTCTTTGGGCTTGAACATCCCGCCAGTGTTTTAGTCAAAGAAGAGTAAATCTGCAGTAGTAGTAGCAGTAGTAGTAGAGGAGATGAATTAGATCCTCTCAGTCTTACCTCATCCTGGCTGAAAAGTCCAGCTCCTTCAGCCTCTCCTTGTGCAACCCCTGACCATCTAGGTGGTCCTCCACTGAACTTTCTCCAGCTTGTCTGTATCTTTCTGCCCCAAAACTGGACATAGTACTCAGATGCGGTCTCAAGAGAGTTGAGTAGAGGAGAATAACCCCTTTCCTGGATTTATTGAGGCAGGGCTGTTTAATGTACAGAAGTAGGGTGGAATGCCTTAACAAGGGCTGGATGGGTGAGCAGGTGTCAGAAAAAATAAAGCAGGTCTGACTTGTAAAAAAATGTCCAGGAAAGAAGTCCTTATACCGAATCTAACATAATATACAGAATGGAGTTCCAAAGGCAGCAGCAGAAACTGCATTGCTCTGTACATTTTCAAAAGAGATCATCAGGAAAAACTGGAAGGGAAAAATACTCCAAGCTTAAGTGCCAGCTATTCAGAAGTAGATGCAGAAATTACATGAACCCCCCATTTTGGCTCAGAACATTATTTTACTGCAGGACACTGCCTAAATAAATATGGTTTATGATGATTGCTCCTGTCTGGTTAACCTTAACCTAATTTAAAGATGTGTAATAGTAGTGCATTGACCCTGCCCAGGTGCCAGGTACCCACTAAAGTCAGTCTCTCACTCACCTCTGCAACTGGACAGAGGAGAGAAAAAAAAAAACAGCTAAGGATTCATGAGTTGAGATAAGAGCTGGGAGAGGTCACTTACTGATTTTCTTCACAGGCAAAACAGACTCAAAGTGGGGATATTACTTAAATTTATTACTAACAGGATCGGAGCAAAAAAGTGAGAAGTAAAATAATTTGAAAAACACTTTCCTCCCACCCCTCCTCCCCTCCACATTCTCCCTCCTCCCCCCAGCGGTGCAGGGGGACGGGGAATGGGGGTTACGGTCAGCTGTTGTTTCTGCCGCTGCTCAGGGAGAGGAGTCCTTCCCCTGCTCCCGTGGGGTCCCTCCCATGGGAGACAGTCCTTGATGGACCTTTCTGGCTTGAGTCCATCCCTTGGGCAGCAGTTCTTCCCAATCTGCTGTCCCATGGGACAGTCCTCCATGGGGTGCAGTCCTTCACAAATGAGCTTTACCGACATGGGTCCCCCATAGGGGCCACAAGTGCTGCCCAGGAGAAACCTGCTCCAGTGTGGGCTCCTCTCTCCCCAGGCAGCAGGTCTCCAGCAGGACCCTGCTCCATCTTGGGCCTCCCACAGGGTAACAGCCTCCTTTGGACATCCACCTGCTCCAGCATGGGCTCCTCTATGGGCTGCAGGGGGCTCTCTGCACCTGTATGTTCCCCCATGGGCTGCAGGGGCACAGCTGCCCCACCATGGTCAGCACCAAGGGCTAAAGGGGCCACAGCTCTGGCACCTTGACCACTTCCTGCCCCTCCTTCTGCACTGACCTTGGTCCCTACCTTGTTGTTCCCATGTTCTTACTCCACTTTCCCTGTCTGGAATTCTTTCTGCACAACATCTTTCTGTTCCTAAATATGCTATACAAGTGGTGCTACTATTACTCCTGATTGGCTTGGCTTTGGCCAGCAGCAGGAAGCCCATCCTGGAGCTGGATGGCACTGGCTCCACCAGACAGGGGAAGCTTCTAGCAGATTCTAACAGAAGCCACCCCTGTAGCCCACCTGCTACCAAAACCCAGCCACAGAAACCCACTACAGTAATATAACAGGGAGTGTAAAAGTAGCATCACTTAACAAGTCTATCATTCCCTGTCAGGTTAGCAGAGACTAATCACTACGACTTTTATGTTCTCTGCTCCTTAGTTTAAAGTGAGCTCTTTGCACTGTGGTGTAAGTCTATGACCTGTTAATCTCTTCATGATGTGTATTCTTGCCCAAATCTGTACAAAACCACCACGGTGGTTTACTGGGGTTGAGCACATCAATCTTTTCTCAGTAGCCAACCATTGATTTACCAGCGACTCCAACAACATGTGGGGAAGTGGTGCTAAAAGATGAAAAGCACAGGATTTTCAGAACTGTCAGGTGGATATGAAGCTGATAAGAGCCAAGAAAGGTTTTAATAAGGGGAAAAATGTGGGAGTGATAACAGGGGCACAGGGGCAGGGAAAGGAAATGTTCTAAAAAAAGAATGGCCAGGGCCAAATATGCAATGTATCACGCTCTCATACTTTCTTTTCCCCCTTTCTCCCTACCTCTGTCTCCCCAAAGACATACCTAACCTAGTGTTTGCACAGTACCACTGCCAGCAGAGACCCCTGAAAGGACAAGCCAAACCAGCACATCCCTGGAGTATCCTGAATACTCTCACATGGCTTTTTTCTAGGCTGAATGAGAGAGCAATCCATTATTAATCTTGCTGCCACTCCAAGATTGTTCCCTGCAGTATATTTTACAGTGCTTTGTCCAGTCTGGTTTTAAAACATCCAAGTGATGAGACTTCTACCAGTTTACTTGGGGGAGCTATTTTACAGGCTAACAGACATCACCATTAGCACTATATCTTGTCACATGCACCAGCAGCTCTCCCATAAATAATTGCTAACACCACAGCTATTCTACAGGCCTAGGGAAGGTGAAGAAATAGAAACAGGGAGTCAATATTCAGGTGAATAAAGGAACAGAAAGATAATGGAAATGTTTGTCTCCTCTGGGAACATATGTTGTTTAGTTAGGTTATGGGCACTTGAATAAATGACAAAGAGGTAACCAGCTACTTCCATACTCATCCCTGAATAAATGTGAGGTAATCTGAGAGAGCTCAGGCACAGAGAGAAACTGGGATGCTCAGGCTGCTGAGTTCACTGTGCCAGGATCTAGCAGAGTTGGCTACCGATGCCTCCACTCCCCGTAAGGCCACCCCTAAGTAAATTATCTCACATCTGTCATGGGGTAAAAGCATAACTAGGAGAGTTACAGCAGAGTCATTTAGAGAGCTCAGTGTTACTGATATTGCATCTAAGGAAACGAATATATGGCCCAGTGGTTAATGTCTTATTTAGTGTATCCTAGATTCTTTTGTTGAAAAGCTATTTTCTGCTCTTCAAGTTCTTCTCCTTCTGCAGAAATCAGCACCCGACAGAATGGGCGAAGCCTTACAATCCTGTATGCAGCCAGGTCTGAAGTGTTCTGTGTGAATGAAAAGAAAGCCCATTCCTCTTGGCCTCTGCTGGCAAGTCAACATCTTTGGCAGGTGGCAGCATACTGTACCTGGTTAATAATTCAGCACTGATAATGGCTGTGACACCAGCAGTTACTTTTCAAACATCCTTACTGCAATATTCCAATCAAGGTCCTCCTTTGGCAAGTAATTAAATAGTTTCACTGTAACATACTGGGTAATACCACCTTCATTTCCTCATGTTCCTTTGATACATGTCCAGGTATCTCAACTCTTTAATAATGGAAACTCACTGAACACATCTCACAGATGGCATTTCTCTTACAGCCCCCCACTGAAACAATGAGCAGGCCGGTGCATGCAGCACTGAATGACACACGCTACAACAGCTTTAAAGACAAGATAATGCCTCTCTCACAAAAACTAGTAAGATTTTAGGGTCTCTGGCTTTATGGAGAGGCCATCTGACCTCAGGACACTGTTCCCTCTTTTAATCAATGTGGAATGGCTCCTAAACTGTTTTCATGTCGTAGAACCAGTCTAGTTTAAGCTGTCCTGGAAAAATGTTTCTCCAGAGAGCTTCTTCCATGTCTTACTGGAAAAGAAGTTTTTCTTAATGTTCAGACTTCACAAGTTTCCCTTCTCTGAAGTTCATCCTATTATGCAATGCCCCATTGTACTAAGCCTGCACAAGTCTCTTCCTCTTGGGATTTTCCTTGAATTTATTTGGAAGTGATTATCATATCTCCTCTTAGTTGTTGCTTTGCCAAGGTGTACATAGTTTGCTCTTTTAATCTTTCCATATCAATCAAGCCTTTCCAGTACCTAATAATAATTGTGCCTCCTCTCTGAACTCCCTCCAGCTTTTCAATATCTTTCCAGTGATACGGTCCTCAGAACAGCACAGGAGATGCCACCTGCATTTTCAGCTGTGTGGAGAAGCTTCTTTGTTCATTTGGTCTGATGCAGAGCATCTTTAGTTAGTTTGCCCACCATGGCCCCAGGTTTGAGGAAGAGTGGCTTGAGAGGTGCTCAGCAGAAAGGGACTCTGGGGTGCTGTGTGACAGTCTGCTGAACATGAACCAGCAGTGTGCCCAGGTGGCCAAGAGGGCCAGTGGCATCCTGGCCTGTATCAGAAACAGTGTGGCCAGTAGGACTAGGACAGTGATTGTCTCCCTGTACTCAGCACTGGTGAGGCCACACCTTGAATCAGTTTTGGGCCCATCACAACAAGGAGGGACACTCAGGTGCTGGAATATGTCCAGAGAAGGGAAATGAAGCTGAAGAAGGGTCTGGAGCATAAGCCTTATGAGCAGTGGCTGAAGGAACTGGGGTTGTTTAGTCTGGAGAAAAGGAAGTTCAGGAAGGACTTTACTGTTCTCTACAACTACCTGAAAGGAGGTTGTAGACAGATGGAGGTCAGCCTCCTCTCACAGATAACAAGTGATAGGACAAGAGGAAACAGCCTCAGGTTGCACTAAGGGAGTTTTAGACTGGATATTAGAACAAAAATATTTCACTGAAAGAGTGGTTAGGTGTTACAATAAGCTGCCCAGGTAGATGGTGGATAATCAAGTCTGAAAAGTGTTCAAGAGGTATCTGGATGTGGCACTTGGGGGTATGGTTTAGAGGTGATTATGGTGGTGCTGGGTTTGTGGTTAAACTAGATGATCTTGAACATCTCTTCCAACCTTTATGATTCTGTGATTCAACTGCCTTCCAAGAGCCAAGGGAAAGGAGGTTTCAGTGCTGGAGAGCTGTCAAACAGGTGAAAAGTTCCTCTGGATATGTTATACTAGGATTCCCCCTAAAAACTAGTGCTATACTTCTCAAGGAGCACATGCTGCCTGTTTCAGGGAAGGTACTGTTTCTTCTCTGCTTTAGTCAAATTTTTGGTGGTAATACACTCAATAATAATGAAAAGCAAACGATGCAAAGTGTCTGTGCAGAAAACGAAAACTATTTTGATTTTTTAAAAAGGTGTACACCACATTATGAAATTTTTTTCTGATTAATTTATTACTTAATCTAATAAGAAATAGGTCTGTGAATCATGCTTAACTGAAAACATTCAATTACCAAGGCACAGTCCTGAAAACCCAAGCATGTGCTAAGTTTAGCATCAAAATGTGTTTGATATTATAGGAAGAATGATCAAAGGGAAAATGCAAATATGCCTTGTTATGCTTCTACCACTATTTAACAAGAAGTTTTCTATTAGGGCTGGAAGAGCAGAAAATGTTTCTGGCTTCTGCCAGCATTGCAAGCTGTCAAGTAATTGGTCTGTCCAAGAAGTTAATTCTTGGTCACTAATTACCAATCATACCGGAAAAAGAAAATCACAAACAGAAGACAGAGACAAAAGAAAAAGATGAGAAAATAACAGAGGAATAATATAAAAAGAACTTCAGGTTTGCTAAACACACATGAGACTGGATGTGGCACTTAGTGCCATGGTCTAGTAACCACGGAGGTTTTGAATCAAGGGTTGGACTTGATGATCTCAGAAGTCCTTTCCAACCCAGCTATTCTACGATTTTATGATTCCATAAAGAGGAGATAGAAGAAAACACCAGGGGGAAGACAGTTACCACAACATGGGTAATAAAATACTTTGCCTAATGACTGATTACACAGTGCTGCAGTTATAGTCAATAAACCAATCCTCCTGGGTCAATCTGCTTTTTTTTTTTTTTTTTTCAGGTTTGCTTTTAAACCTTTAACGTACAGGTGGTATTCATCACCTGAAATCTGTAATTAAGACTGGATGTATTTTCAAGAGACAAGTTCTCACACAGCTTAGAATAACTGGCTTCTTATAGGAATCAGTTTTTGGAGGACCTGCACTGTGAAGGGAATTAAATTAAAGGGACAGTATGGCATCTTCTGTCCTTAAGAGGTATAATAGCTATTCTTTCTCAATATTTTCCCCCAAAATATTCCAAGCAAGATCTAGAAGATGCATTACTTCTTTAAGAAGAAAAGAAAAAAAGATTTATTCTCTGTCCTTGCACTTCACTTTTTTTCTGCATGTTTTGGGTTTTTCTTTTTATTCATCCCTACTAGGATGTGAAGCTCCCCCCAGTTCAGCATTGAATGTGAATTTCATTAATGCACTGTTTATTTTTCTTCCAGACCAATTAATGAGGGTGATAAATGAGATAGGACATAACACCAATCCCTGTGGCACCCCAGTAGCTACCTCCCCCAAATTAAAACACTGCGATTTATCATTACCATTTGCTAATGTTCTTTCCGCCAATTTGTAGACCCCGTGGCAGTACTCCTACTGAAGCCAATCTCAATTAATTATTCAAGTACATTCATGGGAGATGCAATATGAAATACTTTATGGAAAGCCAAAATGCAGTATACCAACTGAATTTCCAGTAGGCACTACTACTTTAATGCTTTTAAAACCTTTTATATCTGTTTGTGAAGATTTATTCCTTTATTATTTGTACTTTAGTGGTGCCTGGAGGATCCAACTGGGCTGAGGACCCATTGTCATGTCACTAAAATTACGTTGCTAAAATTTTATCTCCAGCTGTTTAGCGATTCTCTTTCCTCCTCCTGTCTCTCTTATTTGTTTCATTTTCACCCCAAGGATAGAATTTAAATTAATGGAACTGTAATTGCCAGGATCACTGACAATTCCTTTTTTCAGGAAATCAGGTACACTTTCTATATTTTGCATATTTGCTGCTTCCACTTTTTCTCTTTCAAAAAACACCTTATTATGAGTCGTGTTTGCATGAAAGCAGGCTTCTCTCTCTTTGCCTCTATCGTATATCTGCTCCTGCTGTGTATTCCCCACTGGAGTCGGTATCACTGATAATCCTGTGCCTGAGCAGTCTCAGTGAGCTGCATGGAGATGACTGATGTCACACTTGGAGGATTAAGCAGGGAATAAACAGCAGGAGCACATCATCTCTCAAGGAACTCAGACCCCATTTTGTCTACACTAGAAAATGCAAAAGAGATTTTTAAAAGATGTCATGGTGCTTCTTGATACAAAAAAGAAATCCTCTAGATGCCAAACTGAAAACAGATTGATTCAAAAAGTGGAGAGGAATGGCTATTTGAACAAGTCCTATTATAACCTGAGCCCAGGGGCAGATGAGCTGTGTTAACAGACCTCAGATGCAACTTTAGTCTGTGAAAGACTCACAGGGAACAACTTCTCCAGTAAATTTAGAATTTATTGACTTTTTCTTTTCTTTTAAATAAAGGTTATTAGATTCTTCACACTCTTCCCTTGTTCCCCTTCCTGGGACAGCCTGCTAACAGTGTCTGCCAGAGACCTCATCTTCCCTCTCACCCAGGAAAGAGTGTACCCCGGGGCTGGAGAATATTTCAAGGAAACACTGAAGAATCTTTTCCTTGGTCAAAGATCAGAGCTTCGAGGAAATATTTTCTCCTGCCTCCTAAAATCACAGGATCTACCTGAATAAACTTATTCTTCCCTGCCAATCACACAACAAGAATCTTCCCAGCACTGCTGAAAGTGTCCCATCTCAGTGTTCCTTTGCAAGGAAGCCATTTTATGGTCTCATAAAGGTACAGATCAGCTGCACTTTGGATTTTTATTAGATCCTTTATCTGTCACAGAACAACGACAAAGGTTTCCATTCACACCGTGTTCCCACAGATGCTGCAGAGCCACATCCTTAACCAAGGTATCTAGCGCTATGATGTCATGCTCATTCACAGTGCTTGAGGAAAATTAGCTAGTCAGCAACGTCTTACTCAATTTAGAGCTCTGAGCCACTGCTGGAGTGGGAATCAGATCTCAGTCCTAGGCCATTGTGACTCCTGAAATGGTCTGTTACTGCCTCTTATTACTCCTTCAATAAAACCAGAAATATTTCATATTGCAGGTTTCACAGAATATTCTGAGTTGGAAGGGACCCACAAGGATCAAGTCCAACTCTTATGTGAATGGCCCATACAGGGATCAAACCTTGGCATTATTAGCACCATGCTCTAACGAAATGAACTAATCACAGGGTCTAACCCTTTTTCAAATAAACCTCATTATAATCAACAGCTGGTTTTTTTTTATGCTGACAATAATGCGCAGGCTACTGCCCAAAGCAGGTCAGACCTTATTTTAATCTCTATGGCCAGTAAGCAGACTTGAGTTTCTGTATCTAAAATGGATCTCAGCAAAGTTGTGGATGTCCCATTCCTGAAAGTGTTCAAGACCAGGTGTGAGAGGGTATTGAGCAACCTGATCTAGTGAAAGATGTCCTTGTCCATGTCAGGGAGGTTGGACTGAATGACCCTGAAAGGTATCTCTCAACCCAAACCAGGGCATGTTTCTGTGATTTAGTTCTGGTTTATTTTCTGTAGAGGAAATCAAAATAGAGGCATCTGAGTGTGAGCTACCATTGACAAAAGCTCTTAACTTATTCCCACCCAGGGCACGCAGTTAGAGTAAACCCATTTCTTTTGATGCTGTAAGTGGGCTATTTACCCAGAGGGGTTCAAAGCTGGTTTCTGCCTGCTTCTCTCTAACCCTGGTATTATTCAAGAGTCAATAATCTAATTCAAAACAATGCAGTGACAATGAGGTGGAATTGTTTTAATGGTGTTTACTTGTTCTTAATGATGTGCTGTATCCCCTTCTCCCTATAACAGACAGAAGCAGATGATAAAGAAGGGGGAACTACACAGTAATGCAGACAGTAAAATCAAAGAAGAGACACTCCTGTTGAGATGAAAGAGAGACTCCTACTAGTTCCTGAAAACTCACAAATGTAGGATTTTTACTGCCACAGTTGAGGTCTTTCTGCCAACAAGGACCTAACTGTAAAACCAGTGAAAAATTTCCCAATTCAGAGAGTACAGAACGCTTTTCAATATAACCATTTTACCCCCTAAAGCATGTTTTTGGCCAAACCAGGATGATTCTCTGCTTCTTGACTATTTTTTTTTCCTTGCATTCTTTCCAGATTTTTTATTCCCAAATGTGACCTTTTTCCCCTCTCAGAGAAAATAACTGAAAAGGGAATGCACTTATGCTCAATGCCTCAGGAGAGGAGGTAAAGAAGGAAAGGAGTGGAAAATTGGTCTCTGCCATGATTTGCAAAGTCTTGAAGTTGTTTCAGTTGGAACAGTTCACCAGGGCACAGTAAGCCAGCTGCTGTGTGAGGGCCTAGGTTGTCTTTACAGTCCCACCATAAACCTTCCTCCAAGGGTGCGAGGAGAGACAGAATAGCACCAGTTTAAAATCTCTGCTTGCCTGTTTTGGAGAGCTCTGGAAAGTCAACTGGAAGAGAATTTTGTGCAATACAACATGAGCTTCTACCTTCCTATTTCTTTAAATGTGCTGCATTGATATTGTGTCTGTATGGTGTAACAACCTCTTCCTCAGTCCATGAGGGATCCTGGCTTCTCACAGACTTGTGGCCAGCTGTGAAACCACTATGATTGCCATTTGGTGCCATAGAGCACCATTTCTGTGCTCTATTCATTATTTATCTGTGACTGCTACTATGGTCTGTGTGCCATTTAGTCTGAAAACCTTCGTCCTGAAGGGGAAGCAGGAAGGATTCTTGAGGATTTTTGTGAGGAAGGGGGAACTATAATAAACTGCCTGTGTACGAGAGACTGGAGTGGGCAGCTGTGTTGTGGATATTGCTTAAATGTATCCCTATCTGGGCTTGTGGTTCCTGTGAAGGTTGGTTGCTGGTTTGCCAGCAAGCTGAGAAGTGTCAGATCTCACATGCTTTTTACTAAAGTTCTGGGAAATGCTGGGAAGGAGCTGGTGGCCACCATCCCTGTGAGTGATGTATGTGGAGAGGTTTTGGAGACGGAAAAGCAAGATGTTCTTGTCAGCTCTCCCCAGAATAATCCTGGTAATCCACTCTGGGCCAGGGAAATGTGAAGAGGTAATGCTGTTCAGGAAATTATACACATAAAAGAGTGTGCCTAGGGGAGTTCCAGCTGCTGATGGTGTACAGGAGGATGCTCACAGGACGGTGCTGAGGAGCACGGGGGTTTGGAGGACACATCCTGACATTATGAGAACTCTTCATCCTCAAGTGAAGCAAAGTACAAAACCTAGAAATTGCCAAGTTACTAACAAATGCACAATGGCACAGATAGAAGAAAGTGAAAAATAATTTTATGCATACATCTACTTTAATACTAGCAGTTTAGGGAGATATAATTATTTAGATTTAAATGAACATAAATACATAAAAGATATATTGGAAATTTGGTGGAAGGAGAAGCAGATGGACAATGTAATACCAATTTGAAAAATTATACTGGAAAGACAAAATGTGCTCCACAGATGAAGGGATGATACTATGGCCTGAAAGAAACTTTGAGTCAAACCAAATTAACAATCAAACAAACCTTGTCAACAAGCAATAGAAACCCTATGAATCAAACTCCAGTCCCATGTAGGCAAAATACAACACTAAGGCTTCATTACAGACTGCCTGATGAAGATAGTGATAGAGATTGACACGCTGAAGGAGATCTAGGAAGGCAGGAATGAACAATAAAAGAAGATTATAATTGCCCTCATTTACTGGGTAAACTTAACTGTGGGGATTGATGTGTGGGCTGAACTTTCAGACACTGACAATTTCTTTTTTTTATGGAAGCGTGATACAGGGAAAAGAGAAGTCCTCACCAATGTGCAGATGACTATCGCAGAGCTGTTGGGAACAGTGGCAGTACTGTATGTCCAACATCTTCATTCCTCCTTTAAGAGATGAGAGGTCTACTATTGTAGTGATGAACTAAAAAAAAAAATCCAAAAGACTAACTACACAAAAATAAGGGGTCTTGTTATAAAGAAGCTAAAATAAGTGGTTAAAATATAAAAATCTTTTACTGAAGGACAGCACTGAAACTGTTTAAAGATGCCATCATGGATGTTCATAACAAACACATACTACCTATCAGTAAATTTTAGAGAAAAGCCAAAAAATAACGGGGAGCTTTATTAGGAATAAGAAGGCATTATTCAAAAAACACAAAGCTGTGTCCTACTAAAACTGAAAAACAAATAAAAAACCCCGGAACAAAAATAAACCCTAAAGGAACAATAGTCTGAGAATACTGAAGTTCAGTAAGGGGGACCAAACAGTGAACAGCGAATAAGCAGGAACATTAATTATTATGTAAGGCCAAGAAAAGATCAAGCAGCAGAAGGCTTCAAAGACAACAAAGTTATAGCAGAAAACCCAAATTTTTCTGACTGCACTAAAAATTTAGAGCTTGGGGAAGCTTCCACAAGAGAACTTTTCTTGTAGGGGTTCAGCTTTCCATGTTGATGTGTACATTAGTTGATATTTGG
>JAYRBT010000042.1:52377937-52427475 GCA_036023395.1 Myiotriccus ornatus
AGGATGGGATACCAATCAGAACCATAAATATCTTTATGCCACTAGAAAATCAATTATGCACCTGTATTTGGAGACTTAGCACAGCCTGGTCTCTTGGTCTCAGAAACAACATAGCAGAAACGGGGAAGGTGCTACAAAAGGCTGCAAAATAATCAAGGTCATCACGTAGCCTTTCCTATGAGCTACACAAAATATATTTGGATTCTTCAACCTAAAGAGGAGGCTGGTGAAAAAGCATAATGTAGATTTGTTAAATGAGAAAATATAACGCAGATTTGTTAAATGCAAGAAGCATGGGGAAGTCTTGATCACTTACTGACAACGTGATAATGTACAGTAGAAAGCAAACAAATACTACCCCTTATGATGCAATCTTTCCAACCTTGGTACATTCCAGGTGTTCACTGAAATTATGTAAAAGTCCAGTAATACAACTGTTACAGTAGAATTAACATCTACTATTTCAGAACTGCTTGAGATGAAAACATTGCTGCCACGATTTTATATGATTGATGTGATTTTATATCATAAAAGCACACAACCTAAATAACTTACTAAGTTCCCAAACATGTCTATCTATGCAGCAAGTTGGATTGCTTACCTGGGATTTAGCTTGTGAGAAATTATAGGGTTAAAAAACATTCAAGCAACACCGTAGAAGGAGCTGATACATTGCACTGGTTTAGTTCATCGGCTGAATCGCTGGAAGTCCAACCAAGCTGAGCTGTAGGCATTCCAGGTTGCCAATTAAAGGTTAAGGCCCACATTACACTAGTTAGTTTGGTATCCCTTTGCATTGCACAGCTTCCCATTGCAGTATAAATCGAGGCAAGATAGCAGATGCCTATACGGTTCATTGCCTGGTTTTGCAAGGGCACAGCTTGAAATTGACTCTTCTAACACTAAATATTCAGTGCCTGAGTTTCATAAACAAATCCATTGGCTCTACTTGTTTTTAGGGAATTGAGAGTCCAGTTAAAGTTTCCACAGAGAAATGTACCCCTGAATGTAGACACGCACAAAAGTGCAGACACACACATGCACACAAACAGAGGAAATCTGGGAGATTTTCTGATCTCTGGGCTGAATTTGTTCTATGCCTTTTGTGCTCAAATAGCAGGTAGATTATACTGGACATACACACAAATGAGAAATGGAGTTCCAGATGAAATAAACCTTTTAAATTATTTGGAAATATGAGTGATATCTGCAAGAGAATTTGCAATGGCTTAAGGCAAGGGAGCTGGAATGGTGAGCTTACAAAAATGATAGATGAGGAAGTCAGGGTCTGTATGTCCTAAAGCAGTGACTCTCACAAATTAACTCTTATTGGAATCCATGTTTCAAACCCATCATTTTGTAGATAGAGAAATGCATGTGAGGGAAAGCCATTCTCCTGCTGCTGGTTACAATTGCAGCTACTGAAATCAGTGAGATTCACTTGGTATTCTGCAGCAGGAGACAAGGACTCCAGGGTCCATGGTTCAAGTTCTGTATGTGGACATTCTGCCTGTGCTGGAAGGACTTGACTATAAGCTTGTTAACTTTCCCCAAAACATGAGTCATGGCTGTTCCATGTTCTCCCATCTGTAATTGCTTGTTCAGCCCTCTGGAAATATCTATAAATCCAGAACTGGCATTGCCATTGACATATCATATGCTTTTCCATCTATGTACTTCATATGAAATATCCAGCTGAGCCTGATACAGAAATTATTCTTTCTCCAAGTCTTCAATTAATCGTGACCAGCTAGGCTGAATGTTTGTGCAACCCCAACTGCTGCAGAGATGATTCTTGTATTTGTGGGGAGATATAAAGAGGCTTCCAGTCCTTACACAGATTGTGTTAAATAAAGTAACCTACTGACTTTGAGGCTCCTTCTAACTCAAGGCATGGGCTCACACTGGAACTCAAACTCCTCAGCTGACAATATTTACTTACAGCTGGAATGTGTTAACTTGCTCTGTAGGTAAGAAAATTAAGGGAAAGCTCAGAAGTGCTCCAGCCCTCCAGCCTCACAACTTCACACACAGGACTGATCTGGGTGCCTTGAGAATTTAGCCTCACACAGCTCTCAAACCTTATAAAAGCCACCCTGTAATTTCCTTCAGATGGATGCTCAAGTGTCCTAAGACTTATACTAGTGGTCACAAGTGGGTGATCAAAGTAAATAAAGCCTGTCTTGGAAGGCCTTGAAAAACAAGCTCAGAAGAACAAGAACAACCTGTGAATTCTGTCTTCTCACATGGCAGTGCCCAACAGTCCTAGGAGAGGTTGTGTACTTGGCCCCTTGAGTTTATATGTACAAAAGGCTTTACAGGTAATTGAGAGAAGTAGAACTGTGAGCTTTATCTTTACATGATACAATTTTTAATGGGATTATTATGGAGAGAATACTTGAATAAAACCCTAAGGTCACAAGTCCAGAGGTATCTGAGCCAGAATTTTGAAGGCTACAAGTAAAAGCTGTGTGTTTAAAATACTATAATTATAACTGCAAATTGTACTTCAGCCCAAGGCTTTACAGCAAAGCTGTAAAAAGTAAAATCAATTTTAATCTTTAAGGGCACTTTGCTACATTCTTCTTCTTCAAGGCTAAAACCAACTAGGTCAGTCCAGGTAGGAGTTGAAAAAAATATGAGCTCTTTTTCCCTGAGCAATAAATATTATCTTCAGTATCAAAAGCTGGATTGCTACCAAGTACACTGCATGGCTCCTTGGGGAAGCTCAGCCCTCGGTCTGAGAATCTGTCAGAGCTGAACAAAGGCATCCAGGGTTGGGGGAAAGTATTCTAGATCAATAGAGAAGAAAATCTCTTGTCCATGACCTTCGGTGATTATCACGCAGCAGGAACAGTTACTGCTTTCTTGGTCTCAATGCGGGTTCATTTACTCTCACTGTGGATGTACCCTTGGATGAAAACATTGCTCATATGACACTTCTGCTTGGGGTTCTCCATCTTCACATCCCAGCTTAGGGCAGCTGCCTTGACTTGAATTGATGGTAACCCTGCCATTACACTCTGCAAACCTGCTAGCCCATGGTACAACACCCTCTTTCAGGATCAGTTCTACAGTGAAGGTCACAAAGCTGAGCACAGAGCTCAGTGCTTTCTCTCTGAAGTTTCTCCCTCCAGTTTTGCACTGGAGACGGGGTAGCAGGAAAATGGGCATAATTAAACTTCTGTCCTTCTGTAACTTTCATCCCGTCTGAAGATGGAGGTGTTGCTGTGGTTTCAGGAAATGGATGAATATCCTTATTCCCTTCTGCTAATTCTTCTGTCTTCTTTTGCTTCAACAAAAAATAAAAATTAGTTCTTGAGTTAGAAAGATCATATTTAATCACAACAAGTATTTCATAAGCAAAAAGTCTTCCCAGAATGCTCAGACATGATTATTTGGGCCTCCAGTGGCCTTTCAAGAATGCACTTGCTGGTAATGCGCTATTATTAGAGTTGGTTGAATAATATTAAATGGATAATTTATATAACACATGCTACAAATTTTTAAAAACAAATTACTCATTTAAAAATATTATTCGCAAGTATAGGGGACAGAGTGAGTTATTAAATATATTCATCAACTAAGTTGTTCAAGTTTTGCAATGTATTTGAATAAATTATTCAGTGTATTCATTATTCATTGAGTTCTAATTATTATTTTAAACACTTAAATAGCAATATTAGTGCACTGGCATAAGTAGCCAGTGACAAAAATGACAGGTCTTCCGATGGATGCATGATAAAACTAAGGCTGGACTAAGGCATGGTAAAAATGGGCTTCACCCCTATTGAAAAGGGTGATTACTATTAATTTAATGATATTTACATTAGAGATGACAGATTTGTGCCTATGCTCCTAGTTCCAGGAAGGAAAGAACTCCAGAGGTCTTTGCCCCATACAGCTGGGATAAACACCTTGTTGACAATCAACAGTGCAAAGTGCCAGGTCTCACACTTGGCTCACAACAATCCCATGCAGCTCTACAGGCTGAGTGCCACAAGAAGAGTGGCTGGAAAGAGTGGCAGAAAAGCATCTGGGGTGCTGGTTGACAGCAGCTGAACATGAGCCAGCAGTGTGACCAGGTGTCCAAGAAGTCCAATGGCATCCTGGCTTGTATGCGGAACAGGATTGTGGCCAGCATGACCAGGACAGTGATTGTCCCCCTGTACTCAGCACCGGCGAGGCTGCACCTCAAATCCTGTGTTCAGTTTTGAGGCCTTCACTACAAGAAGGACACTGAGGTGCTGGAGCCTGTCCAGAGAAGGATAATGAAGCTGGTCAAGGATCCGGAGCACAGGCCCTATGAGGAGTGGCTAAGGGTAATGGGGTTGTTTATCCTGGAGAAAAGGAGACTCAGGGGAGACCTTATTGCTCTCTACAACTACCTGAAAGGAGATGTAGCCAGGTGGGCTTGACCTCTTCTTGTAGATAACAAGTGATAGGATAGAAGGAAACAGTCTCAAGTTGCACCAGGGAAGGTTTAGGTTGGATACTAGGAAGAATTTCTTCATCAAAAGAGTTGTCAAGCATTGGAACAGGCTACCCAGGGAGTGGTGGAGCCACCATCCCTGGAGGTATTTAAAAGTGTTGTAGATGTGGCACTTAGGGACATGGTTTAGTGGCAGAATTGGCAGTGCTGGGTGAATGGTTGGACTCGATGATCTTAAAGGTCTTCTTCACCCTAAAAGATTCTATAATTCTGTGGTTCTGTTGAAATTAAAACTGGCATAGTAATGTCAACCTGAGTATGTCAGCAGCCTAAGTAGGCAGCTTGGAGGACTCTGTAGCTTTTGGAGTGTAATTCCAAACCTATGGCTTCAGGAGCATGTGGTGAGAACTTTATTAATCTTAACTGCGTGTTACTGCAAATCAATTTCTATTGCTTTCAAGGGATGTGCTGCAGGAAGTAAGAGTATTCAGCCACAAACTGTATAGCCAGAGACATCACAGACCAGTAAGTTGACCCCCACCATGCCTGCCCCTAGCACTGCCATTTCACCAGGGCATTGAGCACATGACCCCACAAAAGGCTGGGGGAAGAGTGGGTGGTAATATAGCACACCTGTTGTCAAAAAAATATCAAGGTTTCTTTAATTGAAAAAAAGGCCTTCTTTCAAAGAGATGAAATGCTATTCTTTGCTTTGGAATTCTTCTTTTCTACTACTGTAGTGGGGAAGCAAACCAGTTTGAGAAAGGAACCAGAAATTGCCATGCTTCACCCCCTAAATGAGGCTTTAACATAAGGAGGCTATAATTCTTCTTAAGGCTCATCTTTCAAACCAACACCTCCTAAGGTCTGTCCTTATTTTCTTGAACTTTCTGAAAAGAAGGTCAGTTCTTCTGGAAGAACAATGTAGTTCAAATCCTAATGAATTTGAATGGAATAGACAAAAACTAATGTTGCGAATACACATTTTTATTTTTCAAGGGTGTGGTTCTCCTCCTTGTTGTTTTCTCATATTGTCTGTCAGCATTCATTTTCTCTGATTTTCTATCACAAACTAACACATGTACATGTATGTGGACATACTGTCCTCTTTTCAGTGTTCCCCATCCTTCATTTTCACTATTAATTGAAAGTTAGGACTTGTGAAATAGCATCTGATGTTTCTAAAGGGAGAAACTATAGCACAAATCAGACTTAAAAAACTGGTTTTTTCAATGACATGGTGCATATCTGAAAAGCCCAAATTGTCATATTTGGAAAATGCCTTGTGAGATAGTTTGCACTAAGAGGATCTGTCTCCATGGTCCAGCACATCTCTTCTCTCCCGTGTCCCAGCTGGGGTAGGTCTTATTACAACTCTCACTACGGAAGGCAATTTACTTCAGATGAGACTGGAAACTTAGAAATGCTTCAGGGAGATGAATTGCATTCACAAAATGCAAATTCTATACCATCAGGAGTCACCCCTCCCTATACATATATATTTATTTATTTTCTGGTCTGAAAGCTTATGCTAAACATGAATGCAATCTTTGAGCACTGAACTGTAACTCTTCTGGGCTGTCTTCTTGTTGATAAAACTTGAAAAAGCAATTTACTCCCTTGGGCCTGTTTAAGAATTTACAGTGCAGAAAGGGGAGGGGTAGAAAGACAAGCCACATCCTTTTATCTCTCTCAAATTCCTACCTGTTTTTTAAGAAATGAAATAGAAGGGAAGGGGTGGGGAAGGGGAGCCAAACACACACACACACACACACACTCACACACCTGTGCACACAAAACTCAAGGGAATGACATTTCCCTTCCTCCTGCGTTGTATTCCTGCCCCTAATTTTACAGGAACACTTCCAGCCATCACCTTGGTCTCCAAGAGGAGAAGCATGGCAAACATCAGAGCCTTTCCTGAACTGTCTGTAAAGCTGTGAACTCCAAGCTCACTGAGAACAGACACCTCTGCCCTGCTCCCCTCCTGTCACACCCAGACATACACTCACAACATATTTACAAATGATAGCACAGGGGCCTTCAAGCACTTCCATTACGACAAGTCCCAGTATTTTTCGGGACAATTGTTGGAATATCTTGGTTGTCAATCTATACAATGAAGTAGAAAAGACAACAGGATTTGGGTGGATGGGACCCTGAGGGCTTCTGTGAAAAGAAGAGGCTCCTCTACCTTTTAAAATTTATTGTGCTAGAAGGGATTAAAGAACTTCGGAGGTTTTTTAAAGCAGCTCTATTATGCAGAGCTAGCGCAGAAAAGAGTAGTGGGCTTCTAATGGATCCTTCTGTGCTTCTTCAGCCCAGCAATGCCTTCAATCAAAAGCACAAAAAAGTGCCACACCCCCAAACCTGAAGTCCCCCTGTAGCTGGACAAGAGATACCCTCTTCTCATCTTAGCAGTTCCCTGAAACTGCTGCACCTCTATTTCCAGCTTTCTGTGAAGGAAGAGGTTTCCTGCCATGGAACAGGACTAGGACAGTTACAAATATTCCTCTCCGTTGTTGAATGCTGTGGTCAGGTTGGAGCTTGAACCTAGGTTCAACTCCCACATGAGACTCCAGGATCTGGGTAAAAACACTGGCCTTGATTCAGATGACACTACAGACACTTCATATATCATAGTAGGTGTCATGTTGCTCTAAAATTGGTGGATTAATACCCTGAGGAGCTCCTTTGTGTGAAGTGACTCCAGAGAGACAAAGTCAAGATTCCTGCTCTCTGAAACTCTTCCTTTGAAGAATTCAGGACTTTAAGGGCATCTCCAGACACTGTTTCTTGTACCAGGGACCAGAAGGGGTGGGTGCTCCCTGAGCCAGAAATGCTGCTACTTATGGGGTTGCAATGGACATCCTGGCCAACCTGTCTGCTTTTATTTTAGACGCTTGATTTTCAAAGAGACACTTCTCTAGGAAAAACAATACAGGTTCTGCTATACAAGCAATAGATGTTCAATCTGCATCTAGGCCAATAATTAGCCTTGCTTTTGCAAACAAGCTGGTTTTGTGTGCAGATGGTGTGAAGTGGGACAGAGGGGCTGTGCCTGTATGAAACAAGAGGAATTGGCATGACTGCAGACGGAGAGCCAGCCTGTAGAGGGAACAGTGATTCATGGCTCTGTTTCACACTGAGTGCATCTTTAAGATTTACTTTTTAAAATAATTTACAGCCAGAATATAAAAAGAAAAAAGAAACACTAAAACCCTGAGAGAAATTCATTAAGCAGCATAAGACAAGTGCAGAGCTTAGAAGGAAATATTACAAGTGCTCTTTAATGCTTCCCATCCATTTGCTCTTTCCTTAATTTAGGAACAGGGAGGGAGAAGGAATTTTACCTGGGTTATAACAAACCCTTCAGAAGTAAGTGTTCTGCACAGGACAAAGAGTCCCTGCAGGCTTCCTTTAGGACCCAGGTTTTAAAAAAAAACCAAAGAAAGCGCTTTAATCCAATGACATGACACCAATAAAAAGCCCTTGTGATTATCAGGGTTAATCTCAAATGGCACAGAATCACCACCTGAGACGCGGGGTCTTGCCTTGCATTTTTGCTTTGCATTGATACTGTATGAGCAGGCTGGAGGCAGTGCTCTGGGGCATGTCCTTTGGCTCTCCAGCTTGAGATCACTTCTCCTTATAGCAGACCTGTCTGAAGCCTCATACGCTATGTTAGCTTCCAAAAAAACAGGATAAATGTTCTGCCTTGTACCTCTCCCCTTCATGAAACAAGTGCTAAAGGCTCCAGGAGATATATTGCTTACAGGTAGCTGAGTTGGCTAGTACAGTTACTTTGTGACTATTCTGTGTCTTAAAAGTGGTTTGGAAAAATAAAATCAGGTAAATTAAAATGACTATAGAAGGGTAAATTATCGTTTTGTTTCCCTGCCCTCCCACGAAAGATGGATGCTGTGTATTTTAAGGGAATGCTGGCAGGCTCCATGCTGAAAAGTACAAGGAACTGTTTTTTGAACTGAAAGCATTGCCAATATATTTCGTGAAAAGGAACTCTGTCTGGAGTCAATGCCTGAATGCCTGGACCTTTGGGAATGAGAAGTGGCAGTTAAGTACTGAAAGATGAGCTATGGCAACTAAAAATAAAGGATGATCTAGAGAAAGAGATGGAGTGAGGAGAAGCTTGATGCTTGATGAGTTTTCCAGCTTCCCTTTTTCACCTTCCTGACCATGACAAGCTCTGCTTGATATGCAGGGCTGGTGCTCCAATTCTTATTAGATCTTGCTGCTATAGCATCTTTCCAGACCCTGGCACCTAGTTGCTGCTTTGGGATGCTGGACTCCACTCACAGCCTTCACTCCTGTTGCAAGTTGCTCTCCGTAAAAACTAGCTTGGAAAGAGTCGGAGACTTTATCCCCTCCAGTTTCAAACTATTTATCATGGAGGTTCTATGAACACTCCTCCCACCGAGATTTCATCATATCTGGTGTGCTGCACAGTCACTTTTCTTTCCTTCTGCTGGTGTTCTCTCTACCTCATCTAGAATATGGACCTTACTCTGGTATGGGATCTGTGTGACTTAAAATTGTTTCTTTGTCCATTATGTCAGCAATTCACAAGTCATTGTATGTGTATTTTGGCCTGATAAACCTCAAGTACACTTGGGTTTTAAAGAAATCATTATATTCATTTGAAAGACTGACTAAAAGCATCCCTATAAAACACAACATTCAAAACTAGATGAGCCAAAGCAAAACTGCCCAACAGAAAGGATATGAGATTACTGCTGAGTGTTCACATTAAAATCATGAATACTAAGAACTGAAATGCTTAGGCTGAAACAATGTTTTCCAGCAGCAGCCAGACCTGGGGAGAGCAGGAGGAAATGCCAGCTTATGATTGACTTCTATGGAGATGTAAAAGGCACAGAGACGACAGCTGCTCATATCTAAACACAAATTAACTGCAGCAGTGCTGAAAATATTAGCGTGGAGAAAAGCGCTCTCAACCTTCCTTCTCAGCTCCACATTTTCTTCCATTTCTTCCCTTTCAGATGAAGTGCTTTCCATGCTTATACCCACATGCTGTGCAGGACACAAAGAATATGCCACATGACATGTTCCACTCCATTTCCCAGACATGTATGTTTGTGCACATCATGTCTAAATGTTACCTTTCCCTACCTCTTCTTGGGCCACAGAATTTGTGAATTTCACTGTGGTTCGGCTTCTTCATCTGACCAGACTTAGATAACTCAAGGCAGTCTTGAATCAGAGGAAAGGCAGATGCAGAATCCACACTGACAGGCAGACATGCCGTTACTAGGAAGGCCATAACCTCATGCTGCCCAGAACTGTGTATGCTTTCAGGGAAGTCTGATTTTTCTAGAAATATAACTACTAGAAAACAATATATTTCAGTCACTTCATTGCTCTGTGCTAGTACTGAGACGTCTGAAGGTGTTTCTGGGTCCTACTGCATTTTTAGGAAGCCTAGATCTACTCTATAGATACATTCTTTTGAAGCTCATGTGGATAAATGGTTCACCTCATAGATGAAGTGAACTTCATAGATGAAGTGAACTTCAGCCTTTTTTGCAAAAAGTAGTTCTTATTCTGGAGCTGTACTTGTTATTCATTAATAGTAGATGAATGACACCAACATAATTGTGTCTAAATTGTTTATCACTTCTACTCAGATGGTAGTGAGGCACTGAGAGAAGTTTCCCAGAGAAGTTGTGGACGTCCCATCCCTGGAAGCATTCAAGTCCAGGTTGGATAGGAGTCTGAGAAACCTGGTCTAGCGGAAGGTGACCCTGCCTATGTCAGGGGAGTTGGAACTAGATAATCTTTAAGGTTGCTTCCTATATGATCCTATCACAAAGGAGTGTGTGCAATATTGGCTGACCATGGTCAGCTGTATTGAGCAAGAAACATACCAAGGGCAGCTTCATGTTTCAGTTTCCCTGTCAAACCATTTGGAGCAACACCCAGCTCCATTTTACATATAAGGTTGGGTCTCAAATTTTGTGGAATTTATGACCTCGTGGCCATGACAGCTGATTCAGACTATTCACAAAATATGTTGAACTCTGGTACATATTCTCTCACCGTTTTTCTACAGAACATAGCACACAAATAGGGAACTCGAGACTCTACACCTACTGTTTGCAATAGAGGAAAAGACTGTATAAAGCTGAGTGGTCTTCTGACTCCCCCTGAACCTGCTCAGTGAGTTGGAAACAGGCTTTTAAATTGCCTGAAAGAGAAGTGAAAGCATTTCATCCTCTGGATTTTAAGGCAAGTAATCTTTAGGGAGTGATAGAGAATTTTTACCCTCTGTTTAAACACCTTTATATTTTTTTGTTTAAGCATGAAATATGAGGTTAAGTGAAGAAAGAGGGATTCACATCCTGGATTACACAAAGTCTCCACTTCTTGTAGAGGAGTTCAGGCCTCTGTCCAGCTTGGTTCACCAGAATTTTGAAGCTGTGTAACATCCCAGATGAATGAACAACTCATGGGCTTATTGAGCTAATCTGCATTTGGATTGTCTCACCAACCTGATGAATATAGCTTTAATCCTAGATTTAATTCTATCCAAAAGAAGGTTTTGTCAAAAGCAATACATTTCCTGAAAGTTTAAGTTCCACAAACCTATATTTGCAAGGAAGAAACAATATTTTGCTGGGTGACTGTTGGAGTCAAAAGGTAAACATCCACACTAACATTCAGAAATTGTTTGGTACTTCAGTGAATAAGGTAGTAAAAATAAGGAGCAGTTGAACAGGAGGATTCTATGAATAACAGCAGAGAGAATTTGCATATTTGTTTTGGGTTATCTTTACAACCTCTCTTAGTATAACTCAGTCAGCTGAAATCACCTCTCTAAAGAATGCCTTGTCTGACAACCACATCAGAGAAGTGGTTAGCTAATTTTGCATGGCTGTGCTATTGAACTGAGCCTCACACTGATGTTAGAAAGCCAAAAAAAAAAAAAAGAAAAAAAAGCACAAAGGAAAGAAACTAGGAGGCAGGCTTCTCAAAAGCATCTGCACACAGAACAAAGAGGACTGCAAGGTGAAGCTGTGTACTGCACAGAGACACTGGTAGTGAAGCATGCTGTGGGTTAAAACTAATAAATAAGAAAAGGCACATGGCAAAAGCACTACAGGCAGAAATGAAATTCAGTTCTTTTCTGCATGTCTGCAGGATATAAGTCAGGGGTGTACATGGGGTACACATGCTGAACTCTGAGATTATGCACAGCAGTCCAGTAGCATATTTGCTCTGCTGCCTGCTGGCCTGGATCATAACCTGATGATGTGAGTTTCCAGCCCTAACATCATCCATGCATTTGCCATGGCTTATATGCCTGATATTTCTTTCCAATAATAACTTCCCTTTAGGCACGGTTATTAAGACCTCCGTCACTGTGAAATAGCTTCTGTTCAGTGAGGCAGGCTTTTAATGGGATGTGATGCTGTATAGCAGAGTTTCATCTACTACATTTAAGAAGGTGAATGATGGATTGTTTACTCCCCTAATCTATCTAATTATGGCATCTTGCAGAAAATTGGAGAGAAAGAATTTGAGCCGTAGGTGCTGCTGAGAGAGATCTGAGAGCATGTTGATTTAAAAGGCCGTAAAGTACTGTCTGAAATAGATACAGAGTAGCTTGTTGATCTCATTGTAAGAGATGGCACTGATAATTCAATACCCCCTGGGAGATGGCCTGTTACCAGATACTCTAAAAATTTCTAGTTTCTTTTGTCTTCCTTTGTAGGGTAGGAAACTCAGGAGGAAATCTGTTGAAAGCTGTCCTTATAAAGCTACATCCAAGTATGGGAGGGAGAAGATGTGGAAGGGGAGTTGTTGCAATAAAAAACAGTCATGGACCTGGGGCATGTCTGAAGAGCCTCACAGAGTTGTGCCTGCTCCCATGCCCCCAGCTCTGGCAGCAGCAGCTCAGTAGTATAGCACCCATGTGGGTGAGCATGGCCTTTGATTACCTGCCAACACCTCCTGATCACACTGCACAGCACAGAGCAGAGGGAGGAGGTGCTTCTTTCCTAGCTGATTGCTACTGTGAGACAAGAAAACGGGGTGTTCTGGGAGCTCTGGTGCAAGTACAGCATCATGTCTGTAAGGATATCTTTCCTTGATCACTGACTTTGGTGTTTAAAGAGGTATAAAGCCCGCCCGAAACCTTTCGCCAGGTGTCCCATGAAGACTCAGTTCTGTGTGGATTGCTTGGGATTTTGGACAAGTCTCTGCCTCAGACTCTATGGGAGATGCTCTTGTGTATGGAGCAACCTATTTCAGTGAAACTTGTTGGCATCTCTGTCGGACTGAGTGAGTTAAAATTCAGCATTTTATTCAGAATTTGTTGGAGAATGGAAGAGGAGAGGATACTCACACAAAGCACAGTGACATAAACTTCTAATGGGAAACCAGACAAAATGCAGCCTCTTTTAGTTTGCTACATAAACTGCTGAAATTTCAACTATATGCATCACTTTTGTAGAATGCTGCCTCTTCTGCAATCTTGCTACTTTCTATACTACTACCATTAGCAAATCTTATAATTCATGAGTTTATTTTCTTATTGTTATTGCTTTTATGCATCTCCATATTTTGAAAAGTCTTCTTTCTTCTCTCCACACCCTCTCACCATCTCCTCTTGTCATTATTAACTGAGATCAGGTGCATTTAGAAATAATTGCATCTAATTATCTATAAAACAATTAGCAATTCTAATAGAAGCTGCCTTTGTTGGTTTTCACTGGGGTTCAGGAGAACAACAAGGTAAAAAGTTCGACAATTAAACTTCCATTATTATGTTCTCCCCTTTACATTCTCTGTTTAATAAATCCTTCACTGCGGAAATGGATAGACTAGAGCTCATTTGAGATGAACATCACAAAGAGCTCAAAATTAGTTTTTCATCAAGGTGAAGTGGGGAAGTAGTAATATAGAAAGGATTCTTTCTTCTTGCAACCTGCTTGCCAGATGGCCTGCCAGACATAGATACCAGGCTGAGAAGGGAAAGAATTGTTGTATCTTCTTGTAAACTGGATCTCAAAAATGTAGTTGTTGAGTATGTGTGTGGAAGAGCTGCCACTGTTGTTACCCAGGATTGAAATAAGGGCTTCCAGAAATATAAGCAGGAAGGGCTCCAGCACACATCGCCATATGTGTCTCCCAAATCCTATAAGGAAAACTCAGGCTAAGTGTGTAGCAAGTGTAAGGTGCAGATATTGTCTTTCCTATTCAAAGGCTGCAAGACACCAGCATGTCATTGCATAGCTTGTAAGGCAGTTGCAGTGGTTTCCCTGTGCTTGTGAAAGGGGATGGAGTGCAGGAAAAGTTTGGGTTTAAGCAGAGCTATTAACTGGGTTAGGAACCTGTGTATATCAATAAAGCTGCAGGCGTTTACACCTGGGCACAAAGCACCTGTATGTCTGAACTTAACTGCGTTGCAGAAGGTGACGGTCTTTCTTCCCCCTCCCCTTCCCCAGTCAGTAAAAGGTGTTTTGAGTGCTCTGCAAAGCTGCAGTTCAGGAGTCACTCGCTCATTCTGCAGACAGTGAACCCTGTCGTCCCTGTCATGGTGATGCTGTATCACCATATACTCCCCTCTGACCTGAAGGTTTTGTCCCTTCAGTCATAAACTGTGAAGTTGGAAATGGCATGAGAAAGTAGGGACAGTAAAGAAACAAAGGGACTCACTGAAGTACAGCTTTACAAAGGGATTTAGATACTTAATGATATTGGTAGGCTATGGAATTATGGCCATTGGAATCTCAGCTTCCAAATAAATCTCCAAGCCTGGTCTTTGGAAAAGGCAAGGCCCACTGAAGAGAAGTTTAAGGGGCTAAAATGAAAGTGCTGAGCAGGAAATCATCTAGAGGCAGCCTAGAGAAGGCATCAGCCAAAGGTGTTGCATGCAATTCAGCCTGTCTTCAAGTGTTTTGGTAAGCTGTGGTCTAACTTTCATCCTAGGATGGTAAACATGGGGAGTAGGAAAATTAAGAGACTCATAAGAAAAAGTGCATTTACTTTTTTCCCTGCTACCTATATTAAAAACAGTACAAGGGGAGGTAAAGATGATAGCTCACTGGGAGGTTAACAGGAAAGCAAAAGAAGAGTAAATGTGTTGATGGAAGAGCACATTGTCCCCTACAAATCCCAGCTGCTCACTATATTCTTCCCCTCGAGTTCCTGAGCAGTAGAAGCAAATACAGTAACAATCAGCAGCTGGGACTTTCTTGCAAGGCAACAGCACTGAGCAGAATTCCTCCCTCCATATTTTATAATTTGTCTGAAGGCTACAGACATCTGTTCAGATGGCCAAGGGGAAAAAAAGCATGAGGGATTTGGGTTAAATTCAGCACCACTTAGGAAAAATGCACCTGGCCTGCCATTTGTTATGTTCTCTCCTCTCTGCTTTATGATTTATATATTATAAATACCTTCCACTGTGGCTCCCCCCACTTTCTCCTTCTGTTCCTGTTTGATCAGATTGTAAAGGTTCAAAGTGTACTCCTGTTACTTTAATTAAAGTCATTTCCGTCTGCCCTACCTGCTAGAACAGATGTATTGGAAATCCCCAGGCACTTCCTCCCTGGGCAAAATTGGACACTAAAATGTAAAACTGCATTAAGACAAATTCCCTGTGCTAATTGCTTTTCTCTGTGCAGCAGGGATATGCAGGAGTGAAAGCGTTCCTCCAAGCTAACAGGTCTGTTTTATCCTCTCCAGTGAGTTTATAGTGACTACCTGAATTCCTTCTCACAACATCTTGTCACTTGCCAAAAAAGCTCAAGATAATAGAAGCTACAAGATATATCTGCCATGATTTGTTACCTTTACTGTCTCTCCCACCAATATCCTGGTGATCCCATGTCCCTGGCTAGTTTCCAAACTAAACATTCCATTTTCAGTGGAGAATTGTGCCCACTACCCAGAGATTTTTTAGGCACCCTTACCCTCAGATAGGTTTAAGGCTGAGGGCAGGAGACTATAGCCTGTGGTAACACCAGACTTGCAGTATTAAGTCACAAGAAGAGGCGGGAAAATATATTTCTATGATTAAGCTTAACAGAGAAGTGCCAGCTCTTGTATTTTAGCCAGCTCATGAGATAGCTAGTTAGTCTATATAAGCTTGTCCAGGAGAGCGTTTAAAGCTAGATCTTTCCTGCTATTGGACTTAGCTTCCCCCTTATCTCCCTCTCCTCTGCAACCTTGCTTAATGGAGATTTATTCTCCATATGTTGTTTATAACCAGCCTTGATGCTAATTTCCCTCTCTTGCAGCTTCTTTAAAACACTGCACAAATTATGCTTTATGTGCCTTTTCTGTCTGCTCTGAAAGGATAGCCCACACAAGAGAAAACAAATTCATATCTCTGCAGAGGGTCACTTTCTCCTGGCTAGAACATGTCAAAAGGCCTCAGCACAAACATTGACCAATACAAGCAGCAAAACAGCCCTTTGGCCAGCAAAGGTTACTTTAGCCAGTCAAAGCATCACTGGCAGGTTGTGGAGGACAGAAAAAGACCTGTGTGGCATCGAGTATAAAGCTCTGTTGGTTTTGAGGAAGTAAAGCTTAATTACATGCAGAGTTTAAATGGGAAGTAGCAGATTGAGGATTTTGTCCTGGCATGAAGACATATCATGTCTATTTTGTCTAAACTGGCCTGTTCTGGAGCCCTGGCTGTGCTCACCAGGTGATATTTCCAACTTGTGCACTCAGTAACTCTGTATGTTAGCAAAGCCTCAAAAATGCCCAACCCTAGCAGTAGTCTCCAGTAAATGTTTTGCTTTTTGTGTGCGGAGAGCTGCTCTGGTTCACCAAGCCAATACTACTCTAGAAAGGAACATTATTTTTAGCATTAATGGATCCCAGAGTCAAACTGCTCCTTCTCACTCCATCTGATCAGAAATGCAGAGCTGTGTAACTCCATCTCCTCCCCCAGAAGCCTACACAGGTTTACAGTAAAAGGGAGAAGGACAACAGCACTAATAAAGACCTTCCTCCCTTCTCCGCACATTCTTTTCTAGAGACAGTTTTCTTCTCTAATTTTACATGGCGCACTGGGACTTACCATCTGTTTCAGAGAGCCCACAGATGAGCAAAAAACACTCCATGTCTTATAGAAGAAGAAATCCTTGAGTGCCACACATACTTCTGGCAGAGCAAGGTTTTGGAGAACATTTCAATTTAACGTTGTAAACAGTTCTGTCCCTCCCTGAATGCTTCCCACAGAACAGACAAAGTTTGCACTGTCAATTCCCAATCCCAGCTCCTGCTCCCCAAATGAGCAGAAGTCTCATTCTTAAGAATTAACTCCCACTTCTCTCTCCTTCCTATTTTTTTTTAAATGGAAATATTCATTACACAGCAGTCCTACCCACCTCTGTGCTGCATTCAGACAGTCACTGACAGCTGGATTCCCAATCTTCCCATGACATCTTTAGTCAATGCACTGTTCTTGAAATATCCTAATTTCAAGAGTGTGTCTAAATCCTTTTAAAGTCTTCCCATTTTACTATTAAAGGGAGATCAGACTGGGCTGATCTATGTTTCCTAAGCTAAAGTCAGCATGACCAGTACCCAGACTGTACATTTGAAAATTTAAGAAAATTCAAAGTTACCGCTAGGTTTATATATTTCATATTTAAAACATCTAGGATTTTAAGCAAGCATCCAGATTGTAAGCAAACATCCAGGACAGCACACAAAGCAGTAATTTTTAATTAAAACTTATAAATTAATAATATCATTTGAATGTTGAAATCCAATAGCCTGAAGATGACTGCTACACTAATGTTTAAATACAGGGGAAAATCCATTCATGCGTTCCACAGGAGCATGAACTCAATGGTAAAAAGCAGCCAACAGGCAAGGATAATGATGATCCAATGGATAGATATTATATGGGATTCCAATGACAAGCACTAAATGTGCCTCCTAAAAGAAGGCAAAGATAGAAAATCAGAAGGAATGCACTTAGGCATGAATTTTTCATTAGAAATCCCTCAGGCTAAAACTGGTAAACATTTCCCTACTGCCAAAAATTTCATAACTGTTTCATGACTCACCAGCAACTCCAGGTCAATAACATCAGGCCATTGCTGGAGATGAGTAAGGTTCTGGGTGCTATTCTTAAATCTGGATAATATCTGCAAGTAAATTTTAATTTTTTATTCAACCAATTTTCATTCTAGAATAAGGGGAACATATTTAAAAATGTGTGTTTAACAGAGAAGAGGATACAAATGGGGGCACATTCCATAGCAAGCACCATTGACAGACTTACAGGATGAATGATTAGGTTTTGGAAAGGATACAAAAGACACCTTGTGTTTGTGAGGGTTGAAAGCACTGATGCATATGCTGACAAGGTTTGCACAGCTTGCCTGTGTGTACATTTGCCTTTGCACACTATACTGGAGGTGAGAAGAGCCTGGACTGGCATGAAGACGTGCAACTTACGTATGACACAGATGAGAGTTAGTGATCATATATTTGCTGAAGGGTGCTAAAGCTTTGGGCATTTCTGGGGCTTTACAGATAATTTGATTGCTGCTTCTTGAATTTGCTTCTTGCAATTTTTTTAAGTAAAAAGCAAACATAATGAAGTGAAGCTCTCTGAGTAATGAAGGTGTCTGGGGGCTGTATTTGACAAAAAGGAAGGTTCTAGTGGAAAGAGGAATTAAACATTCACTTGCACAAGTGTGTGGATATGCAAGGCAGTCACGCTTTTCATATTTTCTCCTTTTTTTTTTTTTTAATTAGATATTGGCCACCTCATTTAAGAGATGTTTGTGCCAAGAAATGGAGTGTGTGCCTTATTAATTTTGCCTGCCTGACACTGTATAGTTAAAGAACATATGGAATAATTGAAATCTGTGCTTTCTATTTTAATGCAAACACTACAGGAGTGAACAATACTTCTGAAAAGACCAGCTCCTGAGTCTGATAGAACATCTGCCTTGGTAAAGACAAAACCAACTACTTCTATCATCATCAGAATGAAAGATGCCAAATTTCTTACAAGCCTGTGGAAATTTTATTCGGATTCTCTGCTGTGTCCTATGTCAGTATAAGCAGCACATATCAGCAGATTTCTCATTTCTTATGTGTCTTCCTTTGCAGGTAGCTTGGACTCCAGCAATGGATGATGCTATTATTATTGGTTCTCTGGTAGCCATTGCTCCTCCTTTTGCCCAGTTGCCCATTCTCACAAACTGTAATGTAAGATAACATGTCTGAAGACTCCTGCTTTCACACCTTTCACACACTGATCTGCCCCAGAGATTCCTCAAGGGCAATGTGTGCCATTTCTGGAAGGGTCAGTAATGACGGGCAGAGGAAGGCCTTCTGCTCCAGGAAACAGAGCAACAGTCACTGGTGCTGGTGGTGGCAGGAATCACACATCTGCAGAGCTCTCTCTTCCTTAGCAATGCCTCTTCCCTCCCCATGATGAAGAGCGTAGACCACAAGTCCCCAGCCACTGTAAAATTCAGTTTTTTTAACTCTGATGAAAACCATTTAGGTAACGCTTTGACTGTACACTATGCAAAGCACATCCCCCTACTATGGCAGAAGTGCTGTAATAATCTATCTGAATTGACATTGCAGAAACTAGTCTTCCCAATCACAGCACTTCACCCTCTTCTTATCAACCTTAAATAATCCCTGTGAAAGACGGTTTCCTTCTCAGAGTTCTTGCAATGGCATGTGCACTTAAAACGCTTAGCTTTTTAGAAGTACCCAACCATGAAGCCTAATTTCAGTCTCTAATGCATGAAAGAGTAGTTAGAACTCCAGAAGGATAGTCCAGAGAGTTCCATGTTTATCTAGAGAGAGTAAAAAGGAGGATTTCACTAGAAGAGACCCACTTAGCTCCTTGTTCCTTTGAGGATAATGATTCACAGTTACACTTTACCAGAGTATCCACATCAACTGAACTGTAGTAAGAGAGGACAGGATACTTACAGCTCTAGGGACTCTCAGGATTTTGCAGCTGTTTTGGGGATACAGATTTGATAGTGCTTCGAAAGTCCATAGGTCATTTTTGAGAAACATAGTCCTTATCCTTTCATGATTAGTGTGCATGCAAAGCTCTCCTTCTGGAATTCAGATGGTATATACTTTGTCAAATAAGCATGCAAAAGAGAATGTTAACTGTGTCTCAAAAGTGAAAAGCCTGTTGACAGCATAGTCTTTGGGGCAGAGGACCGTGCTCTTCTGTCACATTTATACAACATAATCATCCTGTTATTCTTGTATGTCAAGTGGTACTGGGTAATAATCCACAAACATAGGAATGGCAACCAGTGTTCTAGTGGAGATACAGAGGTAGGAAAACCTATAAATATTGAAGGTAGATGAGCTACTCTGTTAGAAATTTTATATGTTGTTCTCCTGTCCAAATCAGGAGATACCTTAAAAACAACATCGGACTTACACTCGCATGGATGAGAGATAAAGAAGAGGAGAAAGCCATCTAATAGTTATTAAAAAGACATCCCCATTTTGGCTATAGAATTGATCATGTATCTATTGCCTATTGTATTCAAAAGGACAAAGTATAAGACATGTCCTCTTAAATGGTTTAAATTATTCTGTAGGCTTGCAGTTGTTGGCCTTGTAGCTCAATTTGCATGGTCTTGGAATTGATGGTTAAATCATTTTACAGGGTATTAAATCGGGATGGTCACATTTCTTTAAGGTGGTTTCTTCTTGTCTATGAAATACTTACACTGAATTTACAAACATTCTTGACCTTCACCAGTATCTTTAATTTTTGGAGATAATGGAGTACTCACAAAGGTATGCATGAGTTGGCTCTACAAATCGTAGTGTATTTGATTTACATGGTACTCTTACTCATTTTCATTATCATTCAGCTCTGATACATGCTTTCTTGAAACAAAGAATACTGAACCCAGTGAATTCTTTTAGACCCACAGGACCTCATTTCATCTTTGACTTTCCCCCAGACCTCCAGGCCAAAAGGGTTTGCATCAGAAAGTCAACATGAAACTTTTGTTAGAAACCAAAGTTTGGAGCTCTTGAAGAAAGCCAGTGGGCCCATGTGGTTTGCACTGTCAGAGGGGGAGCTGAAGGAACTGCATGAAGAGCAGAGGGAGTCTCATCTGTTCTCTTGGATTTTCTTAGCACAGAGGAAGCTGGACAGAGAGGAGCAACCTGCGTTATTTAATCTATGCTGCATCCATCACTTGCAACCAGCCCATCGTTCCTTTTTATAGATTGAATAATCAAGCACCAACTTTTTTAAGGGACGAGCTTTTTTTCCTTTCCTCCATCACACTGTTGACTAGAGACCATCCTCTAAATCTGTTTGGTCTTGTATTGATATCCTTTAGATTTAGCAGACAGTAGTCTCCCTCCCTACAATGTTTATCCACATGATGTATTACTGGGAAGCAATCACATTCTCTATCAGCCCTAAATAAGACCTAAATAAGTCAAGCTTGATTCCTGTCTTAGTCAAGAAAAGGCTTCAATGTTCCCACTGTATTTTAGTAATCTGTTTTTGTGGCTATTCTAATTTAAACAAATCCATCCTCATCACGGCTAGCCAAAACCGGACACTTTGCCAGGTTATAGTCCTTGGTATTAACCTTGACTCAATACATCTTGAGATAACAGCTGTTTATTCCTCTCACACTGGTGGGTCACAGACAGCTTGTATTTGTCAGTCATTTACAAGACTTTCCTCATTTGAACCCTGACTTAAGTGTGTGACTTAATGTCTTATATTATTCTTCTTGCTAAATTCAACTTTAACAGATCATCTTTTATCCATGCTTTCCTCTTTATTCTTTTAATTTATTGCATGCAATGTTTCCCCACCTTTCCTTTTGTATGTATCTGTCCTACACAAAATAAGGACAAGCAGCAATGGGGAGCTATTAGGGTAGAAATAAGAAATCAAGAGAAAGACCCTCTGGGCCCCTTAGGAATCACAGAGGATCTATATTGTCCATGGAAGGCAAATCAGAGCCAATTCGTTGGCTTTTGCTAACTCTCATTTGTTTCAACACATGATTTATTGCCACGGTCTCCTTTCACATCTTTGAAATAAACACCAGATGCTTTCCACGTTTCCTTATTTCTCCAGCCTTTCAGATTCAGACAGCATCAATTCCAGTATCTCAAGGAGAGCCCTGTTTGTGCAGTCTGACAATAAAATCTATATCTTTATTTACAGCATTTAGTGAATTCATAAAATGGAGTCGATGGCACCCTAATGGTTATGTCATCTTTGGGACAGCTGTTAGCAGATCCTCAGAATAAAGATGGATGCAGGCCCTAGGAAAGCCAAGACCCATATCACTGGGGTGGCACAGTGCAGAAATGGCATGCAGATTATCAAGGAGGCCCGGCAAGGAAACTGATCGCTAAGCAAACAAAGTGTGAGCACCAATTACAACTTTTCCTGACAAATAGGTGGAAAGAGGAAAGAGGGCTCAGCAACCTCTCTCACTGGGCTTTAGCTCATCAAGGTGGAGGACTAGGAGTTAAGTATTGGAACAGGCTTGGATGGAGCTCAGAAGTGGAGTCGTTGTGAATTTCCTCAAAGGGAGCAGACAAAACTATGATTATGGCCGGGCATTTTCCCTCCCTCCCCATGGCTGGAACACGGTAAAGTGTGCACATTTTAGAAGAAGAGATTGAGATGATCAGTTTCTAGGGGTGACAGTAGGGGACTGAGAGTCTGTAGCTCACTTTAAGTGCTGTGTATCCTCTTCAGAACATGTCATGCAGGTGTGTCTATGATGCTGTGCAGTACAATTCGGTTGTCAGATTTCCCCATGGTTCCAAAGCATCCCGTGCTGTCTGCTGGATTTGTACTGCTGCAGGGGCAGACTTCCTTCCACAGCTACCACTTTGCTGGCTGTGGGTAGTACAGCCTCTGTCAGATCTGACCACTTTTGTACTGAAAAGCAGAAGTTTGAGATGCAAGGATAAAAAGGAACCAAAGGGAAAAACAAAGCCTCCTAACCAGGTGAGGGCAGATAAAGATGATTTCTCCCATATAAAGACTCCTCATTAGTATTCCCGCGTGCTTCCTTTATGCCACTCATCTGATGGCACATCTCATGTGTGTTAAAAAAAATTTAATCATCAAACTTAGCATTCATTTTTGCAAGGAAATAGGAAGGAAAGGCAAAAGGCAATACCATCAAAATAGTTGCTTCTGAAGAAGAAACCTCTAGAAGGCAAGTGTCAGGCAAGTTCCACTTGTCCCACAGTTTTTAATTGAATGAACAAACCCATGTGATGACATCACTAATTTATTATGCCTTTTCAGCCTTGGAGATAACAATGCACCAAGCTACACCCTGTGAAAGCACACAAGGTGGAAGGTAGCAAGTGGGGAACTTCTAGCAGGGTGTCATTAAACACAGTCTCTGCTGTTCCACAATTGTTCAGACACCCCACTGTATTCTAGGCCACTGTTCCTGCATTTGACCACTATCATTCCACTAGGAATTTATTTTTCCCAGTGTGTAACTGGAATTTCCTTTATTTCCTCACAAGCACTGAACAGAGTGGAAAAATCTCTTCCCTTGACACTAATGCAGTCCAGTTATTGGTTGGCCTTTTTCACGAGGAAAAAAAACTGGCCTGGGTTCAACTTGTCTGGTGAGATGCTGACAACTCCTTCTTTACACCAGAACTGAATTTCTCAGAAAAAGCAGGAAGTTGTACCATTTGGGGTATTCATCACTGTGAAGTGAACAAGCAAATGTTGAGTAAGTGGTAAGCACCTTTTGCAAGTAGGAACTGTGGATTTCAATCCAGGTCCCCAAAAGAAAGGAGTTCCTGTGTTCTTCTGTGTGCCGTAAGGAAATCTTTCAAGATTCCATTACAGATTCCCAGGATTTATAGCTTTAAATGCTTTTATACAAGGGAAAGAAAACTAAGCATCATTAGCATGTTTCAAAAAGACAGTGGAGTGCTTTTTCACCTCCATTACTGAGAAATTGAGTCAGCTTTACTCTATATAAATTCTGTCTCTCAGAACTTTTGTTCAAATCATATTTGCTACTTAACAAAACTTGATTTACTGAGGGGGATATGCTTAGAAGAGATGGAAGGGAAATATTAGCATTTCACTGGAAACTTTAATATAGACATTAAATGGCACCAAAACCCAGACAAGTTGGTGCTTTTATTAACTTAAATTTCTAGGCACTTAATGTTTTTCTTTTACTGTTGCTTCTTCTTTTCCGTCTTTCTTATTGCCTTAGCCCTACACATCAGATCCGTTTTCTCCTGTGCAAGATTTCTAAATCTCTAAAACCATGATTTTTCCACAGTACATCTACTGAAATTATGAATAATGTGGTGTCTTTAAAAATATGAAAGACAAATACCAGTGACTACCTCAGAGCAGAAAGCAGACAAGCCTTTCCCACATGGCTTTAACAGGACAGTGTGTACCAAACCGAGGAGATGATGGCCATTGAACCCTGGTCATGGCACACTTGTTACTGGTGTTTCTCTTCTTAGATCTTCATTCCAGTCCTGCTGGCCATGGCTTGCAGCAAGGATCCCAGCAAAAGGCTCCTTTTCATCTTCATGTGTTGGAAAGGTCACCCAAGAACACTTCTCCCTTGGAAAGAGCACATTGAATTGTGAAGCCAAAGGCGATTTGTTTGAATGGGTCTGGGAATGTTACTAAAGTCATGCATAATGGTATATATTTCATTCCCTACTCTGATCGTTGCTTTAATCTTGGTGACTGTAATTTCTGTTTGGCCTGAAAGATGATAAAAATGTGATGGTTTTTATACAGTGAACAGCAATATCAGGACAATACTCACAGAGAAGAGGTTCGTAAATCACACATCAGTATAAAACCATTAGGAGTCACCAAATCTGACATCAGATTAGAGATGTGGAACTACTTTGAGCAATTCTGCCTTGAACTGAGGAAAAATATTTGAGTTTTACTTAAAAATTGACTGAAGTGAAGAAATTACCATCAGCCTTGTTCACTGTTCCAAGCTAATGGCGATACTCCATCTTCCAAAGTATCATCTTATTTCCAACATGATTGCATCCACTCACTGCTTCCCAGCCAGGAGTATTTCTGCATGAAACTTGGTGAGCAGTCACTATGCAGGTAGTTCTTCTTTCTCTCGAAACCAAATCCATTGATTGTCTGTTTCAAGCCTCTAGGAAGAAAAACATTGACTAAACAACAACCAAAAAAAAAAAAAAAAAGGCCCTCTGCTCTTTGTTAGACCTTTTTAAATTATTTCTTGCTGGTCTGCCAGGACTCAAGATAAATCCTCCATTGACTGTGCTCCTGATTCATTAGTCTTTACAGCAGGCTTACCCAGAACCTGTTGCTGTCACTGGCAAGCAGTCACACAGGTAAATAATACATTTATACCATTGATGAAACTCAGCTCAGCAACTACTCCTGAGGGAGCCAGTGATTCATAGCTTCATTCAGTGGAGGAGGATATTCTACTTGCAAATACTTTCCAGTTGTTCTTTTAGATGTGTATGTCAAACACCACTAAAACTAAAAAGATGCTAAAATGTAAAAGCCAAAGAAGTAAAAAATGAAAGTACTGGTGTTAAAAAAAAAACCAAAACCAACCTGTCAATCAAATAGAAAAGAATCAAGAACTATTGTTGCATAGTCTTTCCAAAAGTGCTGCTTCTCCAAGAAGAAAAAAAAAAAACAAACCCAGGAAAACAAAATATGAAGAAGTCTTAAAGAAAGAGTTAACAAGTTCAGATCAGTTTTCAGTACTGTGTAATTCTCCACCACTCACTATTTACACCTCCCACACAGCCTTTCCCTTGTTTCTTGTTTTGTGCTGTAATGGAAATGCACTGCTGAATTTCTACTGTTGACTTTATATGTTGTTTATTAAGTGTGTAGAACATATTCTGAAAGAAATATGTCCCAGGGTACATCAAGCTATATCAGACTTTGATCAGTTTTCTCATAGTGTGCTAAGCTGGTGAAGCAGAAGAATTTGCTTATGGTGAGGACTAAAATGATTGATCTGTTTGGTGGCTTGAGATGTGTTGATTATAGGGTGTTGCAGGCTTATGTAGGTGTACAGGCAAGTTGCTAGTTAGTATTTCACTATATTGGCATAAGCAACAGGGGTATTATTATCATGTACAATAATGTATGTTTGAGCTTTAGCACATTAAAATCCCCTATTTCCTGTCTAAGTGAGCTATTTCTAGTCACCTAGAAATATGCTCTTTTGATATCCACACAGATCTTAGAAAAAACTTTGAGAATTAATACATGATAATTTACTTCTGAGGTGAAATAAAAATCAGACTGGAAAAATAACATTTTTAAGGAGTTATGAAATGAAGGTAATTAACCCTTAACCACTTTCCACTTAACTAATTAACTGCTTAACCCTAAACTTTTTATAAAAGAAATACAGTGAAGTCTCTGATGATCTGCAGACTTTAAATCACACTCAAAAGCCTTTCTAAGAACTACCCTCCAGATAATCAAGTAGCTATGGAATTGCTGTAGGAATTGCAAGTAGAAATTTTATAGTTAAGTAGGAGATTAGGAGTTCAAATAACATTCTCTGTAATTCTATCATTCAGAGACTTCACAGAATAAAAGAACTCTCTTTTGCAGCTCTCCAAGCACTTAAAAAAATGAATATATTAAACTTCATCATGGACACATCACCCACTTCTTTCTCAGATGGGCAAACTGAGGCAAAATGAAATTACAGGGCTGATATTTTTAGAAGTGGGCCGGAATGCTGTGTGCCATCTCTTCAGGATGTTAATCGTTTGATGCACAAAGCGGGATTAGACATCTCACACTAAGCTGTCTGAGCTCCTGCGCTCCACCTGTGCAGTGGAAGAATACATGGCAGCAGGAGGCTGACATCCTCACATCATCCTTTTCTCTTTTATTCTTCTCCTGCAGTGATACACAGAGCTTAGCCCATTGCTCCATGAGTTGGCAACTATGACTCCAGATGACCGAGTGGATCTGCCAGCGTATTTCTCAGCCCCTTGAAAAGAGTCTCTGTGCTCAATGGATGGATCAAAAGGTCAGAGAGTATAATTAAAAGTAGGAGTGAATTGTGAAGTGTTAAAAATGTTGCCTCTGATGCCAAAATCGAAGACAATCTTCTGCTTCTCCCCCTTGCCTTTTACCCTACAGCACTCCACATATCTGTAACACATCATGCTGTGACAATAATTAACCACCAATAGAAAAAAAGAAATAAGAAGATAACCTGGAGCCCTGCCTAGTCCCATGCTTTGAGCTCTTAGACAGTCTCACGGTGCTGTCCCCAAGCACAGGTATACATAGGCTGCCTGTGTAACATTTTTGGCCTTCTCCCCTGAGTAGATGCTCTGGCCAAGTTTTCTGATCAGTGATCAGTGATCACCAGACCAGCAAATGGGACATACACCCAGCAGCAGATGGCAGTGGCTACGCTCAAGCATGACAGCTCTTTGCACGCAGAACTGGCTGCAGAACAAAAGCAGACTGTTCAGGCCACCTAGACACAGCTCTCCCTCTGCTCTGAGCCTCGAGTAGAAGCATTTTGTTACCTGCTAATACACCCGAGCATCCTATCAAAGGTGCCTGGGAAGCAGAAGAGTTTCTCTGGCTTCTGCTTTCTAGAACTCCGTATATGGCCCTTGAGTTGGGTGAATCCATAGTGTCTGGCACATGTGAGCAGGAGAAATGGCCTCTTTAGAACTATTCAGCACAGGGATACACTGTCAGGAGGAGTAGCCATATCTGTGACTCTAGAGGAAGCACTATCCTTTGAAGAATCCTAAAGATTTGAGAGCTGCCAAAGCCATTTATGTACTCTGTGGTCTTCTACTTGTCCATTTATCCTACTTCCAAAACCTCCTGGAAATTCACAGCAGCCATCTCCAACATTTATTTCCACATTTCTCAGGGAGAGGGGCGAGTAATCGAGCTCTCTGATAAGAGAACTGTTCTTTGTCATTATATTAGGACATTTTGGGAATCATCCAGCCCCATTTCATCTAATCATACCCTTCTTGAATGTGGTAGATAATTCTTCTTACGTTAGTACCTTATAGTTATAAATATGGAGTAAGCAATTTTTTTGCTTGTTTATATTAGATAGCAGCATCAGTTATGGGTTTGAGCCCCATTATGCAGGGAGTTGGAAAACCAGTATTCACAATAAGCTAGTAGACGGTTATCATATCCCTCAGGCCTTTGGCATGTTACTTTTCAAGTGGAGGAGAGTTTGAAGACAGAAGAAATTAATCTACTTTATAATTCATGCCATTACATAATTTTGATTAACTCACGTAATAAGAAACTCCCAGAGCATCCCCATGGAAACAGATTCTGAGTCCACCTCATAAGATGTCCAGAACAGGAGTCAGTGTATCCATTACGCTTTTAGCAGCACCTCACAGGGGACTGCTAGCTCTGTTCCTGTGACACAGCCTTTCCATTTGTGTTGCCCAGTGTTTGCACAGGTGTTTTCTGACATTAACAAATGAGGTATGAGTTTGTTTTAAAGAGATTGGTGCATATTTCATGAGTATGCCATCCTGAATTGAGATAGTCTCTCCCCTTCTCATACCTGATGAAAATTGAAGTCATGTGAGAGCACTATGCAGCCATACTATTTAAATCAATACAATTGTCATTTGCCATTAACCTTTGCTTTCATCTCCAGCACTGGAATAAGTTCTGTGCATGAGCTTTCTGAAAGCACAATAACAAACTTTACAAAAAGCAAGCAAGGATGCTTGCTTTAGGTGCTTCATCTCCTCATGCACCTAAACTCACTGTGACAAAGAAACTGGCAAGTCAACCTAGGTGAAGGGCTTACTGCATAGCATTTGGGAACCCTGGAGGGAGCAGGTGGAACTGGCAATAGCCCTGCAATTTGCATACTGCCAACTGGAACGGAAAGCCCAGGGCATGCTGGTTTGGTTGAAGACGAGTGTGTTAGTTAGACTGCAAGGCAGGTCTGGTCCTACCTTACTGAAACCTTGCTGAAGACAGTGAGTAGACTGAAGAGGCTTCTCTTCAAGTTGGAAGTAAGTCTAAGCCTTCAGAGAGCTCATTTGAACAACAACAATGAAGAAAAGACACCTGTTTAATTTAGTACCTCCCACGACAGAGACACCCTCTATGGAGGAAATTACCAGGACCCACTGCAACAGAAACAATAATTCATCTGCAAAAGAGGAACATAATGCAAAACAGATTAAGAATCCCATGCAAACTATTTTTTGTCTGTATAAAGAGCTCAGAGTTTTTTTATGATCCATCTGTATTACATGTAGCAGTAGAGTGTTATCCAAAGGTAGATTAAGTTAAACTTCTCCTCCTCACAAGTAACCATTCCTTATAACTAGAAAACAATCCCAAAGTTAAGATAATTGAGTATAGGATTTACTGCTCACATTTAGACCATGGTTTTAACATTTGTGCAAGCAATAATAAAGAACAATTGAACTGGAGAACTGAAAATTACATTTATTGCAGAAAGACACACTTCCATTTTAGAGGGAAAATATGTTTTCAAAAATAACTTTTATAACAAAAGTTATTAGTCCACATTTAAAAAAGACTGTCAAAGGAATTATAAACAACAATATCATTGCTATGGTCAGAGTTTGTAAGCAGCAACAGATGTAAGAACTCAAATTGTGCCTACAATCCTGTTCCAGCAGATATGGTAAAAACAAGGGAGATGTTCTCTTTTCAAAACCTACACTATTTCTGTGTTGTGTTTTAACCCATCAGGCAGCTAAACACCATACAGCCACTTGCTCACTCTCCACTCCACCTGCAGAATGCAGGACAGCAAAAAAGTAACATTTGTGGATTGAAATAAAGGCAGAAAAACAGAAGAGAAAAGAAAGTGATGATGATGATAAACAAGATGATAATTAAAAGAATTATTACAATGTACAAATGAGTGAAGCACAGTGCAATTGCTCCCACCCTGCTAACTTATGCCCAGCCTGTTCCTGAGCAGCAGCCCCTGGCCAAATTTCCCCCTAGTTTATATACTGAGCATGACATCATACGGTATGGAATATCTTTTTGGCCAGTTTGGGTCAGCTGTCCCAGCTGTATCTCCTCCTAGCTTCTTGTTCCCCTCAATCCTACTTACTGGTGGAGTGGTGTGAGAATCTGAAAAGTCCTTGACTTAGTGTAAACACTGCTTAACAACAACTAAAACATCAGTGTGTTAGCATTATTCTCATCCTAAATCCAAATCACAGGACTGTGCCAGCTACAGGAAGAAAATTAACTCTATCCGAGGCGAAACCAGAACACTCTGGTGAATTGCATAGTTAGTGATTTGGGATACCTAAAAATCACCCAGTCAGTCTCTCAAACTGGAGTAAATTTAGTGGTCAAAACGTCTTTTAATTTTGGAGCAGTCTTGGGAATCCAGAGAGGTCTCAGCTGACTGGAAGCCGGTGAATGTTGTCCCAGTTTTCAAGGAGAGTAAGAGGGAGGACCCTGGAAACCACAGGCCGGTCAGCCTCCCTTCAGTGCCTGGTAAAGTTATGGAGAATATTATTCTGGGAAGTGTTGAAAAAACACCTGAAAGACAACACAGTCACTGGTTGCAGCCAGCATGGCTTCATGAGAGGAAAGTCCTGCTTATCAAACCTGACTTTCTTTCTGACAAGGTAATCCACCCAGTTGATCAAGGGAAGCCAGTTGATGTAACCTTTTTGGATTTCAGTAAAGCTTTTGTTACTGGTTTTCAGAGTATCTTCTGGACAAAGTGTTCAGCACACAGCTGGATAAACACATCATGTGGTGGGTAAGCAATTGGCTCATGGGCCAAGCACAGAGTATAACAGTGAACGGGGTAACATCAGACTGGTGACCTGTCACTAGTAGGGTTTCACAGAACTCCATCTTGGGCCCTGTGCTCTTCAACATCTTCATAAATTACTTGGGACACAGGACTGGAAGGGATACTAAGCAAGTTTGCTGATGACACAATACTGGGAGGAGCTGTTGACTCCCTCAAAGGCAGAAAGGCCCTGCAGAGAGACCCCAACAAATTAGAGGGCTGGGCAATCACCAACCATAGGAAATTCAACAAAGGAAAGTGCCAGATTCTGCACCTGGGATGGGGCAACCCTGGACGTTCATACAGACTGGGGAATGAGATGCTGGAAAGCAGTGCCACGGAAAGGGACCTGGGGGTCCTGGTTGATGGCAAGTTGAATATGAGTCAGCAGTGCCCTGGCAGCCAGGAGGGCCAACCGTGTCCTGGGGGGCATCAAACAAAGCATGCTCCTTTTTCAAAACAGGGACAATCCACAGGAGATGAAAAAGCAAAGGAATGTCTTATCTCAAATATAAAATTGCTTTTGAAATTTGCATTTTTGGTCTAATAGAAATATTGAGGGAGTGGAAAAGAGAAAAGAAGAAAGCAGTTCAAATGTCCATTTTAACAACTCTCAGACCTTGGGAAAATGTTTTCTTCTGCTCTGATGTACATTTCACTAACCCTTTCAAAATTGCCTTTAACAATATGTTTCTACTAAAGCTGTGACACACTTCCAGTTGTAAGCCTGGGTCCCCATATCTTGTCCTTTTTGAAAACTACTATGTTATAATATTTCCCTGCAAATAATTGGCATTTCTTTTAGTTTTTCTCAACAAACTACCCCTGTGTCACCCTCCTTGTTTTGGTTTTATAGAACTAGTATGCCCACTTTTTCCTAGCTCGCTTATTTGACGCCTAGGTCACTTTTGCTGTCAGAATCTATTTATTGAATAAAACTGATTTCTTTTTCCCCTTCTCAAGTTACAGTGAAAAATGTGCAAGAACTCTCAGTACAGGGATGCTGGTTACTAGGAAACACAGTCTCAAGAGAGCAGAGTAGAAGCACAAGCCTTGGACTACAAAGATTTATTTTAGGGAAGGATCCTACAACAAGTGTTGGAATTAAAATAATAGTAATCTAAAAAAATGCCTTTTCTGAAGGACAAGTTTAAAGACAGAAGTGGGTGTCTATAAGAGTCTTACAGCAGTCTTCTCTTGTTCTGAGGAGATGTTTTATGTAATGGTCCAACGTTTGTGGATATTTCTCAAGAAACAAACCTCAAATATTCTTAAGAAGAAAAATCAACCCAAAGGATACAGGGTTTCAGGGAATCACAGAATGCTTTGAGTTGGAAGAGACCTTTGAAAGGCCATCTATTACAATCCCCCTACAATGAGTCAGAATATCTTCAACTATATGAGGTTGGTCAGTGCCCCGCCTAATCTGACACTGAATGTTTCCAGGGATGGTGCATCCACCATCTCTCTGGGTAACCTATTCCAGTGTTTTGCCATCCCATTTTTTAAAAAAATCTTTGTTACATGTAATCTAAATCAACTCTCCTTCATTTTAAAACCATTACCCCTTGTCCTATCACAGCAGGCTTCCTAAAATGTTCGTCCCTATCTTTCTTATAGGCTCCATTCAAGTACTGGGAGGTTAAAATGCAGTCTCCCTGGAGCATTCACTTTTCCAGGCTGAACAACCCCAACTCTCTCAGCCTTTTCTCATAAGAGAGATTCTCCATTCCTCTAATTATATTCTTGGCCCACCTCTGGATCCATTCCAATAGATCCATGTCTTTCTTGTGCTGAGGACCCCAGAGCTGGATGCAGCACTCCATGTGGGATTTCATTAGATGAGAGAAGAGAGGCAGCATCATCTCCCTCGACTTGCTGCCCACTCTTCTTTTGATGCAGCCCAGGACATGGCTGGCTTTCTGGGCTGCAAGTGCACATTTCACTAAAGATTTTTCTGTTCCTTGGCAGGAAAGACTTTTCTGCTCAAATCTGTGCACAGTCAAGATACTTAAAAGACACCACTCTCTAACCACCTGATGCTGGTTAAGATGTTCAACCTTAAGTGGTAAATGAGTCCTTGAATACGGCTTTGGAATATGACCTTTATCAATATTTGTGATTTTCTTAATTATTGTCAGCTAACTGGCAAAAGAAGAGCACTAGAATAGAGTTAAATAAAATAATAATTAGAAAAACCAAACCGTAAAAAAAACGCAAACAAAAATACTACTGAAAAAGAGTACCTATCCAAGAATGGTGACAGTATTCTGTACTGTTTGTCTGATGCTTCCATTTTATGCCCTCTAAAAAATGGGAATATAAGTTAAGTGGAGCCTTCTGGGAGAAGAGGCATCTTGAGGAGGAGATGTTCTAGACTGGAGCATGTGGCTTACAGAGAAAATAAGAGTCATAGGAAAGAGTTCATGGAGAGACAGTGAAACAGCTGAGAGGCAAGTGGGAAAAACCCACAGCCAGGCCTTAGATGTGATGGAAGGAGACACTTTGCAGGGACCAGAAAATACTGCAGAATCAGCCGTAAACCCAAAATTTACTGTGCAGATTGAAACAAAGCATTAAAGCAACTGCCTGCCTGCAAAACAACAGTGCTCAGGGAGACAGTTGTATATAAGCATTATTTCCCGGTTGGTTTTCCTAGTCACTAAATTAACAAAATAACTGTTTTAGTTAATAGTCTAATAAAATCCAGCTTCTTTGAATTTAAAAGATTTTTGGCCTCCTATGGAATGGATTCCTACACGAAGTTCTGGGCATAGTTTTACCTGCGTAAAGGTAAAAAATAAGCCTTGTCACAATTTTGCATTTGAGATATATTGTCCAAAGCTTTTCCTAAATGGCTCCCTGGCTCTCCTGTGGGAAATCCCCTGACACTCTGTGGGCTATATTGTTTGAAATGCCTCAGTGTGGTCTGGAAAATATGCAAAACAGGAAATGATCCAGCCAGGAGTCACTGAAGACAAATCTTACCCAAAACATTTACAATACTGGAGCAAGGTCCAAAGTATCAATGTTTCTGTATTACTTATTTGGTAACAAATGACATATCTTTGGTGACAAATGTCATCTTAGAAAGAAAGTTGTAGGAGAAAGTCTTCCCTTTTATTGTCTTGTAGTTTCACCTATCTATCACCAAACAGCATTATAGATGGAGATTTGAAGTGAATGAAGAGCCCCATGCTCTAGTGGCATGAATGTCATCACAATAATAAGTAAAGCCGTTCTGGAAAATTCCTAGAGAGACTGTCACTTGATAACCTATTACGTCTGCTCCACAAGGACCATGTAAGAAAGCACTGCCTCTGGCTATTTGTCTTAGATGTAATTAGTGTGTGTCAGATGCTCTAATGTTCCAAAACACAGAGTGGAGGTAACTGCAAGAGCCAGCTGGAGCCTGGCCCTATGAAGTTGGTGCCAGACAGTTTGAAACAAACACCAGTCTTTCCCACGCAGCAATTTGCAGTGCTAAACACATCGAAGGCAGGCAGGCAGCCAGAGGCAGATTCATGGAGGTATTCACGTATGACGATATGATGTGCTGGATATCAGAAGAGGAGGTAGCCTTAATCTTGACAGGTTGTTCTCAGGTGAACAGGAGAATAACAAGCTCTCCTCAGATAAAACAAACAAACAAACAAACAAAAACCCAAAACAAACCCAAACACCAAAACTGAGGTTTTTGGAAACAAGAAAGCAAAGAAAGTGTTTAGGTCCGTGAGCACCAAGATAACCGTTCTGAAAACATTCATGGCCTCTCCTGGGAATAGAACTTTGAGGCCAATAGCCTAGGAAAGCTTCATGCACTCCTTTCATGCTTAGGAGACTGAAATGCCTCTAGAATGACAAGAGCTTCTCTTGGACTCTGACCACAGGGAAGGTGTGTTTTTACACATCATTGAAGACTGGTGATGCACCCCCATAGTTAAAAAGCAACTAGAATGGCCTCAGAAAAATTGAGGGACATCAGGAGACCGAGGACAATTATGCTTGGGACTGCTGTGGTGTAGTTTTTTCTCATATTTTCTCAGATACTTGTAAACATGATGTTTTGGTTTATTCAAAGCAAATTGTTCAGGAAGCCCAAGGGATTTGCAGCTGAACAAAAAGGTCAGGAAAGATAATGTCCCTAAGAGAGAGATTCATTACCATATACAGAAAACTCCAGTGTCCCATGTACTCACTTCCTGGGGCCTCCAAGAAAATGGCTTTAGTACATAATAAAAACTGAAAAGATGCAGAAGCATGCAATCAACTTGCTAAATTCCAGCTTTGATGGTACAAGGGAAAAGATCCTTTCCTAGGCCTTCAGTGTGGCATTTTGTTCATTCTTTTCCCTACTTAAATTTGAGGGTGAGGGCTGCAGTTTGGAGAGAGAAGACTCACTGCATTTGAATTTTGCTGATTATTTGACACTCTTGGGACAATAAATCAAGATGATCCGCATAGTAGAATAATTTTCAAACATTTCAGTCTACAGATCCACAACAAGAATTGTCAAACGTTCTACGTCAACAGTCAACAGATTCACAGCAAATAGCTGTGAAACCCAGGCAGCAGCAACTAAAAGCACTTAACATGGTAGATGTCAGTTAGATATGAAAAATATCTAGGACTAAATGGTTTGGACCACTGAAATCAGGTTTTACTCATCAGTGGATACTTGGTTTAGTAGAAGTAAAAAACTTCTTTTAGATAATTCTAGAAGCTTGAACTGCTCCTGTGCTCGTTAGTCATGGACTCATGTACCTGACGGGACACATAAACGTGAAAGAAAAACCTTCTTTGGGGCTAAAATACAAGGGGAGGTCAAGGGATGGCTCCACCAGTTTGCATTTGTGACAGTTTGCTGCAGTCAACAGCCAAGGCCAGTGGCCTCTGACCGACACGTTGCTGGTCACTGTGGAAGCCTGGCATTTGCATGGTGTTGCGGGTGGACTCCGGCCACAGCCCAGCGCTCATACAGCCACTCACTCCTGTCTCCTGTGAGACAGAGAGAATATAGAAAGGAGGTGAGAAGACTTGTGGATCAAGATAAAAACAGTTTAGTAGGTGAAGCAAAGGTGTGCACGCAAGCAAAGCAAAGAAGGAATTTGTCCACTACTTCCCTCTCAGCAGCAGCCAGATGTTTAGCTGCTTCCTGGGAAGCAGGGTCTCTGAGGGCTAGTGGTTACCTTGGAGGACAAGTGCCATACAAGTATTCTCCTTTGCCTCCTTCTCTCCTTGAGTTTTGATTATTGAGCATGGCGTGAATTGGCACAGGATATATCTTTAGTCAGTCTTGGTCAGATGCCATGCCTGTGTCCCCTCCCAGTTTATTAACCACCCAGCTCACTCACCACAGGAGGCATAGTAGGAATAAGATACATTCTTGACATTGCGCAAGCACTGCAGCAATAGCTGAACAATGGTGTGTTATCAATGCCATTTTAATGAGAAATCTAAACCACAGCATTTGTATAGTCTGCTATGAAGAAAATTTACTCTGTTCCAGCCAGATTCAGTATGGATGGATTCATAAGATGATACTGAGCAGGGGAAATAAGGAGAGAACCACAGAGCTAGTGAGGAATAAAGTCTTAACATGTTCAGTCCTATATCAAAAGTTAGTGCTAGGCCCAGCAGAACATACTGGCTGATACTTAATTGCAGGATATGGACTTCAGACCTCGGAACAGGAATAACACCACATCCAACCAGTATAATAAACTACAGAATTTGAGGTGTATAGTAGGACATCCTGAAAAAGTCCATCAATAACAACTGCTTAAACTACGGTAAGTGAATGCCTGAACCACCCCTGCAAGCACCATCCTAATTTTGTCCTTGTTTCTATGCTAGAAGGAATTTTCAGATCATGGACAAGAAAGCATTGCAGATATAATTCAGCAGAGCATAAGATCTGTTCATTTGCTGGAGGTTCCTGCCCAGAGATACAATATACTGGATCTGCTGATGTATCACCACATACAGTTCTTCCTTCATCTTCACAAGTTAGGACTAGGCAACACAATATTCTGCGACTCTTCATCTTAGTGATACCATCAAGAAATTCAGAAAGCCTGCCAAATTATTGGTAATGGTGTTAAGACCCAGCAACTGACTAAGCAGCTCAATAGGAGAGCAAACCCAGTGCTATATTAGCAGAAAAAGTCTGGAAATTGAAAGAATTTAATATCAAAGTCTTATCAACCTTGTCAGTCACCTGCTTTGCCCTCTCAGGAGGAATTAGAGTAAGGTGGCATGAGTCCAAAAACATACGACTTTTGAAACTTTGTCTGTCCTAGACAAGGAGAAGTTGCCAGACTGTTCAGCTGGAGATGTCTGCAGTAGTGCATAGACATTTGACATGCCCTCAAGTGTGGTTAAAGACAAAAATTCTGCATAATGCTTCATCTAAGGCACTAATTTTTATCTTTATTTTTCTTATTTATCTAGTTTTTCTGCATCTTTATTGCATTGTCACCTTCCTCTCATGGGATTCTTCCATTTAAATAGGCTAATAAAAAGCACAACAAAATTTGCCACTTTTGGTAGGTAGAACATCAGGGTAATTCTTTCTACAGTCCATTCTGGAGTTTATGAATAGCTTGAGTGAATCCCTCAACAGAACCCTCACTACCCATGGAACATGAGTGGCTTCTTCCCCTTGACTTGTCCTTCATGCACCAATAAAAATCATGGCTTGGCTCTTTAAACCTAGCCCTTTACCCTGGTACTGACTTTTTCCTTATGTATCCAAAATGTCCCCAGAAAACCCCCATACAGCCTCAAAATGTAAGAAAACTCACTCTCTGAGAATTTTACTTTAGCTACAGTGTTCTTATCAGTCCCATTTAATACTTAACTACAAAAATTTGGGAGAAAAACTTTTATAAGCCTTGGAGAAGCCACAACTTGCTATTGGAAGAAGGATTATCCTGAAAAAACAACAGCAGAACTTCTTCCAGTTAATTCAGGTAAGTTCAGAGGGAGTGCCCTTAACAGACTGGCAGTAAGCATAAAACTCAGTGGAAGATTCTGATGCAGAGATGCAAGTTAAACATAGGTAAGTGAACAACAAAGATTTAAGATAGTTACACATGATCAAGGACTGAAACTGAGATAAGGGGATCCATATGGGGAAGCTGGCAGGAACCTCCTTTTCTGAATGTGCTGTGCTCCTCCACTAAATTTTTTTAAAGGTGTCTGGTCTGCTCACTAGCTGAGTCAAGTCAAGGTTCATGCATATTTCTGCCCTGTGGCAAATGTGAATTAATGTGTGATCTCTCAGCCTTCACATATTGGGGCAAAGCTCAACTTTTCTTTTATTAGCTGCAGGCTAACCCTGCACACAGACCATGGCAAGGGATCATCTGATGTTATCACCTTGTTCAGGAGACTGAAAGCTTCCACTCAGGCACTTAAAAATAAAGACAATCTGACAAGTGTCAGTAGTCATTAGGAACTACTTTTTCAGGGATAATGATGAGGTGAGGAAGTCGAATGCCACAGTAGTAAAGTCTCAAGTGAGCCGCAGGGTTGAATAAATCATCAAAAATGGATCAAAACTATCTGAAAGTGAGCTGTTTACAGGCAACTCATTTTAAGTACCCAGATTTGAAAGTACTTCAGTCTTTGAAAAAGGTTGTTGATTTTTCCAGGTGGCTCAAAAATTCTCAAATAATAGATCAACACAATCTCCTCCTACCCTTGGCACTCATTCCAAGAAAAAGCAGAAGTTTTGAAAGTGCTTCCTACAAGATTACTTACTGAACTCTGTGAGCTCCAAGTGAGTCCAGTATAGGATGGGGTGCTGGCCCCACAGCTTTTCTTATAGGCTAAAGAACTTGTGTCATTAAACAGCAGTAGATTGAGCAGTTTGTGAAGGTCACTTTAAACCAGGCCTGGTAAAACCATCAGTAAGCAGCAGCTGAATTCCAAAGATGTACCATTACCTTTTCCTTCTAAGAAGCAGACATGGATGATGCTCTGTCAATAGAGTCAAATCCTGCCTGACTGGTGTCCTGAGAATTTTGGACATTTCCTAAGCAAGGCTGATGGATATTTTCTGTAAGGCCATAATTGTAGAATAGCCTCTCCCGGCACTTATTCACTTGTTTCACTACCTGTGCTATTTCTGCTCCAGTGAAGGGGAATATTTTTGTCAGATAAGAAGTAGGAAGCTGCTTCCCATTTGATACAAGTGGTTGTGAAATACAGCTTCCCTGTGCATTGCTGATCTCTGGCTATTGCAGTAGCCTTCTGACTGCTGCGGTATGATAGAGCAGCCCTTTTAATTTACACCTATGAGGAGCTAGTTGTCCCCACACACTGTCTGATGTTTCTATCTTTTCCTCTTCCCTTCCCAGGATGCTCCATGTTTTTCAGCCACAGTCATGCAGATGGGGGACCTGCCCTCCAGGTGGAAAATGTGCAGGGACTGACTGTAAGCACATAAATCAGGAAACAAACACTGCATAGTGTGGATTATCATTTCTACTAGAAGCACACCATTGTGTGTGTGTACGTGAAGAACACATCAGGATTGGACAACCTCTTCTGTGCCATAAATCTATGGAGGAGAAACCATCAACTTTCCCTAACAAACCCATCTTTTTGATGGTAGCACTGAATTAATAAGGAAATGGAATCCTTCATCATTGCCCCTTTGCACAATTTAATTGTTCTCCTCCAGTCCTGTTGCTATTGTCTTCAACCAGGAAGCCCAACCAAGTCTCAGACGCTGCTTCAAATACATTCAGGAAGTTTTCGAAAAGCACAAGGACTCTGGTGGGTGATACATTTTTCTTCATAATCTGTTTTCACAAAAATCTAATTAGAAGTACAGAAGAGATGTAATGGTTCAAACCTATTTAGCTAAGTGACAGTAAGGCTTATGGAGTTGACTATTACAGAAGGACTTCTGAGGAGCACTGGAGCTAGATAGCTCTTCAGATTGCAATGTTGTTGTCTGTTCTGCATTATCATCCCCTGCTGCCCTTGAGGCAAGAAGAGTCATGTGTAAAAGAACAATACAAAGCTATATTTCCCGAAAGCATAAAGTAAAACAAATCAGTCTTCTCATAGATCCTCCTTGCTCAGGTCTAAAAGCTGCCAGGATTTAAAGCTGCCAGAGTTATGAACTAGGCTTGAAGGGGTGATAAGAGACTCACCCATGACAAGCTGTGAGATGATGTGTCAAGGTTAGAAGGACAGGATGTTACCAAGGACTGTCACCAGTCACATAAAAGAGAGATCAGTGTCTGCCCCTCCTCTTCCCTTCATGAGAAGGCTGTAGACTGCAATGAGGTCTTCCCTCAATCTCCTCTTCTCCACGCCAAATACACCAAGCAACCTCAGTCACTGCTTATACAGCTTCCCCTCAAGGCTTTTTATCATCTTCGTTGCCCTCCTTTGGACAGTCTCTAATAGCTTAATGTCTTCCTTATATTGAAGTGCCCAAAACTGCACACAGTGTTCAAGGTGAGGCCACACCAGTGCAGAGCAGAGCGGGACAATCCCCTCCCTTGACTGGCTAGCGATGTTTTGCCTGTTGCCCCCCAGGACACAGTTGGCCCTCCTGACTGCCAGGGCACTGCTGACTCATATTCAACTTGCCATCAACCAGGACCCCCAGGTCCCTTTCCATGGCACTGCTTTCCATCATCTCATTCCACAGCCTGTATATAGATCCAGGGTTCCCTCATCCCAGATGCAGAATCCAGCACTTGTTGAATTTCCTATGGTTGGTGATTGCCCAGCCCTCTAATTTGTCAAGGTCTCTCAGCAGGGTCTCACTGCCTGCAAGGGAGTCAACAGCTCCTCCCAGTTTTGTATCATCTTCAAATTTGCTTAGTATCCCTTCTCTTCATTGTTTGGTTTGGAAGTGATCTTTAACAATGTTCAAACTCAGTCCATTTCAGAACCATTTCACCTTCTTCCAAACTTGTTTCATACTATTCCTTGCTCAAATCAGAAGCAGTTTGTCATGTGTTTTTAATGCAAATATATTTCTTTCTGTAGTCCTTGAAGAATCCTAAGTCTTTGTGACAATTACTCTTAAAAATTGAAAATTCTCACCTTTTTTTTTTTTTTTTTTTTTTTTTTGTAAAAGAATCATATGCTCTTACAGCAAAATAATTGTGAAGGAACAAGGATTTTTTACTGTGGTCAATTGGTCCTAGTATATATCATCTCACTCATTTAAATCCTTCCAGAAGCATCAGGGGAAACAGGGGTTCATCACCTACAAGTATTTCTTTTATATCTCCAATAGCAAGTCATTCATGTGTGCTTACTTATGACACCAATAATCTAAAGCAATTAATTTCTATGAATTTCAGCTTTTCTCCAGACTTTATCACTAACAATTGAGACTGACTGCATGAAGGCATTTAAAGGATGCAATCAGTCCCTCTTCCTCAGGACACCATACAGCAAGAGCTCAAATAGCAAAGGTTACACTGCGTAAAACCGCAAAGCAAAACTACTAGCTGCATATTGACAACCTACAATAGGCAGGTAGAAATTATTTTTTCTAACTATTACAGACTAACCTTACGCATCAGTACAAGGCCAATGATGTCAGTGACTGGCAGAGAAACCAGTTGTAATGGAAACTTGATAAATGTGTGAAACTTTTTAGCACTAGTGCTCTTTGAGCATTGGGTAGTTCATCTCCTCAATTGCAGTAAGCCTGAACCAATGTTTTATTATTATACTGGTCTTTTATTCCACAGAAACAGTTTTACATGTTGTGGGACAAAGATAATCTAAAGGCAGACCTCTGAGTCCTTTGAACACAGAAGAGAAGTTAGGGGATTTACAGTCTTCCTGGATCATCCTGCCAGGGACATTGCTGGGAAAAAGCTGAGCCATCTTTCTACCAGAGGATCTCTCAGCTGCTGGGAAGGACAGCCATAAGAATTTTGCTGAGTAATATGGAGACTGAGTAGAGTTCCAAAACTGATCCAAGTCACATTCTCTGATGAAAGAGAAAGAAAGTTTCACAAACATTTTAAATCAGAGTAGTCTGGCAGTTGCTTTAGTGTGTCAGCAAGTTTCTCACCTGGAGGGACAAGCCACACCAAGCAAGAGTCACACAGCAGTTGGGCAGAGTTTTGTCTCCCTGAGCCAACTCTGTGCTTCAGATGAAGGGACCATGTTAAAAAAAGGTGGCAGCATCAGTTCTGCATCAACACAAGACTCTCCCAAAGAGGATAAATATTCATTAAAGGAAATTTAGGAATTTTCTGGAACAGGCAAGAAGATCTGAGCCAAAGAGTCCAAATTTACAAATAAAACATCAGAGTAAAGTTATCTTTTGGCAAGGGAAATGCATTCCCCACCTTAGCTGTATATTAATTAACCAAGCATTTTACTTCAGGGAATAAAATACTGCCCTTTGCTGTTTGCAGCACTTGCTGCTAACCCACTCTCTTTGTGTAGCCTGAACCTGTTGATCAACCAAAGCTCTAAATTGACTGCTAATTTTGTGTTGGGTCAAATTAATTTTGAAACCAGATTAATTAAAGCAGATGAAGCTTTGTTTATCCATTATTCATGAAGCTCATTGGAACAGGAGAGAGTACATTAGCTTTATTTAGGATATTACTTTGCTTTAATGAACTCTATTTTTTGACTCTTAATGCTCCTTTTGAGCAGGAGTTCAGGTTTGCGTTGTTGGGTGTTTTGTTTTTTTTTTCCCTTTGGTGGTCTTAGTACAAACAATGTAATTAACTGATTTTCTTGCTCCAAAAGAGCTGCAGCTGACAAACCCCAGCAGTGGCTGCCTCTTGCCATAATCCTGCAGAGGGAGAAAAGGGCACGTGTGCATGCTGAGCAAGGTTCTCCTGCTCATCCTCTCCTGTTGCAAATGGAGGCTGCAGAGAGGGAAAAGATATGTTCGCTCAGCATCAGAGTTAGATAACCCACAGATGGTCAGAAGAAGCTGGTGGATAAATAAAACAGAACCACCTGAGAGCAGTTGAGTGTCAATGTGGATGATTCAGTGAAGAATTCTGTTCCCCATGAAGCAGTGATTTATAGAAGCCGAGCTAAACATGAAAGGGTGTGAAGTATGGGCTAGAAAATATTACAGGAGCTATTACAGCTCTTTTCATAAATGGTGTATCCCCTCTGGATAAGGTTTAGTTCTAGAAGCTCTGTCTAAAATGATGTATTCAGACCTGAGATACTTCTTGTCTCAGAAACTGACGGTATTTATGTGCAAGTGGAAGACCAGAATTCCTCAGAGTAAACAGAATAAAAATAGAGCTTTGCTCAAAATTTGCAGTAACATCATATTTGTAAATAAAATTAGCTAAGCAAATGCAAGTTAAAGGAAAGGTTGTCTTCTCAAGGTAGATTGTACTAAATTAAATAAAATATCAACATGCCAATTAAAGAAGATACAAAGATAGGTCTGTGTACGAAGACAAAAGGATAATTTGCAACTATGGAAGGCAAAACATTTAAGACTGTTAAACCCCAAGCCTTTTTCCTGTAAAACAACAAACTGATTGACAGATCTCATTGCCACAGGATGTTAATGAGAACTGATGAAGTTAAAGACAGAAGTGGTTACCCATGTGACTTAGGAAAACATCCAGGTACAACAGTGAGAACACTATAAGGGATCCAAAAATATATTTCAGGTTATGAAACAGCAGCAAAGAATTAGGATAAAGCTTTCATAGAAAAAAAAAATCTATTTTCTTTTTACATAGCTTGGCTGAAGACGTAGTGTTAGGTACTGGGAAAAAAAACAAACAAAAAACCAAAACAGGATAAGAAAACAACATAGCAATCAGTTTATCCTCTTAACTGTGGTATCCAAATATCTCATGATCTCCATGTATTTATCCTCACAATCCACTTATAGATGTGGGAAAATAATTTGTGTTTTAAAAGTGAATGGAGAGAAACTAAGGTTGTGATCCTCAGAAGTGTTTAGACACCTAACTACTCTGTTTCACACAAAGCTGTACTAATAGGGAACTGATCTTTGTTTCCTTGTCACTGCTTTGTTGCTCTTCTCAAGATTAGATGGTCCAAATTGACTATTATAGCTATATTTTTGTGTGTGTGTGTGTCTATTAACAAGAAAAGTATTTTTCCTTTGCTTCTGAAGAGAAGGATGGTTGCTAAGCAAAAGAGTACCCAGTAAGGGGAATGTGAAGTGGCTAGAGGGATCAAGGCAAGAAACCAGAATGATGATGTGAGAGCTTATGTTCCCTTTATTCATGGCACTTTTATTAGTGCTGTATTTTTCAGATAGCTAAAGTGCTGTTGTAACATCACCACAGAAAGCACCAGGATCTGGAGAAGAGGAAGAAAAGAACAAAAGGCTGTAAAGTACTGAAGAGGGGGGATAAAACTTACACTAAAGCTGTTAGATAGAGTAGTGGCTGTTGAAGACTAAATCTCATGTAATGGGGCTTTATATCTGTTTTAGTTATCATTATGGTCAATGCTACCCAATAAATTTCTATTAAGTACCAGAGGGTATAGTTCCTGTTTATGAGCTGGTCATTACCACATCTTGAGCTAAATAAACTTGGAACCTGAAGCTGAAATTTTTATAGGAAACAAATTCCTTCAACCTTGTCCTTTGTTAGCTCTAGACACAATGAAACCAAGCTAAGTAAGGAACACCTCAGTATGTTTGCAAAGATATGCTCATCTGGCTGCTCCAGCACAGCTCTGCTCACTCTCACTCTGTTTCCAGAAACTGGTACAAAAAATAAATAAGCTAGTCAAGCTAGTTTTATTTAGGTAGTTTTTGCCTTCTCTCTACACAACAATATTTTTCATCTGGAAGAACAGGACTCAGAGAGTGCGGCCCTCAGGTCAGCGGGTTGCTCATCTGCACTGCTTAGAGACAAGAAAGCGTGATGAGACTGATGGAATTGAGGGTTCCCTTTGTGTACCTGGCTGGGAGAATTACAGGCAGGCAGTGGTCTGGCGGCATGGGCAGCCTGCAGGGCCAGAATTTCGTCTCAACAGAGAAAAGTAACTGCACTATCTCTGTGTGAATCCCAGCACTTTGATTGGCTGATGGCTGTAAATAGCCAATTAGGCTGCACATGTTTGCAAATTAATAAATGGTCATTCCACTGTGGCTAAGCTGCATAGCAATCCTCAGTGTGGCTTGCTGAGAACATTCCTCCACTGCTGACTTTAATTGTTATTAGTTTGCATTATATGTTAAATAGGGGAATATTTTAATGTAATAGCTGTAAGTGCTAAAGCTGAGTGAATAATTCATAGCAAGTTATTTATTCAATAAATTTAGCCTCTTTTACTCTTATTTTTTCAGGAACAAGTTTATTATTTTCTTAAAAGAGTGGTTATTATTCAGAATTAATTTATAATCAGTTTATCAGAATTTCTCTTGCTCTGCAGATCCCATGGGTAGGCTATTTTTTACTAAATCAGTAAGCCACATGGCACCACTACCTCCCCCGTTTTGATGTGTGTTACCCCTCATCAGAAGTATCCAGAGAGGATATAGGTTTAACCAAAGGCAACCCACTTCCTCTTTCTCCCAGTGTCCTTGACATGTGTCCTGACACAACACTTTTACCTTCTACTGCGGGTAGCCTGGAAAAGTGGTCAGTACTCTGGAGGTTGTGGCAAATTTAGGACTGAGAATTTCTGTTACTCTGATGAAGAACATGTATGATTGTCCTGTCCACCCTGCCTTCAGACAGGGGATGCAGAATATACGAGATGCAGGAGAGACTGCTTTTTGATCCAGGGCTGGTATGAGAAAGCCATTACAAACTGCCCATTGATAAATGGCATCTGTTTCACAAAGTGTCAGAGGACCCCAAAACATGCTGCTGTTATTTTTTTTTGTTTGGTTGGTTTGGTTTTTTATTATTATTTTTATTGTTATTTTAATACATTATTATCCTTCTCTCTTTGTCTTTTTTTTTTCTTTTTTTAATAGTTCACAGCTAAAGGAAACCATATAAGGAGAATCAACACAAAGTAAGGAATAACCTCCACCCTCCAAATAACTGCATCAAGCTGCCCTTTGTGCACCTCTCCTGGCTCGTAACTTTTGAGCTGAGCAGGTTATAGCTCTGCTTTTTACCCTCAGCTGCCTTCCCCTGAGCCTATTTGCAGCAATGCTTGGATAGTTTTGTTACAGCCATTTACAGTCTTAGATCTGCACCTTGTGCCAGGTGTCTGCCTCGGGTATTTACACGTGTACATGAGATCTGAGAAAAGCAGAGCTAATCAGTGAGTCTTGATAATTAATAAGCTCTGCAATCTCACAACATTTGCATTGCTCCCTTGCCTTCCCCCAGGTTTCCCAGGGATTGCTCCTACTCCTCCTGCTGAGGTGTGCTCCACCTCAAGGGCTCTGGCTCACAGCAGCTTTTGTGTTACTCACAGACCTGCCAGACAGCTCTGCAGCCCTTCTCTTTCCAATTAGTGGGTGGTCATCAGCATAATGCTGTTTGCTGTCAGCGTAGGGGAGTCTACTGTTTACTGAAGACCAAGTGGGAAAGCAAACAGTTTAGGTAAGCGCTGCTGACAGTGGAGTACAGCTTTATTTAGTAGAATTTGTTTCATAGAATGGTATCCCAAGATACTTATCAAAGTTAAATAATACATAATAGCAAAGGGAGAGAGAAATTAAGAGGCATAGGCATGGGAACAGAGATGTTTTCAGATGAGACTTTCAAATAGATGGAGAAGCAGTGAGGCAGAAAGAACAACAGGAAAAAGGGACTGCTCCAGATGGTGGGAGATACAAGGGGAAAAAGCTTTTGCAATAGCCATGGTTTGAGTATAATTAGGCACAGAGAGATGACCAATGTCATTTGGAGAGAAGAATGGGAAGAGGAAGGAAGAGGAATTCCAGAAGATGGACTGGGAAAAAGGTTACAGAAGGCAAATAAAGAAATGAATGGGTACCTGTGGGAGCTTCCTCTGTAAAAGTCATTATGGTGATTTGAAAAGCCAATGCACCTGCAAAAAGACTGATGTGTGTTCAGGATGGCTGGAGACAAGAAGAATTTCTTTTTATCCAATCAATCATTAGAAGGAGTCAAGGTGTTGCCAGAGATATAGCAGATTATGGTAGTCAAAGGACTCCCTGGGACCTGAAGTTGTCTCCATTTTGCTGGGTGGAAGAAATATGAAGTCATGGTACACATCTCTAATATGGAAGAGGAGAGGAATACTGCAGGAGGAAACTCTGGTGACCAGAGTGCTTCTGCCAGACAGTGCATGAGATGGGTGTACTATGACTAGTTTGGCTGAAGCAAGTAATTAAATGCAGATCTCCCAGTGTGGCAGCTGTTGCACATCTGACCCGTGAACTCGCTTGTGTCAAATGCGCAGTGGTCATGCCACTGACACAGACAGTGAGGACCCTTGTGAAGTCTCCTTTAGGGCAGCAATATAAGCTTGTCCACTGCTCTGTGGGTAGTCTGAACCTTCTGTGGATGGTTCTGCAGACACTGCTGTGTGCTACAGTGTCTTCAGGGTTGTTTGTGTTTGTACTGGAGGGAAGGAATATTTTCACTACTGGAGTGTGTTTAAATAGAATCCAAGAATGGTTTGGGTTGGAAGGGACCTTTCAAGGTCACCTAGTCCAACCTCTCTACAATGAACAGGGACATCTTCAATGAGATCAGGTTGCTCAGAGCCCCATCCAGCCTGACCTTGAATGCTTTCAAGGATGGAGCATCCACCATCTCTATGGGCAACTTGTTCCAGTGTGTTGCCACCTTCATTTTAAAATTCTTTTTCCTTATATCTAGTCTACATCTACCCTCTTTTCCTTTAAAAACATTGGCCTTTGCCTTGTCCTGTCACAACAGGCCTGCTAAAAAGTTCATCCCTGTCTTTCTTGCAAGACCCTTTAAGTGCTCGAAGCCTGCAGTAGGGTTCCTTTTCTTTTCCATGCTGAACAACACCAGCTCTCTCAGCCTCTTATCATAGGACAGGTGTTCCATCCCTCTAATCATCTTCATGGCCTTCCTCTGGACTCACTCCAACTGTCTCTCCTGTGCTGAGGACCTCAGAGATGGATGCAGCACTCCAGGTGGGATCTCACCAGAGCAGAGGGGCAGAATCACCTCTCTTCACCTGCTGCTCATGCTTCTTTTGATTCACCCCAGGATATGGTTGGCTTTCTCAGCTGTGTGCACACACTGATAGCTCATGTCCAGTTTTTCACCCACCAGTACACCAAGTCCTTCTCCACTTGACTGTTCTCAAACTTTTCACCACCAACCTGTATGCATATGGGGAACTGCCACAACCCAGGTGAAGGACCTTGAACTTGTCTTTGTTAAACCTCATGAGTTTCCCATAGACCCACTTCTCAAGCTTACTCACGTCCCTCTGCATGGTATCCCATCCCTCAGGTGTGTCAACCTCACCACTCAGCTTTCTGTCATCTGTCATCTGCAAACTTACTGAGGGTCCACTCGGTCCCACTGTCTATGTGACCATCCAGCCAATTCCTTATTCACTGAAGAGTCCATCCATCAAATCTGTATCTCTCCAATTTAGAGAGAAGGGATGTTGTGGGGGACCATATTCCGTGCCTTACAGCAGTGCAGATAGATGACATCTGTAGCCCTTCTCTTGCCCACTAATGTAGTCGCTCCATCACAGAAGGCCATTATGTTTGGTCAGGCAGGTCTTGCCCTTGGTAAAGCCTTGCTGGCTGTCCCAAATCACCTCCCTGTTCTCCATGTGCCTTAGTGTAGCTTCTAGGAGGATGTGTTCCATGATCTTCCCAGGCCCAGAGGTGAGGCTGACGGGTTGGTAATACCCAGGAAATGGAAAGGAAGGGGGATGCTGGTCTGGCAGGAGAGATCACAAATCCATTAAGATGAAGCACATGCTGGGAAGAGACCTAAAACTTTGAAGCCACTTTATGTGTAGCCCCAGCCTCTGTAGGGGCAGTCTCCACACATTCCCTTTAGAGCTGTCACAGCCCAGAACACAAAAGGAAGCCAAAGCCCTGGCAGTGAGGGCATTGATCCAGCAGTCCCTTCAGGAGCCTGTAGAGAGAGGAGCTACAGAGAAGCTGCAGGGCATAGCAGTGTCTTAAAATTTGTTTCAAACTTTCGCTATTTGTAGCCTCTGTGCCTGAAAAGCAGAGGTCAACCAAAAGGCCACAGAAATGAAAGAGGGAAAGAGGGAGAGATACTTTTGCCAATACAGAAATGAGATAGCCCCTTCCCTCCTTTAGAAAATATCTGATATCAAAGTTCAAAGGAAACAAGCTATGTAGGCATCCATATTTATTTATTTTTCAGTGCAGAATTCCCAGCAAGAAATAATCTTGTATTCAAATATTATTGGAAGGACTTCCATATATTTTTCTTTCCACAGACAGAGGGACTTGGAGCAATATTAGTATTTAGAAAAAGTAATTTTCATAATAATTTAAGTATCCCAAATCTGCCTCAGCATTTCTTACAGTACCAAACTAGTTTACAGCATTGTTGTGTGATGTGCAAGACCCTGCAAGAACAATCATCTTTTCTACTCCCATAAAAAAAAATCATTGTAATATATTGAGGACAAGACAGAGTGGTAGGGAAACCTTGTATGGTGATGGGTCACAAACAATTGGCTGATGCAGAGGAGGATGGAGAAGCTGATGTTGATCTCAATGAGGTTGACTGTTTCACACACACCTGACTAGCACCCTTAACTTGAGCTACCTTAGAGCAGCTTTAGCTGATTTTGGTCAACCTCTTCTCAACTCACTACACACAACACTTTGGCAGGGAGAAGCTCAAACCTTGTAGCATGGTGAAGGAACCATTGTTCTGTGGGGCTAAAGCCTCCAGCTTCTTAGAGGGTTTGGAGGTGATCAGACTTCCAGCTTTCCTGCTTAGGACAAGTGTATGAATAACATGTAAAAGAGGGAAACATGAGAAATCCTCATCTCCAGCTGCCTGAAAAGGTGAATTTGGCCCTATTTTGAAATGGCTTGTTTTTCTTGGATTTAAAAATAAATGCCATCTGTTGGTGCACAGTTTATGTGCCAATAAACCAATTTTTCTAATTTTCAGGGCAGCCCACTTTACTAGAAGTTATTAATATTTTATATAAAACCATTTACTAAAGAGTTTGCATTGTTTAGCTTATTAAATGGCATTAATAAAAAGTTTGATTCCTCATTCAACAGTGCTGATAAATAAGAGAATAAAAGGTTGTGCAGTTGAACTTCTATACCATCAAACATTCAGTGATTATTG
>JAYRBT010000042.1:52427575-52445738 GCA_036023395.1 Myiotriccus ornatus
TCAACAGTGCTGATAAATAAGAGAATAAAAGGTTGTGCAGTTGAACTTCTATACCATCAAACATTCAGTGATTATTGATTTACTTTTTACCAAGCCGTAGCAGATACCATTTCCCTGCACACTCTCTTAAATGAAGAGTCTTTCACCTTCTTACAGCCTTCCCTGCTGCTAAGAGAGAAACTGAGGTAGTGCTCCTAAATACTCCAACAGCTACAGTACGTTAAATGAAACCTCTCCACGATTTCCACTGCTGTGTGCAAGACAGACATGCCAGTACCTGGCCAACCTTCCCCAGGCTCACCAGGGACCACTTGGATCCTTGCGTTCCCATGCCTTCCTCAGCAGGCTCATGCCACTGCTGGGACTTCCCACCACTGGCAGCCCACAGCAAAAGGTGGTACCAGGTATTGGGCCAATATGTCCTCTGCCCCTCTGTGGGAGTGGAATCTACCCACAAAAACAATGGGTTATGTTGTATACAGGAAAGTCCTAAATCTTGTGAATACGTACTCTTTTTGGCCATTTTCGTGCTGTCAGTAATACAAGGGCCATTTCCTTGGTTGTGGTCTTGTCAGCTTCAGTCACACTGGGAGGTGATGTAAGTTTAAGCTGCGATTTGATTATCTGCTTACAGTACCATATCATGAAGATATTCATGGCATTTTGTCACAGCTTGTGGTAGCTCAGGACACTCCTGGTTTAGGGTCAGTGTTATAAAGCTGTTTTTCATGACCTCAGGGTCACACTTCACTGTCTGTGTTGGCGAAGAATTGAAGAATTGAACAGAGTCTGTCCTGGGTGAGAGGCAGATGAACCAGGAATGATAGATGAGCCATGGAGTGAAGAAAACATTAGATAAGGCACAGATATCCCATTTCCAGAGTACTTCAAAGCCTCTGTAGCATGGACACACAGCACAAGGTGACACAGCACAGAAATTGACACATTTTGTAACAGAAATTTAAACAGAACACTACTGAGCCATATGGCACTTTTAGGAATGGATACTTGTTCATGATGACTGCTAACCTGGTCAGTAAGGGCAAGCGTGGTATACTGATGACACTACTCAGTCAAACCTCAGAGTAGAAAAAAATAACAGAGAAGCCCCATGGATGACTGAAAGCGAGATGAAACGGGACATAGGTCCTCCCCTTCCCCAACGAGTAATTAGTGTCTAGTCTGTTCACTTTAAATTTTTTTTAACCTTCCTGTTTTCAGCTGATCCCAATTTTTCCTGCCCTAGTAAGTCTTTTCAAAGCAAGATTGAGCTGCAGCTAGCTGGCTGGCTGTCTCTCTGAGGTTTCCCTTCTCCTTCCAACGTGAAGAAGAGAATCAAGAGCTTTATCATTTACCTCTTGTTGTATGTTTTGCAACTAGTCTATTTCGCTTCAGACAAAATCCACCTTAAAAATACAAGTACTGCTTCCTTTCCATTTAGAGGCAGGAGGCAGCAGCTGCCTGGCCCTGGGCACAATTACACTGCATAGCTGAGGATGGAAGTCAGTGGCAGCCTCATTCTCCCCTCAACTTTCAGGGGAAAAAATTCATTTTCTGCACAGCCTCCCCCTTCCCTGTGAAGAAAGAAGCTTTTGAAATGACTGTAGGAAGAGTAATATGCACACGCATTCTGGCTGTTTCCTCTTTCAGTTGTTGCTGAGTTTCCCCATGTCCTCTGCAAACACATTTTCTCCCGTCTGTATGTACTCCCATTCCACTCAGGTGTCTAGCACAGAACACACACATTTTGTTCTGTTTGTTAGGCATCTGCTTTTTTTTTTTTTTTTCTGGTCATTAGTTTTCTAGAGGGGACTGGTTATTCAGGAGACCATGCTGTGTGACTGAGCTATTCATAGAGTCACATAATGGTTTGGGTTGGAAGTGACCTTAAAGCTCATCTGCTTACAATCCCCCTGCCATGGGCAGGGGCGCTTTCCGCTAGGCCAAGTTGCTCTTAATGCATCTTCATGGTACCATTTGTGCTCATGGAAGCCTGGGTGTCTCCCCTGAGACATTTGCATAACACCTGCCACGAGTGTTGGCTGTGTGAGCTACTACACTTGCTGTAGCTGCCTGATGTCTAGGTCCCTTTTGCCCCAAACCAAACCCTTCACACGTGCCCCCTTTCCAGGAGGAGCAGAGTCATGTTTTTTCACATATGTGTGCCTGTCTAGGATGAAGTGGCCATCTCTTATGACTACAGAGGTACCTCCCACCCTCACAACCACTCAGGAAAGATGCTTTCATTAGTGGATATGGACAACATTTTTAAGATATATATGCCAAAAATCCCATATTGTGTTAAGCTTCTGGTACTATTTAAACTGTCTCTCATTAAGAGTATCTGCAGTTTCTAATGACTCTGAACTGTTTGATAGATGTCTCAAAATTGTAATGCCTGGATTTTTATAAACCAGATATTACCACATGACAACCCACAGCACCAAGTGCGCTTTTGTAGTCTGAAATTCAAATACAGATCAACTGATTTTCGGCCTTTTCAGCAGGCTACTATTTTGACAGATTTTTCCATCACCATGCTATATTGAAAAAAAACAGGAGTCAGTCACATGAAAAGACTGTTTCATTGCAAACAATTTAAACTCATGCTGTTGAACAGTGGTTCACCATCAAATTGCTGGAGCAGATACATCATGTTAGTTAAAATAACTCAAGCCCTTCTTCTGTCTCTTGCAGATCAAAAAAGTGGCTCAAATTATGCTGCCTGCAGCATACCCAGAATATGGTGGTTACTATCTCTAGGACACGCTACAAGCTATCCTTCCAGCCTGAACTGATTCAGGATGACTGTCTCAAGTGGGCAGGTATACTTGTTTCTACAAAGGTGACGAACTTCAGCTGGAGAGGTTTGGGCAGCACCCTCTGCAAAGAGAAAAGAATGAAAAATGGAAAAAGAAACTGGGCTGTACTTACTGTACCTTGGGACTGGAATGAAGATACCTGAGACTGGAAGCACTGCCTTCTGGGCCTAATCCTGCTGTAGAGAACTGGAGATGTGCATGTTCAGAGTGAGTGACCTGCCAGTACAGCTTTATTTAGGCCTTGAAAGTCCCGGAGATCATCAGTAAAAAATAAATCCATAGGTGGACCAGCAGCCATGCACCCGAGACAGACTTCAGGAGCCTGGCGCAAATGACACAGATGAGGCTTCTGTTGCAAGAATAATGGTGATGATGGGCCAAGTCCTGTGAGGGAAAATAGTCTTACCATGTACTGGCATAGCGTTGCGCTCTGATGCCGACTTGGACTTCTAGGACTGCTGATAGCCATGATGACAAGCTCCTTCTGTATTTACTAACACTGCACATTTGTCTATAAAGAAAGCTTTATAGATCTCTGAGAGCATGGAAGAGACTGAACAGCAGCCTGGGTCTTTTTTTTTATTTTTTATTTTTATTTGTTAGTGCAACTTAAACTGTTATGCTAAAAACTCATTTGGGGGAAAGAGAAGAAAATGGGACATATCCTGTTTTCTGACTGCAATTGTTAATCTGGTGGGAACTTCTGAACGATAATAACGTAATGGACAAAACAAATGTACTGAATCTTTTTAGGCCATGGACATCAATCATTTGAGCTCTCTAAATATCTGTACTGACAAGTAAGATATTCACCGTCAATCATGAGAGGCTGTGTAGTGGAACAGCATTGTAATGGACTTGGTCCACGCTCATATTTGTTCTGAGGACTGGGAATCAGGTGGGGCAACAATGCCCTTGTCAGGTTTCTTATAAAGAGCTGTGCTCTCCCTCTGGAGGCTGCCACAAAATGATTTTGCCTCCTGCTCTTGGGGAACAAATAATACACAAAGTGCTGTAGTGTTTCTCTTTGTTATGCAAGGAAATAGATATGTAATTTAAGTACTTTAATGACACTCTATTCAAGGCATGGTGACAATGACAGAGGCTGGAGAACGCTGTTCAGTGGAGCAGGACACAGTGGGTGCAAGTCTGGTCTTTGTGTACAGACTACTTACACTTGCATAACAGTCTGCCAAGCCATACACACTTCCCAGCTCTAGGGAGCACCGGGTAAAACGGGAAGCTGCACGTGCATTGGTTCAGGGCAGTCTGCCTTGGAGGCTTTCATACTTACGCTGTTGGAGCCTCTCTGGAGAAGGCACAAGAAACCAGACAGTGACCTGCATGATGTAGCTTTAAATGGCCAGTCTCGCATTGTTAAGACCAGGGGAAAGGAATTCCTCCCATGGGCGATGATCTGAGGTACCAAGAAAAGGCTGTGCAGGAACGCAGAGGCATGATGCACAGAGTCCTGCTCACACTCTCCCCAGCAATGTTATCTCCAGTCCACCCCCCATCTCCCATCTCACTGTTTCTTACAAGGTCTGTCTAGACTAGTCGTGGTCCTGGACTGACTAGCAGTGCATATATAGACAGGAAAACCACAGTGTAAAATGCACATGCTTTGTCCATGGGGTATAAGGAAAGGGGAATACAAATGCCTTTGTAAGCACAGATGTTTGCACAGAGCACCTTATGTAAAAGGCATCCTATATATTCCAATATTCTCAGGCTATAAATAGCTGGATAGAGAACAATCTGATCTTTAAATAAATAAAAAAACCAGTAAGTTTTTCATGCACGAGAATGTCTAAAACCAGCATTAAATGCCTGCATTTACAGGGACAAATCACACCTTATCATACAGTTTACAGTAACATTCACTAGAATCTTTGTAGACTTCACTGTGTATACTACAAAAGCAGCACACATATAGGAAAGAATGTATAGAAAGATATCTAAGGGAGTCACATTTTATGGTGAAATTTCTACTTCTTTCATGACTGAGTTTATTAGATTAAAGCTCAGCTCTTTGAGTATGAACATCCTCGTGTAGGAGCACAATGCTACCTAGAATGGTGAAGACTGGATCTCATTTATCGAATGCTTGCAAAACAGCTATGATAAATTAAACTTTTTTTTTTCCTCCGAAGACATTCTAAAACCTCTTATGACTGAAGTACTTTTAGTACAAGGTCATGCAAATCTACAAGATTAATTTTGTCCTGTTGAAATGAGCAGAATAGCTGTCAGACATGGTCTGCTGTTAATGGACAAATCTGTTCGAGTCTTCCATATATGTAGGCTATTTGTATTAGAATACAAGTATCTTCTGAGACAAAACACTCATCTTTCAGTCTCTTAGCATAACTATTCATATATGTGATGTAACCCATATACACAGCCAATCCAGTTCTCCACTTGCCGTACAAACTGAGTCTGTGTTTAATGATGGAAGTTTTCCCTGAATATACTCTTCAAGCTATCTGCTACTTCTGTTCACCTTCAAGTTGGTTTTTTGTGACAAATATCCATTACCAGCATGGCCATCTGCCTTTTTGTCGCCTGTCACTTTATCTAGGCAGAAGAATGGATTGCTTGAGAAAGTCCTTCCCTTTCTCGAGAACTGAGGAAAGGAGTCTCTTATTCAAAGGCCCCCTTGAGTTGAGCAGATAGGCAATTCAGCCTCCATATTCCAGTCTTCCATAAGGACAGACTGATGCTAAAGCAAATGACTTCTCCTATGCCTCTTAAAGGGAAAGAGGTAATCTTCCCCATACAACCTTATGTGTAGCCATGTTTGATTTGCCTTCTGACTGCACTAAACCCATCTTTAAACAGTGTATAATGAGCACAGTGTGGCTCTGCTGTCTTGTAATGCACGATTAGTTTGCTAACAGCTTGTTTGTGTAGGCATGTATGTTGCTTCATGTCTTTAAGATTATGCCTGAGCAGGAATTAAAAAAAAAAAAAAAATCACAATTCTCCTCCTGTTACTCCTATTTAGACTTTCTCTGAGCTTTCTCTCTCTCTTATGTCTGTCTTAATTAGATTATGCTAGTCCTAATTTGGCAATGCAGATTTTAAACAGGGAGAAAGGAAAGAAATACACAGACAATATACTAATTTTAGACAAATGTGTCTGTTTCCATTAGGGAGAGAGGAGGAAGGAAATAAAATATAAAAAAACAACAACAACACCAAAAAAAATCCATCAGAAGAAAACCTCTAGATGAAAATTGTACATTGCATCTGAAGTGGTGATTCTATCAAAGAGTACTAGGTAATTCAGCTGGAGAGAAGTCTACAGCCAAGAGACCACTCTGTTACCAGCTCTAATGGCCCTCTAGCTCTTCTAGCTCAAGGTATACTACAGAACAGTATTGCACATTTCCTTAAAAGCACACACCAAACATTTTTATAGCACTCAGAAACAAGAAGAGAAAACAGCATTTAGACTCTATAGCTTCTCCCTTGCCCATCCATTCTAAAGCTCAACATTACCTGTGGCTATTGTCTTCTAAAGGATTTCTCCAGTGTAAATAGTTGCATGTGTGTGTTTAGGATAAACACCAAGTTCAGGGTTTCAGACTGTCAAGATTCTTTTGTGTAAGCATGGATTTAGAGGATGATGCCTAGCACAGGTAGAATGTAAACTGCAGTTCCCACCAAGCAGACTTTTGTTACAGCCTGGGGGAGGGAGGAAAGCCCTCAGTGATAAATAAGAGTTTGTACGAGGCCTTGAACTGGTTTTGAAAAAATCCGTTCTGTGACTGTGTGCATGAGGAAGGATATTTAAGATGTGCAGTCATTGCTGTTTATTACTGAATATTATTTATTTCTTCCTTTCTCTGGCTGCCTCCTTCTACTGACTCAAATTATGCACATGTGGAATTTGGATCTGAGAAACACACAAAGGGGATTATAGTTTGTTCCTCCCCAAATGATTCCTCCTCCTTCAGATTTACCTTGCATTTTTCTGCCTCACCTCTTATCACAGAATTATCTGCTCTGAGCCAGGATATTCCATGCTGACAAACCTGGATGAATGTCTGGAGATGGGGTTGCAGTCCAGCTTATTAAAAAGACAGATGAAATTCAGGAACATTTGTAAAAGTATATTTTCTTGCAGGCTACTTGTGCAGAATAAACTTGACAGGTAGAAGTGGAGAATGAGGCTGTGTGCCACCTAATTTCAGTGATCTGGTCCCCATTTTCTGCTGGCAGTCTTGTTCTGCAGACAAATTATCCAGACACCTGATATGATGTATTGGGCAGGTGACATCTGCTTTTGCCCAGGTCAAACAAGAAGCAACACAGGAAAGTTTACCTGGTCCAAGGAGCAAATAGAGCATTGTCAGAAGGACCAAAAGTAGATGCAGTATGAGTGGGTAGTGCCTTGCCACAGGAATGACAAAGTGTGCAATGTGAGCCCTCTGTGAAATGCTGTGGTGCAGTCACATACCAGCACAGGCAGAAGGGCTACATGCAGGTGCTCTGCAGTGTGGCTAGGACCTCACTACTGCTGTAGCCAGAGCTGGCCCTTAGTGACATCAAACTGCTTGGTTTTACTCCAGGAATACTTTGCAGAGGATGCAAATGAAGGGCTGGATGTAATTTAACAAGTGAGATATATACAGTAGGTAAGGTGCCTTCTGTAGAACAACAGGTCCTAGATTTTTCTGTTTAGTTTTCTTCTGTTTAAGGGGCTGGTTTTCCTGTTCATCTCAAACTGAGCTGACACAGGAAGGCACAATGGAATGAAAGTTAATTTCAACAACTTTTCAGTATATGTGCTAATTCAAAAAATCTCAGCCTATGGTTAAAACACATTGCCAGGGATTCAGCTGTAGATCCTCCAGATGCCATTGCACAGCCAGGAGTAGCTGGGTCACAGCAGGCCCTGCAGTGCTGGTATCTCTCTTCTTCTTCAGGGATGTGGTTCAATTAAGCTTCTTTTCAGCTGCTGGAATTTTGTGAAGGGACTACAGCAGAAAACTGCTCAAGGACGTTCATGTGGCTTTTCTTAGACTTTGATTCATACTTTAGCAGACTCGTCAGATTCCCAGGTAGCAGCAGTTTCTTGTGCTGGCGGTAAGGAATAAGTGGCCTTTCCTCTTGTCTGAGGAAATGTCGCTGCAGTTGCTAATACCCTTCTCACACACTGAGAACATACCGGCATAACACCTTCTGTATGGCACTTCACCTCTGAGGTCACTCCCAAACATGAACTGTCTGCTCATTAAATAAAGGTACTCACAAATGGCATGTTACAACAACAGAGGTCACAGCTTCAAATGTAAAGGTAAGCCCAAATACCCCTACAGTTTCCTGTGAGTTTTGCAGTCTTTTCTGTTGAAAGGTTGTTATGTGTCAAGAAACACACAAGAACAACTTTAACATTCTCAGCAAAGTTCATAGTAAAAGATGTTTATACCCCAAATAACCCAAAAGGGAGAAAGGGGGAAGAGGAGGGAGGAGACGAAGGGAAGGAGGGTATGAATGGAAATACAGTATTTATGTTTTCCTCCTCCTTTCCCCCCTTTGTAAATTTTCAGCATCTCATTTGCAAACTCCTGACGTTTTTCTTATACCAAGGCAACAGTTTTCTTCATACTCCAGTGGTAATTCTTTCTCTCCCTCTGCCAGAGCAGTGGTCAGGAACTGCCTTCTTAAAATACCATAGAGGACTTGAACTAAACAAATTAGTTTTGTGTAAAGTGTCTCAGGTATATGGGGTCAGAAGAAGAAGATATAAATGAACTGGTAGAAGACATTAGAAAACAGCAGGACAGAAAGAGGTCCAGGATATGGAGTTATAGAGCCTGACAAAGAAGAACATTACACATGTAGTCTGTGTGGACCTGGTGTCCCAATCTGTATCTTCTGTCCAGGACCAGCTAGAAGTCACTGTTTCACCATGTGGACTGTACTGTATGAGTTCCTGACTATGCCCATAATAACGATTCTAAGCTGACTTTTAAAAACAAACATAAATGAGCTATCATAGACCTTAAGCTCCCATTCTCTAAGCACTGAAGAACTGCTCCCTTGACCAATTATTCTGACCTCTGAAACACCCAGAAATGTTTTTTTCCTCCCCTTGAAGTGGATTAGAAAAAAATGACAAATAGGACATCTTTCTGAAATGTATCAAATCTAACTCAAAAGAGCCCAAGCAAAGACAGTCCAACTTTTTTGCTCAGTAAACTCCTTTAATGTTTAGCTGACCTCATTGGTAGAAGATGGCAAGGTTACTTTCAACCTTCAAAGGTAATCTATTTCAGATGGTACTTAGTATTTAGCGCCATCATGAGAAGTTCTTTATGTGCATGAACAGCCTTATGCAATAATCCTAAGAACATATCCTTGACTAACGTACAGTGACTCACTGTCATCCCGTGGCACATGAAGGAGAGTGGAGTAACTGGTATGTCATTTCAGTTTCATGCAACAAGGTATTCAGGGATTTTCCAAGTGGAAAGCTACTTCTAGATCTTTACGTTCTCAGGTAAAACAGTTGTTCACCTCCTTAAGATTCCAATTGTGTACATTTGGTTTTTCCTGACACTGGGTCATTTCTGTGCCTTTTGACATTCACAGCACCCTGTCATGAGAAGCATGCACAAAGGCCATGATATTCCATTGTGAATTAATTTGGAAATAGTGGAAAGATTCTCTATGACAGAGCACTAAAACACAATCCCTCTACTCCCGAAGCTGAAGCTCCATCAGTGATGAAGCCCTGTGACTCAGATTGTCTTGATAGCAAAGCTCTCAGCCTGGGGTCTGTCTCAAAAAGAATGTGAAATATTTTAACTTTCTGGACCTGTCAGCTCCTATGCTTGGAGTATGCAAGCATTATGAAAGACCTGGAAACTTCTGCCAATTTAATTTCCGACAGGTACCTTCTGCAAGAGAACTGGACTCACAGTGTGTTTTCTGACTTCTATTTCAGGTACTATTGCCTGTTCTGTGTTTCACCACGACCTGCCTGAGTCCATGTTTTACAGCTTTTAAAGTTAGTCATCCTGTTCATGCTTTTAATTTTGCCATGTACTTTTGGCTTAAAGCACTCTACGTGAAATCAAACGAAACAAAGTGTACCTAGCAAGACTGCACTGTTTCCCTTTCAAAGCTGAAAAGTGTCTTTGTATTGTATGTGTTTTGCCTCCTCTATTCTCTTAGTAAGGAGTAAACTGCAGATGGACTTCAGACTCCTCTCCTCTGAGCTGTGCTGAAATCTGCCTCTCTTCAAAGCAGCCTTTGGATTCTTCTAAACACATTGCAGCTTGGCCCCTCTTTTCCTTGACACTTTGCCAAACCTATTACACACGTCTGAGCAACCAGGGAAATAGAAGAGTTATGATTTCCATTTGGCTAAGTCTAATTTTCACTGGCTTTGAAATACAGCAATTGCTTTTATTTTATTTTTTCTTGTCATTTTGTTGTTTTTCTTTTCTTTTTCCCTCAGAAAAACGAACAATAAAAAATTCCTAAGATGAAATCCCCTTTCCTACATGACTTTTTAATAAAATAATTACTTATTTGTTTCAGAACAAGATTTCATTGTCTGAAGAGGATTTTTTTTTTTCAGGAAAAAATGTGCTTATGAGGTCATATGGAATCAGAACATATGGAGTTGCCTCACCATTATCTCCATTTCAACTGTCTTGAAAGGAGAGTGAAAGCAGAGTGTGAGAGTGTGTGTGTGTGTGTGTGTATGAAGGAAGGTAGCAGCCATGGCTAGTGGAGCATTCCTGCACCGTATGAGTGGGAACACATGTACTTCTGAAGCAAAAGCATTTGCTTTTCAGAAGGGACTATGTAGGCTGGAGGAATAAGTCAGTGGGGACCTCATGAAATTCAATAAGAACAAAGTCCTGCATCAAGCAAGGAATAACCTCTTGGAACAATACAGGCTAGGGACTTACTAGCTGGGGAGCAACTCAGCACATGCTTGGAGGAGAGCATTGCTGTACACAAACAACTCAGGAGTTTCTGGAATTGCTAGGGATAATTTATTCATGGATGTGTTGGACAAGCCAGCAGAAAATATAAGCAGAGAACAAATGATCAGGAAAAAGAAAGCGGTGTTATGGTGAAAGCTGCTGTGATTATGAGGTGCAACATGCAAGTTCCCAAGTGATATGAAGGCAAGCAGTGACGTTACCAACCTGCGCTGCATGAAAGCATTCTTCGGCTTGTCCAGGGAACTGGCATAAGGATTGCCTGGGAGGCAGCATGCCAAGGCAAAGGACTTTGGCACAGGCAGATGATCTTCCAAGACAGCTTCCTAAAGCTCAAAAATGGTCCATTCTAGTCCTCAGGAAAATGAACAAGTGTGGCAGGAGGGTGGCCTGGCTGCAGTGGGAATTTCCAACTAAGCCCAAACAAGAAAAGGAAGCATTTGCAAGGTGAAAACAGGGACAACCAGTCCAGAAAGAATACAGAAGAGCAGCATGTATAGAGGATGTAGAAGGCCAAACCTTGCCTGAAATTGAAACTGTCAGTGTATTTGAAGAGTCCCATTTTACTGACAGACTTTTCCTTAAGACTTCCCATAGAATTGTGACAAGGGCAGACTGCGGGGAGGAAGGAAGAGGAGTAACATCCAGAGTGGAGGAAGACTGAGATAAGGATCACTTAAGCAAAGTAAACCTACACAGCCTGTGGGTCTTGATGGGGTACTTCCAAGGTTGCTGAGCAGGCTACTCTCTATAGTTTTTGAAATTTCACAGTGATCAAAGAAGTTCTTTAAGGTAACAAAAAGAAGTACACCTATTTTTTATAAGAAAAGGTGGAAAAAGATACACAAAACTGTAGGTCTGTCCACAGTCTCTGGAAAAATTATGGAGTAAACCATTCTGGAAGCCATGCCCAGACATAAGAAGAACAAGGTCACTCGGAACAGCTAGCACATATTTACCAAGTTATCCCAACAAAACTGTTTGCTTTCTCTGATGATATATAACTGATTATGGATGAGTGGAGAGAACTATATGTTGCTCACCTTGACTTTATTGAGACTTTTGACAGCTTCAAATAACATCTTTATAGAAAAATACGGTTTGGATAAACAACTTAAAAACTGTGTGAGAAACTACCCAGACTGCTGAGTTCAGTTTAGGTGTCAGCTGTTCAAAAACTAGTTGACAGTCAGTTACCAGCTATGATTCTTGAGGGTCAGTAACGGGGTAGATGCTTGCAGTATTTTCATTAATGACCTCAGCAATGGGTCCAAATGAATTCTTGCTGGGTTTGCAGATGATGGCAAATTGTGTAGATTGCTTGAAACACTGGACAACAGAGTTGTCATTCAGAAGGACTCTCATAAACTGGAGGAATGGCCAGACAGAAGTTTCATGAAGTTCAGTAAAGGTAAATGCTTCATTCTGCATTTGAAATATGTCAGTTCCATGCAACAGCACAGGCTGGGAACTGACTGGCTCAGTGCCAGCCTTGCAGAAAAGAGCTTGATCCTGATGGACAGCAAGGACAAGGCAAGTCAGCAACACATGCTAGTGAAGGGTAACCTCTTTGTTGGTAAGGGTGTAGAGACTCTTGTTTGTTTAGCTGGGAGAAGAGGAAGGGCAACTTGAAGTCTTCCATTAACAAAAATGAAATTGTAGAGAAGTCTATCCTGGACTTTTCTCAGACGTGCCCAGGAAAAGGACAAGAAACAAGTTGCACCAAGAGAAAATTCAGCTGGACTGAAAGAAACAAAACTTCACAGTGAGAGCGGTCAGATGTTGGAATAGATTTCCTTGAGAGGCTGTGTGAACTCCATCCTTGGAACTGCTCAAGACTTCGACTTAACATGTCCACAAGCAACAGTTTGCTGTCCATATTAAATTTTCATCTGCATCCAAGATTTTCAATGCTGATGAGATGTATAGGTGCTGGGAGGACCTCTGGGTTACCTCTGCTGTGCTATCCCTAGTACTCTACCCACAAAATATTGCCTCAAGCATACTGGATGTGACTTCCTTCAAGTGTGTAAGAGGTTTCCATGAAAGAAAGATCAATTAATGGATTTGAAAAGATCCATCAGTTCTTCATACTAAAAGGGAACTCTCTCCTTATGAGAATATTTTCTACATGCTTGATTTTATCTTCCTCTGCATCCTCTAGATGTTCCAAGGAAGAGAGCTGACATGCATTTCTCTTCTTGCTATAGATTCCTCTTGGGTGGACATGATTTCAGGATGAAAAGAGGCTGAATTTCTGGATCCAAACATCATTATGTCCCTTGTCAAAATGTCACAGAAGCCTCGAGTGCCTAGAAAAGCCTGAGGTGACAGAAGTCTTTGCTATTCTCACCATCAAACACAACCCCTTGGGATTTTTGTAATAATTGTATTCTAGAGTAACTACTGTCAGACCCTGATGGTTATTCCTCTAGAAAATATGGCTACTTCTGCTTGAGCAGAGTCTGGTACAATAGAACTGGATCATCAGATTGGTGCAGTTACTGCTGAGGCTTCTAATTTCCACTACATGCAGACTGAAAGTCTGCTGGTTTGAAGGCCTGGGTGTCCCTGTCATGCATATGTGTTGAAGCTGTACAAAGAGGAGCCTTCCCACAAACCTTTGCTTCCTTGCTTATGAGCCCATCTGTGAAGCACCATATTATTCTTTTGCATTTCAAGCAAATGACAGGGATATATTAATGTTCCTGTCAGCTGTAATAAGGCTTCCCATATTTAAAGAAGCATTATTCTGCCTTTACTTGTGCATTTCCAAGTGACATCATGATGCCGCTGTCTGAACTCCCCGGTTCTAGTTCATTCAGTGTTCAAAAAAAGTGTCACAGGTGGAGTATGAGGGATGACAACAGTGGCCTTAACTCTACAGCGGATACTCTGGGAGAACACTCGAGAATATTGATGCTGCCTCCCTTCCCCTCCCATGGAGAAATACTGGAAGCTCTTGCCACTGTGACTGCTTTGGCTGTGGTTTTGGTTCTGTGAGGCAAACTCTGAGTGGTGACACAGAATTGTTCTTAGGACACAGTGAAACCAGCAGTGAAAGCCTTTCAGAGGTGGTAGAGCAAGCCTGAGGTCCTTAGCCATGAACTAATGCTGTGTTTTCATCACCATTGGACCCAGTTTTGCAAGCCCATAGCTGTGTTAGAGAGTGACTGTTGCTCTGGGGAGTCAAAATTTTACCTTAGTGATGAAGTAATTTGGTGTAGGCAAGACCATCACAGACAGAAAGGTGACTGATACTTCAGGGGTATTCTATAAGGCACTCTTTTCCCAAGTGAGTGAGAAACATCAGCACTAATATTTGGGAATTTAGTCAGATGCAGTCAACTGAAACAACTGCAGAGAAACACAGGCAATATTTTGAACATTAAGTGACATTCATCCCCTTGGAGTGATATAATCAGCTCCCCAAAACGTGTGGAGGTAGTACTATCTCAGATTTGTTAAGGGGTTGTCCTATTACAAGGACAGATACTGCTTCTGCAGTGACCATAACAGCTCTGAGGAAGATGTAGATACAGCATCAGAGGAAAAAAAGTCATGAAAGAAAAAGAGATAAGGATAAATGAAGGTCCTGATCATTGGGCCATACCATCAGGAAAAGCACAGCAGATGCCACGCACGCAGCCTAATCTCACACCTAGGCTCAGGAGGGAACGGAGAAGTGCATGTTTGGGAAAGGGTTGGGACTACTGCTTACTGTTACTGAGCAGAAGCCATATGAGGTCACTGGTAAAGGATCAGCGGCTAAGAAATTATTTGACCCCCACTGGTGCACTGCAGATGGACTGTGACAGTTATCTGGCTTCAGGTCATTGTCAGACAGCCAAATGCACAAGTCCTCTAGAAGGAGACAAAGGATTTAAGTATTTCTTGATGGCTTCTGACATTGCTTGTAATTTTATCAAGTGTGCAAGTACTCTGCAGTGACCAGGAACATAATCAGAGGCAGGCATGGACTGATCAAATGCCTCCATGTCTATGTGAGACACTGACCTATCCATGCTGCAGACAAGCTGTCCTTAATATTTCCAACTATCTGATTTTAATCGAGATTCAAACCACATTCTGAGATGGGCTACTTTCTGGAGAGCCAGGATGGTACTGCTGTGCATCCTTAAGGAAGGGATATTAATGTTATGTTCACAATAACATTCCATACTAAAATAAAAAGGATTAAAAAAAATCTAAGTGAGATGGCATGCTAAACAATTAGACAGCAGCACGAGACAGGGAAAAACCAGACAGGAAACCACTATTATGAAATAAACTCATCAGTCACCTATTAGTTAGCTTCACTGCTGGTTTATTAGTATTATTCGGAGTTCATGACAGTTTTGTGTATGGAGCATTGCTGTGCAACAGCAAAACTTGCCACAAATTAAAATTCAACAAACTTACATGAAAAGAAGCTAGAAAAAGCTATCTGTTCTCAGCATGAATTTTTTTCAACTGACTTCATCCTAGGCAATTAACTCCTTGTAAGAAAAGACTTATTTTGTGCCACGGGGGAGGGAAAAAATATCCATGCCACAAAATGTAGTGAAGGCTGAAGGAAATTGAGCTGAATTCACAAAGTACTCAAGCAAAGAGGTCAAGAGAAATTGCTCCATAAAGTGTTCATTTCTAGCCTTTCTTCAGAGCTTCAACCAGCGCAGCAAAAACTCCGATGCCCCATTACCCTTATTTCAAATACTTGCTTCTCAGCAGCTCAGTTCCCACAATGGTGACAGAAAGCATTTCTCAACAAAATGGAAAAAAACCCAACAAACACACCAAATCCCAAAACTTGTCAACTCATCCAGTTCAATACAGTCTATCCATGGGCAAACAAAACCAAGTTTTTTCCATTTCTGCCTTGTGGGGATTATAATTTCATCACCAAAGATTTCCCCCTGAAACAAAACAAAGTTAGATAAGAATATGTTTGATGGTTCATTGTCTGTCTTTTTATGCCCCTGTTTTAAAAAGCAAAATCAAATCAATACAGCTGCCTTTCCTAGGTATCACAGACACATCCTGCCAAGATAAGCAGCCCCTCACATCCCCGATCAAGTGTCGTTTAACTCCCTACAATCCAAACAGTAGAATCAAAGTTGGAGTTGTTTCAAAAAAAGACTTGAAATCCTTTCTTCCCCATAAGATGGGTCACTTCTTAACTGCAAGAGTGGAGTTCCTGCACCCACTATTTAGGGCTATTGAGGGTAGAAGATGTCAGCCTGAACTCTCTTCAATACCTCTCTACATAACAAGCTGGGGACTTACCTTTGTGATTTGTTCCAGCAGTGATCTAGCTGCAGGAACTGACAGTCATCTGGTAACTGGTTATTCAGAGGAGGCTTTCAGTAGTCTTATCCATTTGGATTAAAGCCAAGAAAACACCATAGTTATGTCTGTGTCTATGGTTATTCTTTTTTCTCACAAGGCCTCCTTTGCAACATAGAACAAATTTATCAGCAAGCACAAATGAGCTACTCATGCAGAAAATGCTGGGGAGAACAGACCTAGGAAAGCTATCTTGTCAAGGTTAGTTATTCTGGAAAAAACTATGAAGCAGGGTTGAGCTGTCTGCAACAGGCGAGATTAGAGCTGGCTGGTGTAAACTTTTTTAGACCTCCGAGGGTAAAAACATTAGCCAAAAGAAGTTTTAAAACATGGCACTATATTTTAACTGCAGCAGATTTGTTTCTCTTTTCCTTTTTTATATGGCCAGAGGGCCCTGTAGTATGTTTATTTCTATTTACTGCAAGCTGTGTGTTATGTTCACCTATTAGTTAACTATTATTAGTCTTAGGGCACAAATGCAAGAGTTTGCACTTTATTACAAGTGCTTTAATTTAGAATACATGTTGACATGGTTTTGACCTGTGCCAGCCATCACTGTAACATAAAACCAGGTCACATTTCAGGGCATGGCAAGCTGCAGGTTTTTCCAGGTAGGCTGTCTAAAGCAATCCTACTTCTGGAAGGAACCATTTCGGTGACCACAGCTCTTGCTGTTAGGCACTGTGCACCTTATGTCACTATCTGCATGGCTTCAGAGAAGAAGCTTTCTCTGCTGTTTAGCCAGAGTGCTCTGTGCTCCCTTTGTCTGGTCTGAAGGGTATCAGTTACCAGAGAAAAATTCTCAGACCCTATTTGTGGATCAGTGAATGAATATATTTGCTCTTCTTCCAGGCAGACCTATGTGGTGACACCATCCCTGAGGGTTTCTTGCACTCTTCACATCTTCCCGCATTCTTCGCATCTTCTTGTAGCTCTTGCTATACACAGAGAAGCTACCTGAGTGCCAGCCGCAGCTGGAAGACCTTTAGATATAGCAGGGAAAAAAAAGGAGTGTGACTAAGTTAGGAGAAGAAAAAACAAGGTGTGAGGCAGAGCATGGACTTACAAGTGTTTTCTTCTTCCAAAGTATAAGAAAATGCAGTGGTTTACCAGCATGCTGCTCCTTTTCATGGCACATGGGAAAGGTGCAGGAGGCCAAGCAATGATTTCTCTCCCTGGAGTGGCAGTCAGTACTATGCTTCCATATCAGAATCATCCTTCATCTCCTTATGAGCAGCCTGTGGCTTACCAGTATAAGCAGGTTTGGATCCCATTGGCAACAGCCCACTCTGATTTCTCATGGAGACTCCTATCTCCTTTGTAAATACAGAAGTGTGTCTGGCAATCTGCAACAAAGAAGAGAACATGAAGAAAATGGGTGCAGAAATACTCTTTCTGGACTGGTATCAGTGCCAGCAAGGGCTGGTGTTTAAGAGCTAGGTTTTACTTTTGGATTCATGGAAATAGTCCAAGAGCTGATTTTTCAAAAGGTGCAAGATTTACATCTAAGTTCCAGTCCTGGATGGTGGAAGCTTGGCTGTGGCATGCAGATCAGGGGTCAGAGTTTCTCTGCTATGCTCATAGATGACCATTAGTTAAGCTACTCTAAATGCCTAACCACAGTCTAATTAATAATGTTAATAGAATCACAGAATAACTTACATTTGAAGAGACTTCTGGAGGTCATCAGATCCAGTCCCCAGTTAAAGCAGGGGCAACTTTGATCAGGTTGCTCAAGGTCCTGCCCAGACTAGTTCAAAGTAACTCAAGGCGGTGTGAGAAAGGAAGGGTAGATTCATGCTGGGGGATATGAATTAGCATTTCAGAAAGTGTGTTTGGGAGATATGGGGAAGGAATAGAGAGTGTGAGAAAGAAAAAAAACACATGCTTTTGCTAAAAAAATTGTTCATGGATGCAAATCATGGGGTCGATTTTGTTTTTTCTCAATGGGGCTGTAGCTTTTTGAAGTTTGGGACACCATTTCTGTGGCAAATGGCACATCACCAAGCATAAATAAAGCCTCAG
>JAYRBT010000042.1:52445838-52461689 GCA_036023395.1 Myiotriccus ornatus
GGGGCTGTAGCTTTTTGAAGTTTGGGACACCATTTCTGTGGCAAATGGCACATCACCAAGCATAAATAAAGCCTCAGGTCAGCATATAGCCTTCTCTTCTTACCATTTCTTCCCAATACCATTGTCTGAGAGAAATTAGAAAAGAAGATACTTTAATAAAATAATAGTTTTTTAGTTCTATTTGTTCACTGTTTAATTGATTTATTCTGTTGTGGCTATGGGAAGTTGGTGGAAGGCAGCGTTTTCAAATATTTTTTTCCCATAAAAATTCAAACTTAGACAGAAAAGAGTGTTACATCACAAGTTGCTTCATTATGGTCCTATGATGTTTTTCGCAGTATGTCAGAGCTCATCTTATAGCTGGAGTTAAGGACATTGGGGTTCTTTAGTGCTGTCCCCTTGGAGGAAGCATTAGGTAGGATGCCAAATATATTAAAATTAACATAAAATCTCAAACAACGTGTAGTATTGGAGTTACTGTTCAGAATCTATCCAGGAGTTCAGAATCTATCCAGAATCTATACCAAAGCAGTCATTTAAGTTGTTTCATCCAGCAGGCAACAACTTTTTGTACAGGCATCATTTCAAATTAGACTGACCTACATTTTAGCTCATTTATAGTTCAGTAGGGGGTGCAAGAAACCTCCCAAAATTTGCAGAGTTGGACTGAAGAGTTCAGCAAGGCAACTATAGCTACAGAACAAAGAGAATTCAAAAGAGGGTTAAATTCAGAGGAGGTTGTAATATGGAAAGGGGGCTTTGCTTTACAAGTGCTCTCACTCATTATCAATAGAAACATCAGTTCTAACTGTTCAGCTTTCAATACAGGAACAGGCTTAAATCTTCACCACAATTTCTGTCACAGTATGCAGGCCTCTCCCATCTCCTTCTGTAACTGATCACAAATTGAAAGAACAACTCTAAAACACTGACTTTTTTTCCTTATAGGTTGTAGGAGAAGTTGAAAGGATTGTAAGTTTATATTCAGCAGTAGGTTCTCCAATCTCCTTTTAAGTTATTCATTCCCAGTCTATTTCTCCAGCAAGTGCTAACTACACAAATGATCCATGTATGCTACTGTGCTCATTTGCTATGGCCCTTGTAAGGCATTTGTCTCTGCCTGCTAACAGCTCTTCTAGCATTTCAAGGAGCAGACACCTGGAAAACTGAGGGCAGAGGCTGAAACTGTAACCATTGAATTCATCACTTGGGAGATTAAAATTAAAATATAGCCCACACATGAAAAAAGTGATCCTTAAAAAAAATAGACCAAAAAACCAGGAGGTATAAGTTCAAAATTTAAGCTTTAAAATTCAAATCTACAGCTACATTCTGCTTTCATGGTTTTCTTCCAAAGAAAATGTCCAAAGTAACTAGAAATTATTGACAAGTGCCTTCCCCGTTTTATTTCCACCCCTGAGCCATTTGGGTAAATGGCGTATTTCTGCCAATAGTTACTTACAAGATGCAAAGGCAAGTAAACCTTTCAAGATGCAAGGCTACAAAGAAGAAATAAGTATAAGAAGAACGCTGGTAAAATGGTAAAAATCTTACCTGGCCCACCTTGGATTTAGAAATTAAATTTTCCCTAATTGTAGCATGCAGTGAAGTCACTGTTTTCTTATGCCAACTGCACAACCAGAGGGATTGTATAGCGTTATCCAGACCTTATTCATATCCAATGCTTGTGGTGGATTTGTCGTTTCAATTATGCATGCTCTGAGAGTAGAAAGCTGAATTTGTAATGAACTTTCAATGCCATCAAGGAGAAAACCAACTTCATGTGCTGAAGTAATGCACAGAGTATTTTTTGTCTCATTCCTGCCTACAAAACTGTTTCCAAAGACAGCAGGAGGGAGATAAGTCTCATATGTATAGAAAAACAACAGCACACTTTTTGCATCTCTCATATGCACCCATTGTTACAAATTGCTTCTATGAAACACACTCCTCTATCTCACTGAATAGTCACCTCAGCCTTCCTTTCCTTCTTTCTGGGTAACCTCCCTAATCAACTCTCCCACTTCTTGACCCCTTTTCAGTTAATCATGACGACCCGGTAACTCCAAAATGCACTCTAGAGATAAAAATCACTTCCAGATTATGGTGTTCAAATACATCTAGCAGAGAAGTTAGTTTTAACTTTCAGATAAGACTTATGTATGTTTAAATGTTGGAAAGTTATCATTTTCTGATTATACCCTCTCATCTTAGAGCCCCACTTTCCCCCTGATATGGTTTCCCTCTCCTCTTATTCTCCCTCAATGGCAAGCATAATCCCAGTTACTCCATTTCAGTAGAATTGACTGAGTGGTGGTCAAGCATAAACTAACTGTGCCAGGTCAAAGTAAAATTTGAAATCATTTCACTTCCCAGATAAAAATCCATTTTCTCAACTGAGGTTATTGACAGCACATATGATGCACCAAAGAAATGAATGTAAAACTCAGGACAAGCTAAATAAATCTTTTCATCCACATCTCTTCTAATAGCCCCATTTAAGGTGTAAACTTGAAAACAACTATTGTCATAGGTACAAAATATGTTCCACTTTTGTCCTAGAGTTTGTTTCTTGAGAGGAGAGGAAATGGTGAAAAGGCACTTTCAGAATGCTCTGCATTCATGAAGACAGCTCCCATATTGTTATTCATTCATCAAGTCACAGTGTTTCCTTCTTTTTACCTAGTGAAAACAAAGTCATCACTTTTCATTTTTCTCTGAAAGTTTTGTTGGCCAGAAATGTGACAGTTTTTTGAGGCACATTGGATACCCAGTATGCTGCTGATACATGAAAATTATAACAGTAGCTTAAAAAAGTGAAATACCAAAGTAATGTTCATTAACCAGCTAGCTTTAATTCTCAGTAAATACTCTTTATTTTGATAAGTACTGCCTTAGCTCCCCATCTTAAGGAAGAAGGAACAGCAACACAAAAGATATGAAACCTCCTGACCCAAAGTCATAACAAGTTTGAAATACAGCTGGAATCTGAAACTGGGACTCTGATGTGACCACCAGGTTACCAAATACATGATTCCCCTCGGGAAAGGAAAAAAATTAAAAATACTTAACTCACTTGGTCACTCTTGAAATCCAGCTGAAAGGCTTCCTGGCACCATAAGGAAAGGACTGAATAGCAATGTGTCCATAAAATCTTTTGTTTTCACACTGTAAGCTTTGATTCTCAGCTTGGTCAGTCTGATGGCAAACAAAAGACCATTTCTCTTTAACAATTGCTCAGTGGTCTGCATAAAATAAAAGGGTTGTTATCTTGATCTTGCATGGAATGGAAATGGAACAAGATAACCACTACAGCTGTGAGAATAACTTACAGAGACTTACATATTCAGTGAATCAAAACATTTTTTTCCTTTTATAAAAGTCAGGAATTGCACTACAGGGAGATTCATTGGAATGGAACACATCCCATTCTTTCCCAAATGCAGTTCTCTTGTTTAGCTGTGTGAAACTTTATCCTATACAATGCACTATAAACATAAGCAATGCAAGTTTCACCTGTCTTTGCCAATGAATATGATAGCCACTTCAGAGTTGAACAATGAATTTATATTAATTTCAATAGAGTCTGGAATCAGGCATCCAACAAGAAGGATTCTGATGGTGTTGCTCTTCAGTATTTCATGACTGATCAAAGATATCAAAAGGATAAAGAGAGTCTCTCTCTGAAGATTTGTGGGTAGAGTTGGTTCCTTCAAGGGCATAATTTGAAAGCATCAGGATTAAAGTGGCAGGTGTTTACTTTTTACCCAGAAGTTCTGCAAAGCACCTTGAAATATTTGTGTTTCTTTCTTATAACTGGAGCTAAGATAAACTTTCAAGTCTTGAAATTTTATTTTCATCTTCTACAGAACTTTAGAGCACCATCCATTTTTAACATTGTAAGAGTTAATCCATTTTTAATAGCTGTGATTAACTGTGTTTCTTCATTCAGCAAATAAATTAATTTCTTTTGGATGGAAAGAGTTAGAAACGAGAAAGAAAATGTGCTAAGAACCCTGAAGCCTTTTATGGGCCACATAAAACTCGCCCCAACACAGCTTTTAGTGTCCCTGTACCCTAATTTTCCATAGGTGGAAGGAAGGTGCTCAACGCTTTTATGCACTACTTCCCAAACGAGAAATTACATGCTTCAGTGTGCAAAAAGTGTCAACATTTCCCCTTCTTTTCTTTCTGCCTGACCCTGGACTTTGTTCAAGAAATTCTGCTTGCCGTTATGTTAGGGCCATATCTATAATGGTATGTTCAAGTATGCCCAGAAATTTTCAAGATCTGGAGCATGGCTGTCAATGAAAATAAATGGGCAAGCAGATTATTCACTTGAAAGCCCTAGCCTGTGCTGTTAGTTTCCAGGCCTGGTTCGTCTGACTCTAGCCAGATCCTTTGCACTGGAAGTAGATGCTGGAAGCAGTCTCATAGGGAGGTTGAGTATCTCATCTCTTGGTGATGATGGTAGAGATGCTTCAAATGCAATCCGTATGTGTGGGGGTGTTCATGAACCTTGGATGTAGAGTGAGTTAGTCAATTGCTTTTTCAAAAATGGAAAAGTCTAAGAGTTTAAACCAGTCGATTAAAATCTTTTTCCCAGCAACAAATAAGTCAGGTACTCTTACCCAATTTAATTTTTGCTGTTTTGAGTTAACATTTTCAAAGTGGAATGCAATGAAGAATTGGGAAAATTAAGACTTGACACTTGTCTTCAAGTGGTCAGATCACCCTTTTACCAAAAAGATACTAACTACTTCTGAGAGATGACTGCAACAGTGTGAGGTCTTCAGGTCAAAGAAATCCAGGACTGAAATCACCAGTTCTATTTCATTTATCTTACACTGGATGAGAACAAATTCAGAATGTGCCAAAAGGTACTAAATTTAGTAGCCTTGCTCATCCAAAAAGCAAACAGCTGCCAGTAAACCAAATGCATTCTTATCAGTCATCAGTATGATAAAAGGAAGGATGAAACAATTTATCTGCCAAAACAGACACACTGAGGCTTCAGGCACATGCAACACAACCCAAGGGTAAGTCCCAGGCTTAGCAATGTAAAGAGTTAGCAATCACAGCCTGTCACTTCCACTATTCAAGAACACTCTGGTGACTATCTGTTGACAAATTGGAAGAGATTCAGAGAAAAAATGCAAGTCTATTTCTATGAGAGGATATGCTGCCTTCTAGTAAAAGGTTTAAATATGTTCATTGTACCGGGGTCATTAGATGAGTTGCTTTATCATGACTTAAAACTACCTAGCAGGGGAAAGGGAAAATGTTCTGACGCTAAGAGGTAAAGTCATATGTCCAGATACCAATTTGTACTGATATGGGGCTGTATTTTGGACTTGTGCTGGAGATTGTGTTGATAATTCAGGGATGTTTTAATTATTGCTGAGTGATGCTTACACAGAGTCAAGGCCTTTTCTGCCTCTCACCCCATCCCATCAGGGAGTAGGCTAGGGGTGCACAAGAACTTGGCAGAGGACACAACTGGAATAGCTGACTGCAACTAAGCCAAAGGATATTCCATACCATATGGCATCATGGTCAGCAAACAGAGTTGGTGATAGAATAAGCAAGGGGAGGACATTTGGAGTGATGGTGTTTGTCTTCCCAAGTAACCATTATGTGTCCTGGAACCCTGCTTCCTGGGGAGGGCTGAAAACCTGCCTGCCCATGGGAAGTGGTGAACAAATTCCTTGTTTTGCTTTGCTCGCACGTGCAGCTTTTTCTTTACCTATTGAGCTGTCTTTATCTTAACTCATGGGTTTTCTCACTTTTACTCATCTCTTTCTCTCCCTCATCGCACTGGAATAAGATCTTCAAGTCAAACCTAGTTAACCTAGTACTGCTAAATCTATCACTAAACCATGTCCCTGAGTGCCACATCTACACGTCTTCTAAATACCTTGAGGGCTGGTAACTCAACCACTTTCTTGGACAGCTGAGCAATCATTCTGGTGAGAAAATTTTTCCTAATATCCAATCTAAACCTCCTCTGGTGCAATTTAAGGCCATTTCCTCTTATTCTTTATCTTGTTACTTGGGAGAAGAGATGGACCCTCACCTCTCTACAGCTCCTTTTAGGTAGTTGTAGAGAGAAATAAGGTCACTCCTGAGCCTCAGTTTCTCTAGGCTAAACAACCCCAGCTCCCTCAGTCACTTCTCATAGGACTTATGCTCCAGTCCTTTCACCAGCTTCATTGCCCTTCTCTGGACACACTCCAGCACCTCTGTTGTCCTTCTTGAATTCAGGAGCCCAAAACTGAACAGAGTATTTGAGATGTGGCCTCACCAATGCCCAGTACAGAGGGGCAACACTGTCTTGGTCCTCCTGGCCACAGTATTTCAAATACAAGCCAGAATGCCATTGGCCTTCTTGCCCACCTGGCACACTGCTGGGTTATGTTCAGCTGCTGTCAACCAGCATCTCCATGTCTTTTTCCACCAGGCAGATTTCCAGCCACTCTGCCCCAAGCCTGTAGCACTGCAAGGGGTTGTTGTGATCCAAGCGCAGGACCTGGAACTTCTCCTAATTGAAACCCAGGCAGTTGGTCTTGGTCCATTGATCCAGCCTGATGATCCTGAACAACTTCCCTGTCTGAGCAGGGTGTTGGACTTGATGATACCCAAAGGTCCCTTCCAACTTGCTTTTCTGTAATTCCTTAATTCAGATCCAGCATGTTAGAGACAGACAGCCAAGGCCATCCATCCTTCATGGTATTATTTGTCTTTGCCCATATGTGGACACCCAAGATCCTGCCAAGGGAGACCCTAGCCTCATAAGGAATGACTACAGAGCTCTGGAGGAGGGAGTAAAGGGTGTGGGAGCCTAGCTGGTGTTTTCCTCAGTCCTGCTGATGAAGCAGAAAGATAAATGTAGGAGCACTTATTTTGCAAGTCAATAGCTGGTAGTAGAGCTAGTGTAGTGGGCAGGGTTTCAGCTTTTCTGAGTACAGGACTCTCCTCTGAGGAAGAAGAACTGCTTAGGAGACATGGGGTCCACCTGACAAAGCAGGATGAGAGCATCTTTTCCAAAAGGCTTTCAAACCTAGCAAGGAAAACTTAAGTCAGATTCGTTGAAGGGATTAAGTTCAAAGAGAAGCAGTGTCACGGGTAAGTGCCTGAAATTAAAGTGTCTATGAATAAAGATACACAATGTGGAACAAAGTCTTTGTGTGTGAAAAAAATGCCATACCATATTTAACTCCTCCATACCCAAATTGCCTTATTTTTCCATGGACTTAGTGTACTGTGTGGGTCTCTGCTGAGGGAAGAATATTTGTTTGGATGTCTTTTTTTGCAGATATGAATAGCAAATATTGCAGCTATGACATGGAACTGTGTAGAGAAACGTTGGGGGAGGGCAGATAAAAAGCATACTTGATATTTGCATCAAGTTGTGCATTCTGTGCAGTTTATCCTGCTCAAAGTATCTTTGTAATCACTACATACATACGCATTCTGAATCCATACATTAACTCCCTTGGAGCAACTGGGAAACTGAATTCCTTGTAAAAACTTCCAATCTCTTCTTTTGGAAGACACACTGCTTATACAGAGATACATAACTTTCAGCTAGATGATTCATGTCTGTAAAAATACAGAGTTGAAATGCAGATGCAGAGAAATTTAATCCAAACTTGAATAGAATTATTTGCTCTGATAAGCCTTCATGTTAAGAGTGGTGATATGGCTCAATCACTCCTAAGCTTCTGGCTTTGCTGGTGTTTAAGTGATTGCCTTTTATGAGTATATGATACACCAAAAGGTAATAGGCACAATTTTACTTTAAAGAGAGTAGTATTATTCCCTTTCATTCCTGGATGACAGTCTCAGTTTGGAGTCAGAAATTTCCAAAGTGAATTGTTCTGGCATAACCACTGGCAGTGATGACTACAGCAACTCCTAGCTGGCCATGCACGTATATGGTAAAGTGCTAGGAAAATTATTCAGCCAACATCTGTGTCCTACTTTGAAGTAGTTTGCATACAGCTCTGCACACATCTGTTTAGGAACCTCATCTAAAGGCATTACCATCTTTTTCTCTTCATTACAGAAAGAAAAAGCTCTTCCCAGATGCTTTCTTCTCTCAGTGTTCTTGTAGCTTGCTCTGTGTTTCCCTTAATATTAATTTGTCTACAGCATCATACTGAGTCATGAATACACTATTTTTCTGAAATAAAATATGAAAGGCAATTACTAGTGCTTTTGATTTACTTGAAGAAAACCTGCAGAGTGTGTTGGTTTTTTTTTCCTTCAACTGACACATTTTTAACTGTAAAAATAATGAACCTGTGTCTGAGGTCAAAGGAATATAGAATTAAAAATATAGAATATAGAAATATAAATTAAAGGAATATAGAATTAAAAAAAGAATACCAAAATCTTTGCCTGCACCGCTTTGGTGATGTCAAATCAAGACACAAATGCCTCTACACACAACTTTTTCTTGGGATTTGTTTGAAGGAGAATGATTATAGCAGGTTAAAGATGTAAAGGAAAGTTTCATTTCAGTATTCACTGCTCATGTGCCCATTTTCAGAGCAAAGGGAAAAAGCAGGTGCATTCGTAAGAATCTCTGTTTATTAAGGCACTTCACTAGAAAACCAGACATCAGAAATCCATTGGGCAGTTCTACAGTCAGACATTTATTTAGATGCCAACAGCTATAACTTCTTGCCTTGTTCTGCAATCTGTCCACATTGCAGAACAGAGCTCCAAGAGCAAAAACATGTACTAGACTAGAACTACACCAGTCCGATGACTATGGGAGGAGAAATATGTGCATTGCTAAATGCAGTGTCATCTGTTCCATCAGCAGTCATCCTGAAGTGCTGACTTTGATACAAATGTCACAGTCCAGAAACATCAATTGCCTCATAACATTTAGCTTGACTGTGGCACTGATGTGGCCATCTTTCAGTCTCTTCGATTGCTGAAAAATTTAAGTGGAATTAAGGTAATAGTAGCAACCAGTCACAGATTGAGATAGCAGGATTACAGTTTCCTAATTTTCTTCTCAGTTAAAAGACTCCAGTCTATCTCCTGACAATTCCTTCAATGGGTTCTGTGTTATGAAGAATGAAAAACCTGCAGCTATAACAGGAAAAAAATAAATGGATGCAAAATAAATTGCATTTAGCAGCAAAGCAAATTCAAGGGCTACTGCACAATGTGTATTATTCATTTTCATATTTAATTCATCAAACTTCATCTTGCTTTAATTTAAATAAACCTTATAATATCTATTTTGCCTACTGGTCCAGAGCATTGCAGGTATTCCAGATGTGACAGAAAACTTACGTACACTTTGCTGCTTCATACGCAGGCCTTTGCACACACAGAGAGGCATAAAATATGCATATTCTCATGCATTTTAGAGAAAGTGATGAAAAAGTACTGTCCCTTTATTACTTTTATTATTGCTTTTCTCATTTAATGTCTCCCCCCTTTTCCAGACTTTCTTTCCAACAACCATCTGCTTTCCCTCCTTCTAGTTTTCCCCACAACCCCTTACATTGTTCTGTACTTAAAGGAGATGACAAATTTTCCAGGGTCTAAATAGCTATGGCCTCTCCAGAGAAATAACCACTCAGCCCCACAACCCCTAAGGATTCGTCCTCTTGTATTGTTTTTCTCTATGTTCATCAACCCTTCCCTGAATTTCCCCCTCACTTCTTCCTCACCACAACAGCTCTTGATTCTTTATCAGCAGTAAAGCTTAAATCTCTAAGCCCCTAGCAGTGCAGTTTTTAAAAGCTACTATCATTACCTTAGTATATAAGATGTCCATGCTAAAAATAGCACTACTTGATTAAAGAAAAGATAACTGAGGTGCTCATCCACAGGATTAGTGTCTCAAGAGTAGGCAGGATCAACATGAGGTAGGCAATAATCCATCCCTGAGTTTCAGTATTACTATTGCAGAAAATGTGACAAAGTGAAAATATATTATGTCCCTTGTGACAGTACAATCAAAAAAGGAGAAAGATCTGTGAAGAGAATGGTCATCTTGGAAGATGAGGTGCTCGTGTGGTACTTCTTCTCTAGTACAGGGATTGAAGGAGATTTGTCGTTTCAAATTAAAATCTATAAGGATTTTTGAGAAGTGGGACACCCCTGCAGGTTCAGTCATCCTGTCTCTAATATACTGCCTATCCTGGGAGAGGAAAATCCTCACTGACACAGTGGAAAGCTGGAAAAATGCTGAACACAGCCTTGGTGCTAGGTTCAAATTAACCATGTGGTTCAATGTATCCTAGAGGATCTGTTACAGATTTTTTTTCCCCATGGTTTGTTGTCAGAAGGATTTTCCCCCCACGGGAGGTCATGCAACCCAACTCTTTTCACCTCACCTCCAAAAAAGTACAACACAATTTTCTCCTCTCTTTCAGAAGTAGTTTAACAATGCATATTGTAACTGCACTCCCCAATTACAGCAACAACACAAGCCAGGAACCCTTCCAGCTTTTAAAAGAGTGAATTATGTATGAGCAGATGACTGTCTACTGAACTGCACCCCAAGGAACTAACAGACTGTAGAGGAACCACTGTCTTCTTTAGGTACTTACTGGACTCTTATAGCCGTTGTCACCAAAAAGAGGCAAGTCAGCCCGCAAGGATAAGAATAATATAGTTTCTTCACGGAAGACCCAGTTAGTGGGGCATCAGGACAAGTCTAACAGCAAGGATTTTGAGTTGGCAGGTTTAGCTTTGTACGGTTCCCACTACACACCACGCCAAACTGAACCGTTTTCCCCACTGCTATTGGTGGTGAAGATGTTCAGTGAAGTCATGTGTGTTCCTGGACCAAGATTCCTTTGGCTGTGCAGCAGGCACACCTTGCCTATCTTTTTTTTTTTTTAATACTCATTATGTCTCCATAGAAGAGTAAACTGTAGGCCCAAGATGACTCAGGAGGGGAATGTAGAGGAAAAAATCATGAACACCCCTTCAAAGAACACCTTTGGAAACAGGGAACAAGAAGACAAGCATTTTTGTCACTCAGTATTCCATGGAGAAGGTCACAAGGGGTGTTTTAAGAACAGCTAGACACAGAATGCCTCCTCCCTGCTTCCTCCATAGCATCAGTTCAGTGGAGCAGGTCCCTGCACTCACCAAAACAGGGAAGCACTGGATTGAAAAGTGTGCTCTCATACAGAATAGTGAAAAAGCTGTTTTTCAAACACAGAATGTGCCACACTGAATAAAGCCTTTCAGCTAGCTCTCAGGTTCAGTCACCCCTAGAAATAGCCATAAGCTAGTTGGGCTAATACCATCCAAATAAGCACAGTGATCAGTGACCTTTACCAAGGGTTTTCTAAAGGTACCATTATCACAGTTTCTGATCCTTTAGCAAAGACATCCAGATCTTTCAACAAGCTATACACAGTCTTCATTGTAGCATCCACTGAGATCCATTAAAAAAAAAAAAAGAACTGTGGTCACAAGCATCACAAGAAAGGGGTGAGGGCTAGAAATAAGGACAAGCCTTCCTTAAGTCCCAAGGAGTGAGTTAGAAGCAGCAGTTTTTGTCTTGCAGTTTTCTACTAACTTTGATAAGGAGAGGTTTTTTTTGCTCTCACACCTTTGGTGAATTCTAGACAGGAGGTCTCAGAAGGACAGACAAGCTCTGCTTTTGCTAGAGAGGCATAGAGGTACAAGAATCATCTTCTCTTTGGGCAGGCCCTTCGTGTTTATAACTCAGGGACTAAACCATGAGCTGCAATTGAAATTTTGCACTTAGGACATTTAAATGTGTCCCACAGCACTTCTGAGGTCAGGTTATACCTGACCTCCTGGCCTTCCTGCAGAAGGAAGCTTCCAACATGTGCTACAGGCAGGTGTATTTTCAAAAGCTGGTATGGAACTAGTTCCTTATGATCCCTGGACCTATCAAAGTTGGTGACACCTATTAACATGTAATCAGAATTACTGGATAGGGACACATCTGTAGGCATATCCTAATATTAGCCTTCAAATCTTATCCCAAAAGCAAACCAGGATTAAAAACAACCCAAAGAAGTGAACAACCCTATGGCTGTAGTTCCTACCCTTCAGGCTGTTGCTTGTTCCCTCCTTTACAACACCACAAATCAACCTACACTGTGTATGGTATAGTTGTTTGCAATACCTTCTTCAGTTTTTGATTATCCCCAGGCTGTGTGGAACTCAGAAACTGAATCCCACCCAGGGACCTGAACCCAAACCATTTGTTTGCATCTCCAGCTTATCACAGGAAAATTGTTGCAAAGGTCTCTCATCTCAGCTATTTCAGGATTCTAGTTATCTAGACTACAAACATCTCATCTTTCACTTCTCTATAAATCATTACTTTGTAGTGCACTAAAAGTGATGGAAATCACGTTTGTTTTCTCATTCATTTCTCTGTTCACACAGGAGGAGGAGACCATCAGCTTGAAGTTCATATTTTCTCTTCAAAGAATTAGAGAAGCAGAGAAGTGAGATATATTTTAGAATTCACTTTCAATTAAAATCTGAGAGGGTTTCCCCTGCTCTACCAGAGAATTATCACTGCCATAAAGAAAATTTATCCTTATGGCTCCCTACACCAGTCTGTTTTTCAGCTACCAATTAACTTTCAGAAGTTGCCTTAACTTAAAAAAAAAACCAACCACAAACAAACAAAAAAACCCCTAACAAACAAAAAATTCTCTGATAGCTTCCTTTCTGCTATCCATAGCCTACAATCCCTCATGCAGTACATAATCTGTCTACCCACAAAATACACCTGAGGGCCAGCAGCTGCTTTTATGGTGTGTCTTGGTATTCCTTGGCCTTCAAATTCCACCTGGCTTGGAATGAAGACACCTAGAGTTTCAGGAGACCTCATCAGGGGCTTTCAGACTCACGAGCCTTTGTATGCTGGAACTGCTGCTGGTTTCCTCTTTCTCTTGAAATAGCCATACCACACTGCGATAGACTTTTTTAACTGTGGTTTTGTCTTTAGTAAGCTCACAAGTGTTTCTTACTAAACTGGAAACCTGAGCAACAAATACTTCCTAAAGTTATCTTTTTAAAAAATGTATGTTCACGTCGTGTACTACATCTGTCAGACTATCTGATGAATTTAGTGAAATCGATGTAAATAAATTATAGTCCAGGGCACTGGACTGGAAATTCAGAGTATTTTTCTCAGTTTTGGTCTGATGAAGTTTTACACATTACTGTCACCTCTATGCCTCAGTTTCCCCATACAGTAATATGATAGTAATGAGCTATTAAACTCACAAAGAGCTTTGAAAGTATTAGAGAAGCAACCTACCATGTAAAAGCTCAGTATTACTGAAGGAAAGGGAATTTTTAAAATTGCGAGTCCTGTGTTTAAAGGCTTGTGAAGAATTAAAAGGTGCTGAAATTCCTTCCATTTGTGTGGATCTCATTTTCTAAAAGATGAAAGAAAGACAAAGAGACAAAGGGGTAATCAGGCATATACAGGTTATTGGGCTGTGGAAGTGGTGGGTGCCAGGTGCCTGCATTTCTTTTCCAATTGCATGAGGATTATGAGTAAGTTTTGACGTGTATCAGGTTATCTAAGTAGAGGAAAATTCAGTGAATTTCTTACAGCTGACATGATCTCCCATCAACCATTTGCTCAACTGCATTCCAAACCAAAATTCCCCCAGTATTTATGTACCTAAAAATACACACCACTGCCTAATGGTGCTCTCAAAAGTGCAATTGAAGTGCTTACACCCCACTGCAATCACCCTTAGTCTCTTTAGGTGCTTTAGAAAAACCTAGTAAGTGTCTACCTTCACCTAAAACAGCCTAGAAAATGAGCCATTAAGTGAGTCATAATTCTAAATCCTATTAAATTGTCAATAGTATAGGATCCATACTCAGACTGAGGAAAGCAATGGTCATCGAGGATTGAGATTGCAGCTCTGGGGTCTTTGCTTGAATCAGGAGTGGGGCAGGGGCTAGTCACAGAGTTCCTACTGTAAGGTCATTATGTTATGGCCGTGACTGCTGTTGTCTGTGTAGCACATCCAGGGGTCTCAGAGCTCTGAACGGCTTGGGACTGTCTTGCTGATCACTGCCAGGGTAAGGAGCAACAGGCAGGGTTTGCAGTAGGTTGGGTTTGTAGCAGGTTGGGTTTGCAGCAGACAAACCAGCTACACCTGACAAAGCGATCATGGCACTGAACACCTCTGAACATGGGCTTTGTATGCCTGTGCAGATTTCTTGGGACAGAAGAGGAAGAATAGGAAGAACCAGTTCTGTAGAAAATGTTCCTGTGAAGGTTCGCTGAGCCTCTGTTGTCACTAAGGCACTTCTGAAGGCATCATACAGGATGCGCTTTGGACTGAGTGGCTTTTCTTCAGCTTCCTTTTTTCATAGACAGACTTGTCCTTTACACCTCTAAATATCCCTCCCACTGGTTTTCGTTTCTGTCTCCCAGTTCTGCTGATTGCTGTGCAGAATTTAGGAACTTTCTAGAAAGAAAAAGCTGGTTTTTTCTAAATTCCAGTGCTTTATGCAGCTGAAATCAGTGTCCATTCAGAGCATGTTTATGAAGAATTTTGGTTTGATTTGCAGCTTGTGTAAGCATGCATCAGCCTTGCAAAATAGAAAAGATTGCTTATTGTTCTACATGTGTAGAGCAAGATTTCAAGACAACTTTATCCTGTGCATGTACAAAAAGGTATATGGGCTCAATTAATTTTCATTCTTTCTGTATTATTTTCTAGTCTTTGTGTTATGCTGGTTTTGAAAATCAAGCAAGCACTTTCCAGACCTCTTCCAGAAGATTTAATCTCTTTTCCAGTCTGTTTGTGTTGTTTGTTTATTTTTGACAGTCTTCTCTGTCGGGACAATGAAAATATGCTTGGCAGTTTCAAGTATAATTTATATATTGTTATAGAAGTTTCCTATGCAATCTAACGGGAAATTGTAATTTTCCTGCATGTCTTGGGATCACCCTGTAGAAGATGCTAATGCACACTTGCTCTGCTGTGATAGATTTAGACTGTTGGATGACTGCAGTGACTTTCATAAATAAAAGTCTATGTTTTTGATGCAGCTACTGAATCAATGCAAAAGGAGCTTTATGCTAATTTTGCAGCTTCCTGATTCTTGGGACATTCAGTTGACAGGAAAATTCTGGTTGGAAAGTTAAAACCACAAATGACCATCCTAATTACAGCAGCCTCCCATCCCGTCTTTCTGTGAGGTAAAAAATGAAAATTGCAAGTGACAGGTTTGCAGCAGCTGGTTCTTCACAGAAAGGGTGAGTAAGCAGTGGGATTCTTTGTGGGAGTTAGAAATGTTTTCTCAGAATACGCTTCCAGTTCCCAGGATCTCATTGCTTTCTCAGCCTGTGTAAACTTTAAGCATCCATTACTATTTACTTGGGTGTTTGTTACAACCCCCCCTTGGGACCTGCTACTGATACCTTTTCGGTGGTAGTATAGCTTTTGATATGACTTGAGATGGATGCTCTTATGAAGAAGGAAAACTTCCTAGAAGAAATACTAAAAAACCTTGCAGGAGTTGCAAGCTTTGGTGAGTTCAGTGCAGCAGACCCCAGTGGGAGGAAATATGGTATCTTGCTAATTAATGGCTGAATTGTCAGGCAACTTTCAGCTCTCAATGGGCTAGTCAACTCCATTAATCAGCTCAACCCTGCATTGCTCTCCTCTGATACTGCTGATGGTGCCACATTGTGTTAATAATCATACTGTGGTTTTGCTCTGGGTTAGTTTGTTCTCACACCCCCTACACAATTACTTTAAGTAAAGAGCAGGTTTATGCAGACAAAAGAGACTGGATTTGGGAAAATAACATGAACATTTATTACTAGCAAAATAAAAACT
>JAYRBT010000042.1:52464738-52481344 GCA_036023395.1 Myiotriccus ornatus
TTGGTCTAGCATAAACATAACAACTCATGATTGGACACACAGCCACATGTCAGAGTACCATAGGTTAGACATGCCTAACAGGAAGTCCACCCTGCGCCACAGTCCTTACTCTCCGTGGTTAACCCTCTGCCAGGTGTAAATTTCCGTCTTCAGTATCCTAATTTACAGAGAGCCCAGAGCCAGCTGGGCTCCCCCACAAAAGGAGAGTATTTGTTCCAAAGGAGAAAGAGAATTATGGAGTGGAATAAAAAACTTCACACATAATGTGTCCCATCTTCAACAAATGTAAAACAAATCAACCTCTGAAGCTAAAAGAACTGTACTGATTTATGCCATGTAAGAATCTTAATCTAGTATTTTGGGAATTTTTTTTTTTTCTTTTAAATAAGGAAAGCTTTGCACTTCATTGTAATGCTGCTCTTGAAAGAACAGGTGGGGGTTTACATTTCTGGAGTTTGATGAAGTGTGCTGTACTCTGTACCTGATAAGAATAATGTGTTTATTTATTAGGTGGGTAGATGAGAAGATTTATGTCCTTAATGATGCATTTCCCTTGCTTTATGTATTTGAAATTGCAAATGACAATTTTGTAAGTAATGCAACTTTACTTAATTACAGCCCATTTTCTTCAAAGCAAGTAGGGACATGAATTTTCAAGGGGACCTGCCTTCCTGGAAAACCTGAAGGGATAAAAATAACTGCTGCATAGCTAAAAGGACAAATAAATGGTGGTAAAAACCAAATTGCTGCAATGCTAGATGTCACGTTCAGATGGTGTTTTTGCCACAGAGAGACCTATTCCCCTCTGTTATTTTGAAGGAGCAATGATTATTATTGCAATCAATGCTTTTTAAAAATCCAGTTAACAATCCCCATCCCTGAAAGTTTTCAAGGCCAGGTTGGATGGGGCTCTGAGGTCTGGTGAAAATTGTCCCTTCCCTCAGCAGGGAGCTTGGAACTAGATGGTCTTTAAAGTCCCTTGCAACCCAAACAATTCTATGATTTCTTGATGCAAAGACACTAAACATGGTACAATTTACTAATTTGGATTAAATATGTATTTTCTGTAGGATTCTTGGTACGCCAGAGACATTCAAAACATGAACAGACAATGCAGAAGCACTAAACAAAGCAGCTCGTTGAGTACAGCCAACAAGCCAACTGCGTTAACACAGGTTCCACCAGAGCTGACCTAGGAATACCCAGAACCCAGAGTGGTGCCTGGTGGCTGAAACACATGCTTTGCTGCTCAGATGCCTGAAGTGGTTACTTAAAAGTAAGCCTAATGTTTTCCACAGGACTGGCTCAGAGTTTTGAACTGCAGAGAAATCAGCCTCCATAAGAAGCAGACAGTCCAAGGATGCAGAGGGAAAATATGCAAGGAGACACAAAAGAAATTTGAGCCATGCTCAAGTAAACTTGATTCACTGTAAATGTTGTTGCAGATGAAGCTCTTCAAAAGCCTGCAAGAGCAGGCAGGATGTGATGGATGAGCTTTGTGCAGCAGGATACATCATTTGAAGAAACCTACTGTGATGATTTCAAGTGGCATTCATTTCAGATGAGTTGGTGAGTTGCTGGCAAGACAGAAAGATTGTGTGGGTTTCTTACAAGAGAGGAAGTATTTTCATGTTGCACCACCCAGTTTGAGCACGAATTTCATCCACAAAGCCAGAGACAGCATATGAAAGTGTTGATTCTTTTGTTCTCTTTCCCTCTTTTAGCAGAAACAGTTAGAAGGCATTTTTTCTTGACATTACTCTTTGTCAAAAATAACAAAGTCCTATGGAAAACACTCTGTATCATTTCAGACATTGAAATACAATGACAAGGCTTGATAGAAAAACAGCTACTAGTACATGATTAAATTATTTCAATCTATCACGTTAAGGGATCAGAGACAGTGCTGGCTAGCACTTATCTGATGCGTGTAAACACACTGTTGTATGAGCTGGTTTTTTATTAACATGAAGGTCCCCTTTCTCTCTTTCGGGAGTGTCAAGTAACTCAGCCAGTGCTATTTGGCAGTGTAGGGGAGGTCTACACAGATTCTGGGGGTCTGTCTCTCTAGCTGTGGTACTCCTAGTCAGTGGGGCTTGTCTATTTTCTGATACAGTTTCCATAAACCCCTCCTGATTTCAGCTGTGATTGGGTTCCAGAAATTGACTTGTCATGGTAGTTTTTCATTCTTTGTCTCTGACCAAAGATAAATCTTTATCTGATGTGTAAAATGTATTACAGCATTCTCAAATCTACAGTTCTTTTAATCAACATTAAAGATATATTTGGTTACTTTAATTAAAAACTGTTGTTATGTAGCCCTTAGGCATTTAGCTGGAGCACTTTACTTCATCATGCTGGAGTGATTACTCTGAGTTGTCATCCAGGGTGTCTGGGGTAGGTATTGTATTATTTATATTATAGCTAATCACCTTCTGGTAAGTATAAAACTTCACATTTGCTAGCACTGTGATGCTAACACTTAACTCCATAAGAAGTTCCTAGTAGACACTCTCCTTGTGACAACAAAATTCTCATGAGTCACAGGGGAAAACAAGGGAGTGAGGTTTTGTCTACAATACTGTGTGTTGACTACTGCCTACTGTGTAGGCAGACACTGACATTTGCCTGTAAGCTGAACTAGGAAGTTGCAAGATCAAGATGATTGACAAACTGGGAGTGTGTTACTGGAGCCCCAGATCTGAGGTGATATTGCAGGCCTCTTTCAAGGACATATTAACTGGAGGGCAGCAGCCTGCTAAGCTGCTGTGGTTATCAGCAATTTAATCCTGTATCACCTCTGCCTGATGGGGTCATTCCAAACTCTCAAAGATCAAAGTTTCTAATCAGGCACAAGTGAAAGAAGGTATGGACAATACCAGGGAATTGATGTCAACACTCCAGGAACCCTCTCTGACCCCAAGGGAATTGCTGAAATCCTGGGGAACCCCTAGTCAGAGTGACAACTCTGGTTAGAAGTCAGGCATTGCTGCCTGAGAATGAAAAATCCATGAGAGGCACAGAGAGGAACAGTTAATGTAATATTAAAACTAGAAATATCCATTCTGTCAAATGAAGTGCGCTGCTATTTGATCCCATTTACTGAAGTAAAGCTTGGGCTTTAAATTACATGTCAGATATAATTTTGTGCTGTGGACATGAAATGTGGGACTGTCCTTTAAGGGAAGAAAAGATCAGCTCAGTCCGAAGTGGCTGACTAATAGCGAGCTCTCCTGCACAATGGTTCCAAATCTGGCAGCCAGCCACAGCTTCCAATGAGTGTTTGGAAAGTGGCCATGGACACTGACAGCAATGTCCAGTGCTGACTCAGGTGTCTCCATCTCCCTTAGAGGCACCCCTGTTTTGTGGTGGATTCTTCCAGGTGGACCCAGAAAGCAGAGCACCTCCACACTTCCTTTAGGATGGTATGGCAGCACCTTCAGTGAGCTCATTTCAGGGAGTAGCCACAGAGTTTGTGCAGAAAAAGATTTCTGTAATTCTGACACAATTAGAGGACTAGGAAGCAAGTGACCACACCTCATTGTAGGTTTTCTGAGTTACATCAGGAGTCACTGGCCTGTGAGCATAATAGCACAAAACCAAGCTTCCTTTCCTTTCTTGTGGAACAACACTTCTGAATACATATTCAATCTTCTTCAAGAGGTCATCTTCCTCTTACAAGCCATTTCTCTGCCTTATTTTATTATCCAGTCATATTGTATCTTTGCTAAGTGTGCCTGTTGGGATGTGAAGCCAGCATCAGCACCTGTGTTTCTATTGTACTTTCTGTCTCTCTCTGCCTGAATTTTCATGCTAGAAGAAATTTCAAGGGTGATTATCTACCTTAGTGATGGGATGGGAAGATTCAATCATTCTGTTCTTTAAATTAGAAGCCTTGAACACCTAGAAGGCAGTCCCCATGGGTAATTTTTAATTAAGTTTTCTCTCATTGGTTATATATTATAATCCGTACTAATGTCTAGGTCTCAAGGCAGATCTGGGCTGCATTGTGCAAGGTGCTGTATGAATCTGGGGAAATAAATTAATCTCAGCTGATTTTAGCCATCCAAAATTGAAGCACCTATGCTGTGCCTATTGAAAGAGTTCTCTCTACAGCACAAAAGACAGCAGCAAACCAACCCATTCTATGACACACATTATAGAAAGATGAGATCAATTTTCTTCTGGGGGTGCCTCTGTCCATTAACTGTAGGAACCTAAACAAGAAGCTTGTTTTGGTGTCTTGGTCTAAGGATGCGCAGGTGAGAATCAGCCCTGGTGTGTGGCCTTTTTCACCACAGCAAGAAACAGCCCTTAGCCCATCTGAATTCCAATTTCTGCAGCAAATAATGGGGCAAGAGAAACTAGAAAAACACTACCAAGCAGTGAAATTATTGTCATGTTTCAAAGTAGAGAGGTAAGAAGCATTCAGACCTTCTGTCCCCTTACCCCGGTGCTGAGTCACCAACTCATGTGGAGATTCAAACAATATCTCCGTGGCTCAGCAAAGAATGAAACCTGGTTTACCCAGAATGAAGTGGGATCCCAAAGGGCCTATTTGCAAAGGTTTCTGTGCAATTATGTCTTACTTTCACCATGAAGGAGGCAGAACTTGAAGAAGCCTTGCAGATCTTTGCTAAGATCTCTAATTCTCTCCCTACAGGAAGCTGTTCACATCAAAATTGGGTTTTGGCATGTTGCTCTCCATGTGATTGTCCAGATGGAGCACTGATTTTGTCACAGTCTGATATCTGCACCAGGTACTCCATCCTCAAGAGCTTGTCCTTGACAGCTTTTTAATCAGATGAATGGTCAATTACAGAATTGGATTGAGTAAGTTAAGCACAATGGATAATTTATTTTTCATTTTTACTCTATTTACAGATTTTTCTGGGAATAGACAAGGATTTCCTCTACTGTCTTTGTTATTCGAAATGATTCATGCATTTTACTAGCAAATAATTCTTAGCCTGTAGATTATTCACCAGTAATTTGTTGAGGATATTTGGAATGCATGCAGTGTTGGTTAGATACATAATTCACTTCATACTGTTACTGTGCCCTGATTGTATAATTTATATAACAAAATACAGGGCAAATTATGAATTTTACAATTGCTTGAACAATGGGAAATTTACTCTCAGTGAATATTTGCAGATTCAGTCTCAATATTCTTTTTCCTGAGCGTTCATTCTGGCAATGATGCTTTGCTACAATATTTCTGGAAAGCAAACATCAAAAGGATCTTAAACACAGACAAAAGGGTTGGGGAAACAAACTTTCATTCAATAGAAAGCGATTGCTGGATTTGTCCAGGAATGCTGCTGTGTTGTTTTGCCCAGTCCTTCATCTCATTGCTGATCTGAAGAATGAAAGTGTCTGTCAGTGGAAATGAAAAGGAAGTGAGAAAAACTGAAAGTCACTGTGAAACCACCCTGGCTCAGTGATTCAGGACTTCCAAGTCAGGCACTGGATGGCTGAAACAGAAACTGCCCCCAGATATTTTCTCTGCCTTTTTGGGAGGTCTCCCCTCCACACTAAGTTTGTTTTCATCTACCCAACATAAACATTCACTCTCTTTTCTTTTTTTTTTTTTAATAATTACTGTACCTGCACCCTGTAGAGTAGTGACAGCTGGGCCCAGGCCACTGCAGGGACTTCACAGCTACCTTTGGGCTCCCCAAGGGTACAGGTGATGCTCCTCTGCCTGCACAGACCCCATGCTCAGGAAGGCTTTAAGGAAGAAAGGGAGAGGCACCTGACTCCCTGCTGTGGCTGAGCAAACCTCTAAGCACGACTGGACAGCTAGCAAATCAGACTGGGGCCACGCTGCCAAGTGTAATGCAGCACTGACAGCTTTGGAGCAATCATTGAGAAACTGGAGGCTACTGGCTTGGGACTTGTTGTTTGGTGGGGTTTTTTTAATTCCTTCACAGTTGAGCTCTACTGAGTCACTCAAGCGGAGTATGGCAAAGCTTGAAAGCCCTGAACACATTATTTATTTATTTTTACAAATCCTGCAATAAGTCAGTCTAGTTGTTCTGAGGTTGTTTTATAATTTTTTGATATTTTTTGGGGGGATATAATTTTCTGATATTTTTTGGGACTCTCCTTTTAGCTGGAGAGTCCTTTGGTTCTAAGCCTCAGAGTAGCCTAGGCAATATGGTGGATAAAAATCATGGCACTCACTTGAAAGGCTAAGTTCTCCCACCTGCTGTTGGTCTCCTGCTGACCCTTGGAGAGTCAGAGTGGAAAGGCTGGGAGAGCTACTCTATTGATCCACCAGGAAACTAGAGCCAAGATTTTTAATCAAACTTCACCTCGCCATTTGTCTATGTGTGCCCATTTATGTCCATGAAAAGCACTGGCCCAATGCTGAGCTACTAGAAAAAAGCAATCCGCATCCTCTAAATATAGTTAAATCCCAGCGTTGCTAATTCTGAGCACTATTTTACAAGCCACTTGCTAGTGCCCAGCAAACCCAGTTCTGCCTTGCTGCTTCCTCTGGCTCTGGAGAATTTATTCCTTCTGGATTCTTTTGTTTTGCAGAGCTGGTGGTATGAATACAGTCAATTTTTGTTGGGAGTAATAGAGCTTTATTTGACCATATTTGCCTAAAATGCAGTTAACTGGGGCTAAATTTTTCCTTATTGCGATGGCACTGAAAGTCCTTCTGGACAATTGAAACACATATCATGTGCCTTTGTGGGCTTGCACTGCACTCAAGGCTTCACACTTGCATTGCATGTGCCCGTGCATCAGTGATACTCCCTCTGTGGCAGAATGCATGGCACGGCACACGCCATCGGTGATGAGACAATTGTTGTACAAACTGATTGTCATCTCCTTAACAGAGGTATAGGAACATGTCTGCTCCAGACAAGGAAGTAAAAGAGGACACAATCTCTTTTGCCAGCCTTCATGGAGCAGCAGCAGCCTCTCTGTGCAGTGGCTGCTCGCTCTGTACACACCCGGCTGCAGACTTTAATTAACTTCCCTGACTGAGCAGAGCCGTTGCTAATGAAGCGGCTAATTCTGAGAGCAGGGGGCATGTTCCATCATTTAGTGCATTCGTGTGATTCCAGAATCCCATAATACCCCGTTTTCCTCGTCAGTTACTTCCTTTTCTATTTTTTATATTTATAACTCTACCTCTTCTCCATTCCCACGTGGGTGTCTGTTTTCTGACTTCAATTACATTTCTGCAAAAATCTATCTGAGCTGGATACAAAGCTCCAGTTCAAGATTTACCAATATCTGATCTCAGGAGAAAAGTGCTGTGTAAAGTACAAACCCCAAACTGGATTTATGTGCTCACTTGGAATTAACACAAACCTCTGAATGAGATTTCTCTCCTTCCTCAGAATGAATTCTGTCCATAACTGCTCTGATGACAATAAAATAAACTAGCTTTTTTTCTTGTTGTTGTTCACCATTTGCTGTTGTCAAAACACCACTATTTTCGACAGGGAGCAAAGGTGGTGCATGTGAGTGGAGGTTTAATATCTGATACAGCCTCTAGCTGAGTCTCCAAATAGATGTAAACTTCACCAATGTGGCAACCTGATTTTTTTTTCCACTGCTGTGTGAGTTTTCTAACTGCATCTTCTTCCCAAGCTAGTTTGTCCTAGAAACTTCAGATGAAGTTTAGTAGAAAGGTCTTGGAATCAATTTTGAGAGAAGGAAAAGCTCAGAGGGAACGTACCTCTTGGAAACTCAAAAACTTCAAAATGACACAAACTCCAGAGGATACTGAAACAGCGAGCAAGGGCTGAAGGAAGCCTGTGGTTCCAGCTGAACAAACATGATTAAAGTGGTGTCTTTCATTCAAGCTTTCAGGAAATCCCACCACCTCCATTTCTGCTTATTTTTCTGTTAGTCATCACCTTCATCAGGCCACTCTGAGGATCTCCCCACTGTTACTGGCAAGATGGGAACATCCAGTTTTTGGGAGGTTGGGCACAAAGGTGGATCTCACCACTCACTTCACTTTGGTGTCAGAGACATAATAGACAGCAGGGACCAAGTTAAGAGAACTGATTACATAGCACCCAGCAGCAGGCATTAGGAAGCCTCTTGGAGACCACATGACTATAAAACATCTTGTGGGAACTTTATGAGCAATAGTCTGGAGAAAAACTTCTGCAAACCCCTCACCCTTCCTTATCATCATGCTCCCTTTCATCTAGGGAAGAGAGCAAGGAGAAGAATGCTTCTGCTGAGTGAAGAAAATAGAAAATGTTTGGACCAGCACGAAAATGAAATGACAGAAGCTGCAGCTGGTTGTGATGAACAAGCTGGATCCCAAGGCAAGGAATGAAGGGAAGACTGAGCTGGAGGAGGTCCACAGGCAGCAAGAAGGGAGGCAGTAATAGAGCTAGCTATTTGCTCAATTAATTGTCATTTGTTTAATTTGTAATTTAGAAATTAATTTTTTTTTTTTTGATTCATTCAGAGGAAATTTCCCAAGGTGCCGTGTGCAGTTTACTAAAATGAAAGACGGTATCTTGTGATTAGCAAGATGATTATTGCACTCTGGGTTGAAGGGGGCTGTTATGGTAAGGCACAGCTTAGCAGCACATCTCTCTAATCTTAAACTTGTCAAGTCTTAAACTTCCCTGTCCAACCATCCAGGCACCGCTGGCAGTCACACTCAGACCACCTGAGCTGGGATCGAGGCCCCTTCGCAACTACACACAATCAGACCTTTCCTTACCCGCTCGACCTCGGGTTCCCACAGCAGTCTCAGGTGTCCCCATCCTTAATTTAATTATGGTGCAATAACAAAACAACGTCTCTAGCTGGTGCCTCCGAGGGGGGGCCCGAACAAAGGAAACCCTGAGCTTTTAGCCACTCACAGTCTAAGCGAGGTCCTCAGCTTCTGCTGTGTCTCCAGAGTGTAAGATCACCTGGATGGGCCACATGTCCCCAGGCCATTCGTTGTGCAAAGGACCAGCAGTTCATGGCCTCTTGCCTGGGGCTCTCGCCGCTCAGAGCTCAACCTGCAGCTCCCCTGCAGTTGCACATCGAGCTACCTGCACTGAATGCATCCCTCAACAAACCCTATTAGCTTACTATGTTAGACATGATGCTGGAGGGGGGCTGGCTGGGTTGGTCCCCCCAGTTTGGCAGGTTGTGTGAGACCAACATCTCCACATGCTTTCTCAATGTCCTGACTCTCTTGGTCTGTTTTCTGAAGGTGAAGCCACTGCATGAGAGAACAGGAAAGACAGGAAAAATGGGAAGTGTGAAAAATGTGAGAAAAGTGAGGAGAGAGGCAAACAGAAGGTGCAGCAGCCAAGGCTGTGGCAGGGGAGAACTCCTCTGTGCCAGAGGCAGAGAGGGTCAAGCATTGTGTCCATCCCAGCTCCCATGTAGAGATGAAGGCATTTGTGTATATCAAGGAGCTGACTTTTTGGAAACTGGAATCATCCTTCAGCTAGAGGATCAATAGAGGAATAGGACAAGGAAGGCCAACAAAATGACTTGAGGAATGTCTTCTATATGTTCTGATTGAGGTCTCAGTGCCTGTATTATTGTTGGTTTTGTTGTTGTCATTAAGAAGGGGGGAAGACTTAAGAGATCATAATGATCTTTTATCAAAAATTGAGGGAGATTTGAGAAGAACATGAACCTACACAGCAGCTAAAAAAGCCAGATCCTGACACTGGTCTTGGTTTAAAGCTTAGTGAATTTAAAGAAATAAAAATAAGGGACCAACAATGAAGTGCAAACAAACATGAAATGCAGTTTCATCTTACTAACCATTAGCAAAACTGGCTTTTGTTAATTATAACTCTGTACTGAGTCTATTGATTCCAGCCTACTTTAAAGCAGTCGTCTGTTCAAAGACACTTACATATTTACCATTTTCTCATCAGAGGAACAAAATACTGAAAGCAAATATTGACTCTGGTATATGGAAGTTAAAATGTATACTGCAAGCTTGTGGTTTTGCCCTTCATGTTGCAAAGTAGAGAAAGAAGTATTGCTGCTAAGCCAGAAACAGGCGATATTTTTAGCTGCTGAATATTAATAAATCAGTGAGTTTCCTATATTTCACGAAAGCATGAAGAATATAGAAGTATCAGACTGTATTAAGAAGGAGATATTTATTAAAAACAGCTGTTGGAATACAAAACACTAAAAGATCCTACACCATTTGAGCTTCAGCTTTGTCTCGCTTACAGACCAGGGATGTTTGTAAGCTGGATCACATACACAGACCTCTAGTGACAGAATAATATACTGAAAGTGCATATAGGATCCTGCAGGATTCAAAAATCATTCTGGAGCAGAAAACAGCAAGGTCATGATTATTATAAAAGAGAGAGGCTAGTCAATAACTTTCAGAAATGGACAGACATCCTTAGGCACAATTCTGAGTGCCCCATTTCTACCTGGGATAAAGAATCATTTTGTGGCAATAGTCCTGCACTCTATGTATCAGAACATCATTTGCACCTGGACAGAACAATTTTTTACTCTCAAGCGAATTTAGCACAGTACCAGAAACTGCACAGGGGAAAGGCAGAGACAAGCTGAACCCATTATTATTTGCTATTAACATCATTACACTTCAAACCTGCAGTAAATTGAGAGATCAGGGTTTCTCCTGGCTAGGCACTGGACAAAGACAGACAAAAAGGTGGTATGCCTTTCCTACTCCCTCTGCTTGTCTTTATATTTTCCCTCTTGGTGTTCATTCTGGGAAATACACAGGGTAATAACCAAAAGCCCTATCTCTAACCTCTTTGAAGTCAGAATTTTTTAATCTTACATAAGGCCAGTAGTGCTTGGAAACCTGAAGCTCTGAATTTTACCAGAGGAAATGAGATAAAAGTGCTGTGCATACATTACCCAGAGAGTGAGCAAAACAGTGTAAGGGTTGTTAGGGATGTGTATCTACCTGTGGCAGTGATTTCTGGATGGAAAGGATGAGCACCACAGCTACTGCCACCCACTTGGAGCTACAGCTTCCAGTTTTACCAGTGCTGATGCTTTTAATTCCTAAATATGTTCTCAGTCACTCCCCACACTAAAGGACACAAATTGTTCTTCGAGGTAACTGTAGAAGATGTAAGAAAGAAACTTCTCAGAGCGCCAACACATGTTTCACACTGTATAGAAACGTCTCAGAGGAAAGAGGAGCTGGACTGGCTTTGAGCAATTCTGAGTCTTTTTCTGAGTACAGAATAAAAGAAACAGAGACAGAATGCTGTGATGCCCACATACATCAGTGAACGTGTTGAGACTTCCTAAGGTAGAAGTCATACCCAGATCATCATCTTAAATAGCCATTAGTGCATCTGCATTGCATAGAGGATACATGGACTTATCATTGTTCAAATTCCAACTCCTCCGCTAGGCAAAGTTTCCTTTCTTTGGTTGTACTTGCTGTCTCTTAAAACTCTTCTTAACACTCAAGATAAATGTGAGACAATAAAGCTCAGCTTTTACAGCACTTTTCATGCAAAATGGACCCTTAAGCAATTTGCTGAGTTAAATCACACAGTTACAGAATTAAATAATGTAAATTTAATTTTTTCAGCTTTAATGTATTAGTCCTTGTTTTATTGCTACTGTCCAATTTGAATAATTCTTTCCCTTCTTTTTAGTGCTATTATTTAATATTTATATAACAGTGCTGATCAGCGGTCTCAGTAAGACTAATCTAAGTGTTGTACAGACTGAGCAGTCACATGTTATGCTCTTCAAGAGCAGATCCAGAAGGATGGGATGCCATCCAGAGGGACCAGGACAACCTTGACAAGAGGGCCCAAGGGAATCTCATGCAGTTTAACAAGACCAAGTGCAAGGTGCTGCACCTGGTTTGGAGCAACCCACAGTATCAACCCAGGTTGAGGGATGAACAGACTGAGAGCAGCCCTGCTGACAGGGACTTGGGGGTGCTGGTGGATGAGAGGCTAGACAGAAGCCAGCAAAGTGTGCTCACAGCCCAGAAAGCCAATTGTATCCTGGGCTGCATCAAAAGCAGCTCAGCCAGTGGGGTGAGAAGGGGGATTCTGCCACTTTGCTCTGGGGAGACCTCACCTGCAGTGCTTTATCCAGCTCTAGGTTCCCCAGCACAAGAAGGACATCGACCTGTTGGAGCAAGTCCAGAGGAGGACCATAAGGATGATTAGAGGGATGGAGCACCTCTTTTATAAAGAAAAGGCTGAGAGAACTGGGTTTGTTCAGCCTGGAAAAGAGAAGGCTTTAGGGTGACCTAATTGCAGACTTCCAGTACCTGAAGGGAGCCTACAAGAAAGATGGAGAGATACTATTTACAAAAGCATGGAATGACAAGGAGAAACGGCTTCAAACTGAGAGAGAGTAGGTTTAGATTAGACATTAGGAAGAAATTGTTTACTGTGAGGATGGTAAGGCACTGCAACAGGTTTCCCAGAGAATTTGTGGATGCCCCTCCCCTGGAAGCATTCAAGGTCAGGTTGGATGAGGCTCTGAGCAACCTGGTCTAGTCCCTGCCCATGGCAGACGGATTGGAACTAGGTGATTTTTATGGTCCCTTCCAACCCAAATGATTCCATGATTCTATAATTCTATGATCCTGCAGAGCTGAATTTTGCTTTTACTGATATCAGTGGTAGAACAATCGGTTTTGCTGAAGTCCTCATCCAGTATCGATACCTGATGATCCAGTCATCCCTAGTCTGACTGCAGATGAGACTCTCGTGGTTTTAAAGATCCAAAGATGGTTTTCTGGATGTTGTACCTGGAGTTAGAGCAATTCTTGACTCATGCTCAAGGCACAAGAATGGAAGTTAGGTCTTTGGGGTGCACCATGACAGTGAGTGGAAATCTGGTGAAAACCTGGCTGAGGAAACAGATGAGCTCTTTGAAAGTCCAGTCAGAATGATATGTGTGAAGCAATAATAAAATCTGGGGTCTCATAGGCTCCTGAGCCCTGGCAGAGAGCTGTCAGGAAACAAATAATGAGCATTGACATGCTCAGCCTCTGTCTGGCCAAGTGACTGGACACACACTCTGAAATGTGAAGATCTTCTTGCTAGGGGATTTGGCACCAACGTGTGGTGGAGAGGAGTGACTAGCTCTGGTTCAGACATGAGACTTTCCGGGGTTGCAGGCACGTGCACAAGCTTCAGTGCTTGGATCAAGCCCATGCTTTAATTCCATGACTATTTCTGGAGTGCTAACTTTTGGCTCCCTGCAGTTTGCTAGCAGAGCTGCAGACTCCTGAAAAATTGCTTCAAGTGTACTGACCTTTCTATTCTGATCCAGCTTTCACCAGTCCCTTGGAAACAGAAGTGTGCCCCAGGGGACCAAAGCCCGCAGGCTGCAAACCGCTGTCCTAAATACTCCTCTGGCTGTTCTGAAGTGCCAGCTTCCCCAAGGATGCAGAAAACCCGACCTCAGCACAACCCTTCTGGAGAGGCAAACACAGAGAGAAAAGAAACATTCTGGCTGGCTCCAGTGAAGTAATCTTTCGTGGGCAGTTGTCTGCAGCTGGGAGACAATATACTGAGCACCAGACCCAATTCCTTACAGTAGAAGCTCCACTCTATTTATTTCATCTTATCATATGCTGGGTAACAGCCAAGTCCCATGCCCAGTGGCCTTTCACAAGCCTTATCTACCTCTTCTTCCTCATGTCCTTCACCAAAATCTGGCCAGAAGTTTTTCAACAGAAGATTAGTTATTTTAATGACTTTTACCAGTTAATGAAGTAAGAGTATGCCAGGAGACTGTATGGATTTTCTAACAGCCTGAGGAAAATCAGGTTTCCTGTCAACTTCCTTTTTTTCTGGCCACCAACCCAGGAAACACTGCAGATTCAAGCATCTGCTGTCTCTGGGAATTTCAAAGGGAGAGTCCTCAGACCAGGCAGAGCTCTCCAGCGCAGGGACCTCAAAACCCTGATGTTTAAATGACTTGGGAAGCACTACTAATTTTAATAAGAAAAATCATAATACAGTAAAATTTCATTAGTCCTGTCCCAGAGTAGTCATGGGGCTTTAACTTAATGGATTGCTCTGTCCTGATAATCTTCCCCCACATGATGCTCAGGTAACATCTGATCATTCCTGTGGCACAATTACACTCATTTTTTTCATTCTTCCTCAGCTTGTTCCCCCTTCATTTGCAGGAAAATCACCTTCTTCCCCACAATTCTCCTGCCCTGGTAGCATTTTACCAAAGCCCTCTCATATCACTAGTCTGTTCTTCTCCCTGAAAAATCTTTACCATAAAGATCTGTGCCAGAATAACATTTTCAAAAAGCTCATTTCCCCGCATTGCTCCAGATGACCCTTTGAAATACACCAAGATGCTGTAGAAAATCAGAGAGCAGAACAAATGTGTATTTTCCTGTGAGAACTTTCCCTTGCTGCTCTCTGCAGATTCTCTGTTGCTGTCTATGTCATTTCCCTGGAGGCTGCTGTCTAAATGACAAACAAGTGAAGGGACAAGAGGCATTTGAAAAGAACAAAAGCTCCCAGAAAACCCTGAAGGGCCTTTCCATAGCTGCAGAGAAGTACCCTCCCGGAGTCAAAATCCAAACCGAAGGGAGGCTTTCAAATCAAGCAAGGCTTCCCTTAAATTTAAGGCTCCCCTTAACCTTTCTTCATTTAGTGTTGCATGTCTGAGGGCTCTTTGTGCCCCAGCCATCAGAAGACAATTCAGAGGCTTGTGGCCATGAGCAGTCTCTACTTTGCTAGTGAGGGAAATACAGGGAGTCATTTCCCTGGGAATTTCAAGCAGCTTTGACCAAGGGAGCCTTTTCCACCTGACTTTCCTTCAGATCCAGACTTAATGCAGTCTTTAAACAGGGTACCAGAACATTATGTGCACACTGGAAGCCCTAAAGAAGTCAGGAAAACAAAAGCAGTCATTTAATTTGGACACTCATGGCTATGCAGGACTTGGATGTGATTGCTTTTACGGAGAACCATATTTGTTGGCTTTGAGACCAAGCTGAGTTACTGAGATTGAAGTTACACACTAAAATTAAAGTTGGGTATATTTTTCAGGGTTTTTTAAAGTGTGGATCTATAAGTGAAATTTCAAACTCCAGCAAGTAAACAAAAGAAATTGTGGAAAGAATATGCTGAACTGGCTTGTGTCACTTTTGCAAATGGCCAGGACACTGTTCCTCCTAGTTCCTTTTCTTAAGCAGCCAGTTTTTGCCCTTCTCAGGAAAACCTACAACAATCAGTCTTGTAAATTAAGGCATCTTGCTGTTGGGACACGGGTTTCCCAACAGCCCACTCTTTTTTGTTTTGTTTTGGTTTTTTTCCTTTTGTATCTTCTGTTCTCATTCAGCTTTTCATAGTAATAGACTCTCTGAGACACTGCAAAAGCTGCCTTTGACTGTCTGAAGCTGAAGAAGGAGCGTGAGGCGTAAATGGGTCCTGGTCCTTTGGGAAAGCCTCTCCAGGCACAGCAGTCTCAGACTGGAGGGTTGTCTCAGTTCCTTGACCTTTTTTGAACAAGGGCTCTCATAGCTTTAACTCACAGTGGTTGGAGCAGTGTTGTGCTGGGTCATGGGGCTGAGGACAGTCCACAACATCATATGAGAACGCTCCAGTCTTCAGCCCAGCTCCTTTGAAGCTGCTCCCCTGCCACTGCTTCTCTCCCACCTCAGGATGCTGTGAATTAAGGCTGTACATGCAAGTCCTGGAATGAGAAAGAGGCCAAAATAGTGTGAGACGGAGGCCACCTGTGCAAATCACATGGCATGTGTGGCTTGGCAGAGCTGCAGAGTCCAGGAAACACAGAGACAACAACAAGCACCAACTGGTCTTTGTGACCCTCTTCCCTCCTGGACCCCACCTTTGTTTCAAGCTTCACAGGAGACCAGGAGAGACATAGATGAACTGTTTCTAGTATTTCAGGCTCCCGAGTTCATAATGTTGTTGCTTCGACTGTTAAGTCAAGCAATGTCTTTATATCTAATTTCTTTTCCATTATAAACTATAATAGGGAAATATCATGGTTCCTTCTGCCACATTCTCAGGCATATATAGTATCTGGCTTACAGGAAATAAAGACATAATATCTCTAGCTTGGTTACCTTCCTTCCTTAATACTTCAATAGATGCCTAATGTAGCTTTTATGTTTATAAAAGTTCATTAGTTTACAAATGAGTAGCCTGAAGTGTATTTTGTTACCACTGACTGACTTTCCATTTCTAGCAATACATCTGTTTGGAATTCTAGCAATACATTCTGTTTGGACTAATGTTTATGAAATATAAGTGACATGAATGACTCAGCTACAAAAAAATTTTGAAGTATTCATGTTCATTTCTTCTGCTTATAGTCTGCACTTCCACTCACACCTCCCACCACTTCAAAACGTAAAACCTGCCCCCACCATTTTCCCTTCAGCCAGAGGGAAATGTATCTTTTCCTCTAGGAAATGAGTTGGGCTTGGGAGAACAAAGCAATGGTGACACAGCACACTTTACTTTGAGAGATGCTCAGCAGCTGCATCTAGAGTCTGTATAATTGCTGTGAGCCTTAAGTGACTTGTTGTCGTGGTTTTACCCACTAGCCCGTCCCTGGGGCTGTGGATGGTTTTGTCCAAGTAGATTTCTGGACAAGAAGCCAATCAAAAAGTTCA
>JAYRBT010000042.1:52481444-52498448 GCA_036023395.1 Myiotriccus ornatus
TTACTTAAGTAGAATTGTTATAGTTATAGTTCTTTAGTAGTTTTTATTTTGCTAGTAATAAATGTTCATGTTATTTTTCCAAATCAAGTCTCTTTTGTCTGCATAAACCTTCTCTCAACTTAGAGTAATTGTGTGGAGGGTGTGAGAGCAAATTGGCCCAAGGCAAAACCAAAACACTTGTAAGGTGTGAGGCTAAAAGATCAATGTCTCCAGCCTCCTCAGGCATGAAAAAATACCCTAAAAACTGAATTCTCAGGAGAAACTCAGTAGGGAAAAAATAATAATGAGACAAATCTATGCATTTGACTCGGATTATAGACACCAGTTTTATATTGCTGACAACCCATCTTCAGGCTTCGTTCGTGTCCTGAGAGTTTAATTAGTGTTATGAACTCCATTCCTATCCACATGAGAAGACCTCACGTAAGGTTAACAAAGCACAGAAAAGTGCTCTGTGAAAAGACATAGAAATTTTCTTCACTGAATTTCAGCAATTTGGTCACAACACTTTCTGGGTATTTTTTTTCTGGGTAATAAAAGGGAGCAAATGAGGCTGAAGAACAATCCAAGGCAGCAAAGGGTTAAGAGTAAAATGTGCATTGTTTGGTTAAGTGTGTCCTCAGACCAGACACCTCACATCAGCAGTTTGCTGGAACAAAGCCAGTGTGATCCATGAATCCCCAGTACATCAGTACTGCACCTTCCTTAGAAACACATGGGGTGCCATAAACCAACCTTGGGTAAGCACTGGCATTGGAAATGCTTGAGGTAGATGCACTGTGAAAATCTCCCAGAGGTTTTTGCCTAATTAAAATGACTGCTCTCTTACACCTGTCAAAACTTTTCTCTGCTGGTCTCGGTGGATCAGATTGGCTCTCACACAGCTTCTGTAGCACAGCTGGCCTCTTTTGCTGGTTTGAATCACAACAGTTATAATCCTCCCTCTCCAGCTCTCGAGAAACCATGAGCAATAAAGTCTTTGTGGTGGGGGAAATGAGCCTTCTTGGCACAGACTCCCCATCCTGGAGGTTGGTACTGCATAATTCCGGCTCCATGGAATGCGCTTTGACAATTCTGGGAAACAGAAGAGACAAAGGGACCATTTGGCATGCCTAGGGATTCATCTCACATTTAGGCATCTGAAAGGCATCTTGTATAGGTCTCAATCCTTCTATAGTCAGCAGAGAGTGACCACCACTTCACACAGCTTGCCATATCCTTCCCTGTGCCCTCCACAGCTTTTGCAGCCAGGGACTGTCTTCAGAAAGTTGGAGTACTGTAATGTACTATCAAAGAGAACTATTTACAAGATAGAAGTATGAGTAGATGGAGGAACCCTGGAGAAACAGCTTTTTAATTAATCTAAATTCTTTCTCTGGTCAAAATATATGTGAGGATGTTGCAGTCATTAGGGTGCCAGAAAAAAATACTGTAGAAATCCGCAGTGAAGTCCAGCTCTGCTTTTGGTGTTAATAAATATGTTCATGTTGATGTCACTGAAGGCAGAGTCTTCTTTACTGACTAAAACTATAAAAGCTTGATTGGGTACTTCATTTTCAATAAAACCGCTGCCTATGAAAAGAAATCCAAAGTGATAAGAAGTCTCAAAATCACAGAAAAAGGATGACTCCTGTTTTAAACACTTAGGGAACCTGCCCCAGCATTTGCTGGAGTGTGCATGAGTGTGACTTTGTAGCTCTGCGTGCCTCAGGGATTTTGCAGGCAGGAAACGAAAGGTGACATGACTTCAACTGAGTAACAGTTCCCTGAAAATTCACAGTTTATTAATCCTTCTTGGTTCGAGATTAGCAAAAGGGAGGTTGGTTGTTTGCTTGTTCTTTCTGTTAAAAAGTCAAAGTGTAGACCTGTACTAGCAACTAAGAAGAAAATTAACTCTATCCCAGCTGAAACCAGAGCAGACAAGACCTCAGTCAGGTGTCACTCAGTTATCTGTGGGTAGACATTTCTATGGGTAATCCCTGAGTTTGACAGAGTTAGTAGCTAGAATGATACCAGGCAAAGTGCAAATATAGCTGCCTGGCTCTTAAGGTCTCCCTGATAACCACTTCTAGGCACTGTCATGAAAACCACATATACTAAACAACCTAGTTCCAACAGGTACAGCCATTTTTAGGTCTAGGTGCATCCAGCCATGCTCAGGTGTAGAAACATCCAGCAATCAGTTCATGTGTACTCTTGCTGCATATTTACTGCAAGAAGTCAAATAAAAGCTATTTCTGGCCTGACTCTACCTGTCTTCTCTTAGGAAATCTTCAAACCTTGGGTGCAGCACCTCAATAATATGGCTCTGTGACTCTCTAATCAGGACTATTTTATATCCAGCCAAACTAAAGGGAACACATACGTGGCTACACACATTGCTACAGCCATACCTTACATTAATGAACATTAACATTTCTGGGTTTCTTTTACCTAGAAATTTTGTTCGAAACGGAACATGACAATCTAAGTAAATGTGACATATGAGATACATTAGGAAGCATTTTCTCACGCAAAACCAGCAAGGAATGTAGTGCTGTGGAGTGGTGGAAAGATACAGACTGCCTTTTGAGGTACATTGTGCTCAGCACTGGGCATTTTGAAAGCCAACTAGATATCATCCAGGAAAAATGGCTTAAATCCTGAGAGTGGATCCTGAAAGGGCAAGATGACTTTTAGAGGCCCCTCCTAAGCTACTTTCTCTGGACATGTTATAAATTGTTATTTTATATATTATGTAACTGTTATAAAGCTGCTGAGTGTGTCTACTAAGTGGTTGGTCAGGCTCTGTTCAGTAATATCTGGGATGCACTGGAATGCAACAATAATGGTCTTGTGGCTAGCACCAAACTAAAAGAATTGGAAGCACCCTGAAAAACAGGGGTGCAATGCTGACAAACTTAAGACCTACTATGAAATCAGTAAGTGCGTATCACTAAAGGCACAGGAAAGGAATGCTAGCAGAGGGCAAAACAAAACAGGGAGTAATTGGGTAGGCAGCAGGACAGCAAGGAAATATGAGAGCTCTTTAGTGGCTCTTAAACCAACTGTAAGTTTAGAGCCTTGTGCATTTGATCATGGGATAGGTTTCCTGCGTGAAAGAAACACTGAAAGAAGCATTAACAAGGCCCAGAAGGCCATTTGCACTAGGGGCTGGTGAAGGGAGCGAGCTAGGGCATGCAGGGAAACTGCTTTGAGGAGAATAATGAGAAATGAGAAATATGTAGCAAACCTTGAAAGCAAGGAAGAGCTTGTGTAGTCAGAGATAGGAAGATGCATAAATCTTTCAGCATGCAGAAAGCTGTTAAAGCGGTGATATGAGGGAGGGACAGCTGAGGGAATTACCAGAGAATGAAGGGCAAAAATTGTTTTTCCTTTATTCTCTCATACACACTTAGTTGCTGGGTTCCTACCATGGGAGCTCTGTACTCTTTCCTTCCTAGAAGCTTTCTTATGTTCCCACAGTGCAATAAAGCATCCCAGTATGCTGCAAATATTATGAGAAGGGCTGTAAACTTCCACTTAGGAAGCTTAATTATCAAGTAGGACCCTGGAAATAATTAACGTATCTTTTCTCTGTGCTGCTTACCTCCTGGCATCTCTGAAGGGATGTGAGGAATGGGATGGCGGCAGTCAGGACGAGTCAGCTTAGTGATGTCCAGAGTAGACCACCCACCCACCACAAAGATGAGATAAAGAGACCGGGGGCTCAATCTCTCATCCTGGCTCAAATAAGTTGTCATCTCCTCTTGCAGTTCTTAGTAGTGGGGTAAACTGAGCTGCCAGTATGCAGCCGTGGAGAACTCTCTCGTTGAGTGGCAACTACCAAAGTGGGGCTGCCATTTAAAAGGGGATGTCTGATTACTGTGGGCAAAACACAAAAATGGTGATGCTTTCCAAGAACTGCCCATTGCTCAGGAAGCTCATGAAGTGCAGGCTGCCTTGCTCTTCCTCCTTGAGGCATATCAGGCATGCCTCAAGGCACCATTTGTTGTGAGCAGACACCTAACTCATGGGTGACTTAGACACAACTGCTCAGTATGCAGTTTTCCTCCCTGTGATCTATTCTTCTCTGCTGATTATTTCCCCATGGAACAGTGTTGGTTCCTACAAAGCCATTTAATGCAAACCTGCAGGGAAGGAGCTTCACTGAGAAACTAGTAACCCTAAGGCTTAGAAGGGAGCTTTCATTTTTTCTATGAGTTCACACCTAGCATAACCAAGACTACTAGCTTTTCTAACTAAATTATTTTAAAACCATATGTAGATGAAAACTATGCTGTATGGGCTGAAAGCAGTAAAAAGATAGTGGATAATTTCCACATATGCTGTACTTAGCACTTTGTACCAAAATGGCTTAGCCTGTCTTCTGCCCAGAAGTGTAACTTCTGGGGTCAGAATAGATAATGTAGGAGAAATATGAAAGGTAATCTTTCTTAACCTCTCTTTACTTATCTGAGTAGCCAAACACAACTCTGAAATTGGCAGAGATTTTACCAGAGATTTGGTTATTACCTTCCCCTTGCGACTTCATTGGTGACATGTCTGTGCCAAAACACCTAATCCGTGGGCAGCTGCCCATGTGACAGATGGAGCTGACACTGTCCAGCCTCCATGCTGCGTCTGAGCTCATTCTTGAACACTGCCTGTCATGTACAAAGCAGAACTTCCGGCTTTTACGCGGGTCCTTCAGTCACAAACTTTTTGCAGAGCTCAACAGTAATAAAAACTCTTAGTGAATTAATATATCAGAATTCTTGAGATGGAATAGGGCTTAAAAGTGGCAAAGATCACAGCCCAAGGGGCAAATATTTCTGCTTGAAAAACCACAATGTTTGTATAAGCTCTGGCAAAGATTTTGCCCCAACAAGAAGTGCGCATGCAACTGTTATTTGCTGGCACTTCAGGAAGATTTCAGAAACCTTATTGAATAGACAGGAAAAGAAACAAGAGAATGCAGAGAGAAGCAGTGTTGACAGCAGTAAACAGGAAAAAAAATCAATACCATTATTTTATTTAACCTGTGGTGTTTTCATAGAGGGACTATGTGGCTCAGGCATGAGCTAGTAAGCTGTAGAGCCTTTACCTCCATTTCTGGTCAGCCTGGTAGCTGTCAGAAGCTACTAAAGCTGGGTGGATGCAATGGGATCCAGAAGGTAATTCAGGTGATCCATCTCAAAAGTTCACATTGGACTGGGGGTGTCACATGTGATGCATCAGCACAATGGAAGCTGTGTCAGAAATGCTATATTTACCCAGGAGCTCAGAAGATCTCTTAATAGATACCCCAGCCATGGGCTGACTCCACAGTGGTGGAGTCCCAGACAAGTGTTGGACTTCTGCCCCCCATCCTGATTTCTGTGAGAAGAAACCCCGGACATGTGGGCTACAAAGACCTATGGTATGCTCTGGTCAGGTCCCCGAGGCAAACAGCTGGGATATGACAGCCATGGGCCTTGAATCACTTTCCTACTCTGTTCAGATGCCACCTCAGGCAATAGGGTTGATCCCTATATGCTGCTACTACTTCTGCTAATCATTTCATGAAGTCTGAGGCACTCTCTGACCTACAGATCAGTTTTCTGTGCTTAAATATATCACTTTAAAGGCATTAAAATCTTAAATAATCTTAAGTTTATTCCTTTTAAATACATGGTAGAAAGACAAATATTATAAGTGACAGGTTTTATGGCTTGTGGATATACCATCATCAGTTCCCTGATTTGCTTGGTGAGGATGGTGAAACAGACCTCTTTTATAAAGACCTCTAATTTTTAGAGATGGACCAGGTTAGATCTGAGACAGAGTGGATGTGTTTCCTCCTCTTCCAGCAAAGCAACTGTCTCTCCCAGGGTTGCTGGGAAAGGGAATAATTTAATGACAGCCTATGAAATACCTTCTTTGTTTGTCTGTATAGATGCTCCAGGAGGCAGATAACTGAGATAGGGCACTGAACTCAGACTAACATGTACCAACCACCCTTCAGCAGTGTTTAATAATTTGGGCCCAGGCTGGAGTTTATGCAGTTCCTACAAAACAACCACCCATGTATTTCTACTCCAAGTTTTAAACTCTGTGCTGTCACACAGCAGCACCTGGCCTGGTTTTTAGCTTGCTCAAGCACTGTGCAATACTTGCATAAACCAACCGCTTGTGTGTCTCCTTCCTCTGATGCAACCGGAGTGCAGGATAGCAATAGAGGGAAAGTGAGATTTTCTCCTTCACCTCTCCTCAGCAGGGAGAGATTGAAGCAGTCTCTCCTGCACAACACTCATGGCAGACAACCTGTGAGGACCAGGACCCCAGCATGTACTCAGCTGCAGTCCTGAAGAAATCCTCGCTCTCCCAGTTCTAAAAGAATACCTCATGTATAATGAGGAGTATTTAAATATGCCATTTTAAGGGCATTAAAATCTTAATTCATCTTCCTTTTAAGACCATGGTAGAAAGATGAATATTCTAACTGGCAAGTTTTATAGCTTGCAGACATATCATCAGCAGATGATCTCACAGCTAAGACTGAAGTTTTAGGCAGTTAAACTGGCTTGACCGTACATGGGTAACTCAGCACATAGCAGTCGGCATCCAGCCTGAGGGTATGAAGTGCTCTGTCACTGGAACTGCTACTTTTAGAAAGACAAAAGCACGGAGCAGAACAGAACTGAACATAGGAATAACATGTTATTGTGAGAGTAAATATGCATATATGTGTACTGGAAATGGTGGGCACCTTTCTTTCATTCCCAAGGCTTCCAAGATCTGATGTAGCCCTTTTTAATCGCTTCTCTTGCTCTCCCACCTATTGAGTTGACCACATAAGCACTCTGCATGTGTTGGCTGCCACAGCCAAGGAACATTCAGGTTTGTAGCTGTTTAAAACTACAAGGCTGTTCCTAAAGCCTCCCAGCCCTCTCTTGACTGAAGGGGCTGGGAAGCTTCTCCCCAGTCTGATCAGTGTGTTGGGACCACAGTCATGTGTGACACAGCACCAAAGTGAGTCTGGTGGCACTGGGTTTCTCCTGGTGGCAGGGTTACTTGCTTCAGGGCATGCCTGGCTATCTCTGCTCCAAGTGCATCATGCCAGGTATGCTTACCTAAGGAAGGATGGCTTAATTCCCCATTTGGCTGTAGCTGCATTTATAATCGCCTGTACATCAAAGGTTGGCATGTTGTAGCCATTAACACTTCCCAAAAATACAGTACCACCTTCTGTTTTTTAAACAGCATCTTTCTGACACTGATCTAAATGTGCTCATGACAGGGTAAAAACTGTCAGCCCTTTGCCAGACAGGCAGCGTTAGCTCTGCTGCACAGAGTAGCAAGAGCAAAGGGAAATGAAAATCCAGGTCTTCAGATGCATTAGGTTGTCTACAGTGCACTTAAGCACCATGTCTCATTCACTGCAGCTGGAGATAGGTGTGAAAATCTCAGTTACTATTGATTACCCTTAGATGTCTTGAAACTCTTGAAAGTCTGGTTCTTGACTTCCAGGTGACTTTATTATTCACACATAAGGTAAGTGGCAACTCCAGACACAAAACTGGGGTGAGAGAATGTCTGTTTCTGCTTCAGCCCTCTGCAGCACTCTCGCCGTACAGAGAGGGATGGCAATTTCTCTGCAGCAATGGTGCTCATTAGGCCTGGTGTCCTCCCTGAGATTCACCTTGGGGAAATTATGTTCTGGATAGTCAGAATACCCTCCCTCTTCTTTAACAAATGGATGCAGTATTATTATGTTGTTATTACACACTGATTTATAAAGCACCTTTCACATACATCACAGTGCTGTGTGATCTAATTACAAAACACCTGAGATAGAATAAGAAGTATCCAGGCAAAAAAATTGCTTGAAGCCTGACCTTTAATGCACTACAACAACCAGAGGTTTGGAGTGAGTGGGAGGCTCAAGATGAAGAAATCCATCAATCCTGACTGTATATAGGAGCAAGAGCCCAGGTACTATCAAAACTGTTCAATTAGGAAGTGGCCAGGTGGAAGAATTATGAATAAAATGGAGAAGCTTTCATTAATCACTGCCTCCTGCATACCTCAAAGCCCATGGAAATCAAGGGGACCTGTGCTCTTGACTTTGCTGGGCTCTCTGATGTCCCCAGACTGAATAGCATGGGTTGCTGGTACCAGAGTCCTGCTGTGTCACATCCCAAATTCAGTGTGTGTGTGATGATTGCTACCCATATACCTTTGCAACCAGTCTGAGGAAAAATACAAAGTATAATTAAACTACTTAATTTTATTTTTTTTTATTCTGGCTTGATTTTTATTTCTGTCTTAATTTGGAAGATTGCAGTTCACTTTCCTGAAGTCATCTCCTCAATCTTTATAATTAAACCTCATTTAAATATTTTGGTCACTTTCATGAACTAATTATAGTGACTTACACTTGAGAAGGTACTTTAATCTTAAGTTTCTGTTTGCAGATGCTTAAAACTTTTAGAAAATAATATCCTTTTGGCTTAAAATTTGTGTTTGCAGAGATCAAAGCTGACCTAGGTGTGGAAAACAATTGTGTATGAGGCCTTCCTGTCTCTTTTCTGACACATAAAGAGATATTGAAATGGTAATTTTTCTCCTCCTTTCTTTATTACCTTCACAATTACTGGGACTGTATCACATTATTTCTACTGGTATTTAGGGAAGGCTTCTCAGAAGATTGAAGAGGTGAGGAGGAATCTATGTCTTCAGTAATAAATATGCTGTGCTTTTTGGCTTTTTAATACAGGTATTTTTTCTTAGAGTTTGAGGCCTTTAAACAATAACAAATCTATAACAGAACAAAGAGAGAATTTTATGCAGGATGACTGGAAGGGTTCCCCTGTTCATCACCACGAAAGTTTCATTGTTTTGGTCTCTAACCAAAGACTGTTAATCCTGTTTTTTTGGTTGATCTCAGCAATCCTCAGGTCCTACGTCATGAATAGATTGCTTAACCTGAATTCTGTGTCATTAGAAAGAGGTTAAATCATCTGTCTTTGTATGTCACAGTAAAACTTCAAAGCCATGTTTGTATTAGTCCTTCATTCTCTAGACAGATCTCCAGGAAAAGGAAGGAGCAAGGATTGCCTGGCATCCCGTCTCTTCTTTGAGATCTAATGTTGTCCAGCCCAAGGAACTAGTTCTCTGACTTTATTTTACTATATCTAAACAAAGGCTTAATACATCTGGAGGATGAAATCTGCCATTAAACTCATGAGGATGCACATGGTTTCAGTTCCAACAGGGTTCAGAAAATGCCTTTTTGGTCACTAAAACAAAAATACAGTCTGTGTTCAAGCCCTTTCAACAGCCTTTGCTCCCCTCCAGAGCTGCAGCCTCGCACCAGGTTATCCCAGATGGTCATCCATTTCCTTTGCTTCACAGGAAGAATGGATTTTTCAACTACAGGTGGTTTATAGCAGAGCCTCTTTCCTGGTCCCCAAGCTTTGTAGCATCTCAACCAAATTGAGGAGCTGTCTTGGACATCTGATTTTGTTGCTTGAGCTGCCTGACCTATCCTTATGTGTCCCTTTTAATTAAATAACACTTGACTCGGTTTACTAGAGATAATAAAAGGTGATGAGGATAGTACAAGGTATCTTTACCTTGCCAAGATGATTTGGGAAAACTGAAAATCCAATCTGAGTGTCTGAAAAACACTTCTGTTTGGGGGCTGGAGGGGAAAAGCCATCTCTGAATTTCCTAACATTCTCCTCTAGGGAAAATTAAAGGTGTCTAGGGTTTTCTTTGTTCTCCCTCTGCCATTCCATCTTTCACTTTCCGGCTTCTTTAACTTCCAATCTTCTTTAAATTGCATTAGAGGAATAGGAGAAACCATTTCTTTTCTCTTTTCGCCTTGGAGCTAAAAGCTTTCTCTTTTCTTCACAGTGCTTGTTAAATGCGATAGGCAGAGTGAAAGCTTCATAAATCATAAACAAGGAGAGGACCTAAATAAAAGTGCAAACTGCAAACTAAGGAAAAGAGAGACCCCAGCATGCACATTAGGGCTAGCATCGAGCACACAGTACTTATTTTAAACCGCACTAGCAGGAGGCAGAGGGCATTCCAGTTTTGTGTTTAAACCAGGAACCAAAACAAAAGCCAGTGGGCCACGAAAATCAGCTAACAAATACCTCTGCAGTGTTATTGCCACAGATAGATGCAGATTTCCACTCTCCGGTTTTGTTCATCCCTCTATAATGACCAGCTCCTGTTCTTTCTGTGCTTCCTTACAGCATGGTAAAGTTCCTCCATTGTTTATCAAGTTGTAATTTGCTCCAGCCTCTACTGAGTGCAGCAGCAGCAACCTCCAGAGCACTCCAGCGGTGAGAAACACTGGATGGGATGCTATTGGATCAGCTTATGCTCAGGGTTAGACACTGGAATTCTGGCAGGGAAATGCTTGCTTCAGGACATACTGATTTTCCTCATGCCTGCTTACAATGCTATGAGATGTCTGAGAAGGTGATACAGCAGAAAAAAAAAAGAATATGGAAAAGCAATCCACATTTCCTCAAACTTAAGCATTCACTGGTGGTAAGGAAGCAAAGCAAATTAACGCAGGGATCAGGAAATTGGCTCCCATTCATCCTGCTGGTGGTGCCCAGCCTTCCCATGGTCGATCTCTACTCCATAGAAGACAAACTGGGCTCTGCTTCTCCATCTCCCAGAACAAGTCTGCACAAAGAAGGGAAAAGCCAGCTCTTGCCCACCACAGCTCAGGCAGGGCTGGCTCGTCTTGTCAGCCAGGCTGGGGTCCACACCTCTGTCTTCAGAGTGCAGGTGCTGCTGACCATGTTTATCTGAAAAAAGGTCTTTGTGAGGAACTCTCCTTGACGTTAGAAGAGCAAATTTCTTCCCTGCAGCAGAAAGATTCAGTTTGGGATTGCACTTGTAATGCTGTGTTTCTTATCCTTGCTCTGAAAGTATGACTCTTCTTTAATCCCACCTCTTGGAGGTGGAAGCTTTCCAGACTTGGGTGTAGAAAATATCTTGTCAGGCACTGGCATTACAGCAGTGTTAGCAATAACACAATATACTGTCCTTTTTTTCCCACTTTATATCCTATTAATTAGCTTTTAAATCTATGACAGGAGTTTTTTCAGCATGGTGTGGTTATCGAACTTCTTGAGTAACCCTTCCGTGAACAGTTTTATCCTTTGCAGGGGAATGGTTTATATCTGTTTATCAATCCACCATTATTCCTTATATTGTTCATTTTTACAGTAAGTTAAACAGGTTGGATCTACAGTGACAGCCACATTGCTTTGTTCCCACTCTCCTCGTCTAGGCATATTTATATTTTTATTTTAAGCTGTTATCTACTGTACTAAAGCACGTCTGCCTAAAATTCCTTGGATCGCCTTAAGTTGTTTTTAAGAAGACAAAACTGAAATTTAACGTCATCTATCTGTTGATTTTTCTAGAGTTCAGAAAGGTAAATTAAAAAAAAAAAGTGCCCTTCATTAGCACACAAGTCACAATCATTTTGTGTTCCTTCAGCAGTGTTTGAATTTGAAAATATTATACTGTTATTTCAGTACAATTTAAAATCATGGGTTAACTGATAAAAAGGTTTTGGTTTGGTTTTGCATTCCTCTCCCTGATAACTATTTCTGCTGGTGCTTTGCTTTACCACCTAGAAAGATGCACCACAGGGCAGCTCTCTTTTCCCATCACATCCCTAAGCAATGGTGGGAAAAGAAACATTTAGTCCTTTGCAGTCAGTTTTCCTTTGTCTTCTCTCTTCGTCCCTCTGCAATTTTAACAAACCTGCTTTCTCCCCCACAGGCTGCCTATTTCAGGTGCACTCTGAAAATTGCGTGTCTCAATTTTGCTCCTAGAAATCTTGACTTGACAAATGCTGCTCCTTCCTGGTATCCAATACAACCTTCAATAACTGACGAGAGGGGTTAACTTTTGGTCTGGGGAGTACAAAGTTATAAATCAGTTGCTGTTCCAAAGGGCTGAGTTTTCATCAGGTGTTTCACTTTTTTTTTTTTTTTTTAGAAAAAAAACCCAAACCAGAACAGATAATCTAATACAGCTGTGGCTGGGAGGAAACAAGACATTTGTACCAACTTTTAAAGCATTAAAAAGGAAGCACGCTAGGAACAAATACTGTATTTGTGTTCTGAGGCTACAACATGACAGTTCTGAAAGAAGAGATTTACTGAATCAGGTTTGATGCCTTAAAATAATGAGAGGGTAGGAACTTCCAGGGGAGGAGGGGGAACAGAGTTAGGGTATGTGGCCTCATTTAGAGAAAACACAAATGTGCACAGAGCAGAAGGGAATTGAACACTTAAGCCTTGGTTTATTTTCATGGAGGAAAAAGGCCTGTAATGTTAAACATTTATCAGGACAGCTCTTACTGACGTGGTCATGCTGAGCCCAGAAGCTGCTTGGGTTCAGAGGTTTGAAACATAACAGTAGGATGCTGAATTATTCCCTGTAAGAAGAGAGGGCACAGCCTCCCAGATAAGAGCAGGAGGGGCAGCGACATAGAGGGGAAAGAGGGGGAGGTAGAGGAGGAGGTGGAGGAGGACAAGAAGGAGGGCTTTGTGCTCAGTGCCAGTAGAGGCAGAAACTCTAGTTGGGGTTTTTCCTGGGTGTGAGAGAGCTGTGCTAAATCCATGTATATGTCTCAGATCATACAATGCAGTCAGACTAGGCAAAGGCTCTGCCCCCACCCTTTAGACTATAAAGACCCTTCTATTTGAAATGCTTTCACATAAATGCCCGTAGTCACATCAGTTTTGTCCTCAGATTCTTGGAGATCCCCATCAGCAAACTGGGGAAAGCAGGCATGTCACTGCATGAGAAAACCTGCATCTGACCAGAGTTTTCCTGAAAACAAAATAAAACTTGTGATTTTTTTTTTTCTTGATTTCTGGACACTTTCTTCTGCAGTACCCATAAGAGAAAATGCATTGATGGCTCTACACAAAAATTAAGTGGTATGTGTTCAGTTTTCTTGTTAAGCACTGAGAATCTTGACTCATATCTCCTTTGGTGCTATCATATCAACATAAGCATCTTTTTGTTTTTGCCAGAAGGGACATCTGGGGAGGCAAGAGGAGGCAAAGGGTTTGCCAAGGTCATTCTTCAAATGTCCCCAGCTCATTCATGGCACATAAAATATTTTCATGTCCTTCATAAGTCTACAAAACACCTGTAGTTTGGAAGGAAAGAGAAACTGCTGAAACAAATGGTGGATAAGCAGTGACAGACTCTGGTTCTCCAGAAGCAGAGAGCCATTCAACCATGGATAATGACCATGGCACAGATGACAAGATAAACACAGTGTATGAGATTGAAGTAGACACACAGCATTTAAAAACATCCTCCCAACAATGCTAGCTGCTACATTCATTCTTTAAACAGTGACAAAAATGCTATTTAAGGAGGGCAAAAAGCAAATTGGAATTAAATGGACATATAAAACTCCTGCATGTATCCACATGAAATCACACACCTGTTGATACATTTGTGCATATTATCACATGTATTATTCACTACCTTGCTCTTGTTCAGCTAAAGGCATGCTTTGCATACACACACACTTACATTCTCCTACAGAACGTAATTTAAGGCTGTAATGCAGAGCACACTTTTACGTTCAAGACACAGACTAAATCTTGACATTTCTGGGTGAAGCTGAGGCAGTGGGAACTAAACTTACAAGGATAAACTACTTAATACTTTTGAGTAGTTTTATGCAAATTGTATTCCTAGAGCCGGGGGTGATTCAACTAAGCCAGGGAAGTCCTGTGATGGGAGATACTTCAGGCAGACTCTTTATTATCCACTGTCAAGTCAATGTTTACTGAGTGTATGAAAAATATCCTGGAGGAGTTGTGTTCCATTACTTATTTGGACAGAAGTAGACAACTTGTTGTTGTTTCCATATAAAAACTATATACTTCTCACTCTTGAAACAGTTATGCAATTCATATTCCATCTCTGAAACATAATTTTCATTATGTCGGAGTGATGATGCCAAGATACCCTATACTAAGGTTATCCCTTAGTACCCTTTCCAGAAAACATATACCAGACCTTCCATTTAGTATCCGAGGTGGAAAATACCTGTAACTCTTATTTTTCCTTTATGTGCTAAAAAAACAAGTGATCTGATGATGACAAAAAAATGGCTACTGTAAACTGGCTATATTGAATATCCCTGTTGCTCTGGCTTATTTTTTGGAGCAACTTTGCCCAGAATGGGATAACTAATTTCATTTTCCACTGTTGGTACTAGAGTGATGAGAGAAAAAGGAGGATAGCTTGGGTAGCTAAGCATTCATCACAGCCTGCCCTACTGCTCAGGCAGTAGCCCTTTCATGAGAAGAGCGGTTCTAGAACAGGGTCTGGAGAAGGAGATTGGTGTCACAGGGGACAAACAAACCAAAAACCAGCAGCATTTCTTCTTCTGATAGCAAGGGATGAACTTAAATGCCAGGCAATTTGCATATAACTTGAAGTTTAATAGAATTTGGAAAGGTTCAGCTTGCTTATTATCCAATGCTGCTAAACCCTACACAGTCAAGAGAGGGCAGCTGGGTTTGTACTCTTCTTTGGCACCTCCTCTAGATGCCTTTTGCCATTTGTATTATGGCAGTATGTTATCACACCAAAGAATGTTATAGCTCAGCTGGAAGCTGTTTGACTTAATAATATTTAATTTACAATAAGAAAGACAAGATCAAAACAGATTTCTCATGGCTGTACCCATTCAGGTCTTTGGGGAATTGGATGAACAATCCCTCTGGACAGTCTAGCTGTCTTCAATGGGAGAAGTTTTTCCTTATATCTGATGAATCTCTCTTGTTTTGTTTTGTGTCCACTGTGTCTACTCCTTCCATGTACCACTGTGAAGAGACTGGTTCTGTCTTCTTGATACGTAGGAATACTGGTAAAGCAGACTTGGACACATTTTATTTTCATGGCAGACATAAATAAGCAGAGTGTAAAACTGAGCAGTGAAAAATGCAATCAAAAGCTCTGGTACTTTCTGTATCAATTGCAGATGATGTTAGAAACTCTGAGTATAAGGTGGCTTTCAGCTGTTGTTTCTTAGGAATACAATATGGGCTCATATAGCCCATCAAAAACATGTCATGAGCTTTGTGCAGTGCAACAAATATGATGCAGTTCTATATTCCAGGGCATAAAGACACTATATACTATATATAAAGACAATGCTACTGTATTATTGCAGTAGCATCAATTAAGAAGAAATCTCAACATACTTTAGTCATTTTTAAAGACAATGTGGGTACCTCAAACTTTTTCTTTCTTCAAAAGCTGTTCTGCCAAAGATAATTTGTTCAGTGTTAATCTAAAGAAAAGCAGAGCTGGATGTCCCATGTTTTGTGTCATGATACACACTTTTTTGTAAGATGCCCTGGGCAGAGAATGCTTTATAATCTAGCTCGACACTTACTGCAGTTCAGTATTACTTCAAGAGCGAAACGGGCCTGAGTCTTCCCAGCCAAGGGAATTGCTCTTGCAGCTTTTTTTCATTGCTCCTGGATGAAAGACATTGTTGAGTGAAATGCCTAGACCTACTTAGTGGAGAAAGGTTTATTGCCTCTGAGAAGTGATTTGGAGGATCTCAGGAAGACACTAAAGGCAGCCAAACAAAGCACTAGTCGCAGGACTTGGGTGACACAGGAATTCAGCCTTCAATCTGTATTTGTCCACTCAAATGAGTGGCTTGAAGACTCAATTGTTTTCTGTATGAACAATATTTACCTTCATAAGTGAGAAAGGAGTCCAGAGGCAAAGTACATACCTTGATCATGGAGTGTTTTCTGCAGGCTAGAAAGCAGATAAGGGGAGGGATAAACACAGTGTCTTTTGGATCTGTGCTTGACAGACAAGTTCCTTGTCCTATAATTGCTGTTTGCAGCAGTACAGACACCTGAGGCAGATGTGGAAAATCACAAGGATGAGAAAGGTTTTTACGTTGTACAAGGGCATTCAGGGCAGCATTGAGCTTGTGGGTTTAGGTGCAAAGTCTAAAATAAATAAGAAGCTTATTTTGAACACAATAATGTGGGCAGCATGAGGCCAAAGAATAAGCTGTAATTTTCAGTCTGTTTGTGACTGACAGCTCTGGTGAGGACCAGACCCACAGTCCAGGCAAGCGTCCTTCATGCATAGGTGTGATGCAGAGTATACTTTCAGCATCCATGACAAAGGCGATGCACGTACTTTCTCTTTAGGCCAGCCTAAACAACTGTTATGGCAACTTGAGTGAAGAAAATAAGTTTCTTTACTTAGATCAGCTCTAATTTTTTCACTTTCACCCATTTCCAGGTTAGGATTGAGGCAACTGAGACTCAGTTCTTTGTTCTAGGTAATGGTGGGCCCAACTGATAAACTGTTCTATGCCTTACTTTCTCAATCTGTAAAAGGGGGGATGCTATGTGAATAAAATCTTGGATAGAAGAGAACTATGATGAAGGCAATTTTAATTATTCAGTTTTGCAATGCATTATGACGTTCTTGTTTTCTTTATTTCTTCAAATGTCACTCAGGTTTGAGTAGCAACAGAGCTGTTCAGTGCCTTTGTTGAGCTGCATAGATGAAAGACTACTGACTTATTCAGCCTTTGTTTGGCATATCCGTAGGAATTTCCCAGGACTGCTTAGAGAGGAGAGATAGGTGTTTTCTGTACTCACCTTCCATTCCTCGGAGGAGCTGGACTGGGCCTCATGCACTATAAAAGCAGTCTCCAAGATGATCCAGGTGAGTAGTTCCTTCCTATGACTGCTCAGAGCAGCAGTTTGTCTGAGATTGCAGGCCAAAGTGGAGATTCCACAACCTCTCTGGGAAATCTGTTCTGATGCTTAATTGCCCTAATTGTTAACTCTTTTTTGACTTGTGTCTACTTGAGCACTTTCTTGGTTGGTATCAGGTGGCCTGGTGGTCTAGTGGTTAAGACGCGGCGCTGTCACCGCCGAGGCCCGGGTTCGATTCCTGGTCAGGGCCACTCCCTGG
>JAYRBT010000042.1:52498585-52624952 GCA_036023395.1 Myiotriccus ornatus
TATCAGGTGGCATATTTAGGGTGACAGGACTGCCAGTTATGTTTGAATATCAGGACTTAAGTAGTGTTTCTTTCCTCCTCAGATGTTTGTGCACTTCCAGGCTGTGTCCTGTCACTGGGAAGTTATAAGCGTACAGAGCAGAAGGGTGTTACAATCAGCTGGAGCTGATCAGGCACCAGGACACTGGATTCATAGATTTGTCAGTGAGATGCTCTAGCAGTAGACACTGTATCTTGTACAAAAAAATTCAGAGGAAAGATTATGATGAGTTACCTTGGCCTGTAACAAGGCATCTCTGAATCTGTCTGCTTTCCATGAAGCTCCTGTGCTGCTCTGGATCATATTCCTGACCTGTCTCCTCTTGCTCTGCCAGAGAAATGGGGTTTCCCCCTCTCTTTTCTACTCTGCTTTTTCAGCTTCTTGACACAAACCACTTTTTAGAAACATCTGATGTCTGATATTTGTCCTCAGTGTTTTCAAACCATCTACTGAAACACTTCAAACCCATTCAGTTTCAATGGTTGAATGCTGTTTCAAGTTTCACGTTTCATAATTTGCTACCAGATGCAGAGGAAGGAAAACAAAATAATCAGTAGAGCAAAGAACTTAATACGGTGACGTCCCTGAACAGAGAAAAGTCAGGCTCATCCCAGTACAGTCCTGAGGGAATGAGCAGGAATTCTGACAGGAAAATTACAAATTCCTCATACTTGTGTGATTGTTTGTACACAATCTACACTCAGCCCTTCAACAGCTTGCAGTCTCCAGAAGAAGATTTCAGTTGATTCCCAAATCAACTGTGTTAGATTTAGCTTTGTGCATACCATTTTTCCTACATAACCAGGGCCCTTATTTTTTGCAACAAGCTCTTTTTCCTTTAATAAAACGTGAAAATGACATTTCGAAAATAAAAGGGCTTGTATATGCAGAGCTTTTGCACTTAAGGGTTTAACTGAGGGCTTAATGCTATAACAGCCCGAAAGCTGGAGTCAAGCAAATAGTAAAATTAGGAAAAGTGCATGAGTATGGTAACAGAGCTTATTAAAGTACATGCTACTTGGACTTAATCAGGAAATTCGTTTACTCAGGACATCTCTTGGAGCAAACCTAATTTAAGCCTAATGACATTTAATAGTGATAACTATGGCTTGGTGAGGATGATAATTCCATTTAATTGGGATGCCTCTAGGTGATGCAATGGTGTTTGTGTGTCTCTGTGACAACTACAGGCTGGTTCTGACTGTTTATATACCCAGCAGCAGCCTTCAGTCTCTGTCTAGCTGCCAGGCACCAAGGCAGCCCAAGAAAAAAGGTTTGAAAGCCCTTCACTGCAGCTTGAATTTGGTAAAAAACATCATGTATTCACTTGCAGCCAGCAATGTCAGTTGGTCTCTTGGCTTCTGTCTCCCTATGTGCTTCTTCCCAGGAGGGCTGTATTCTTGGCCACCTTCACAGCATCCTCACCTCATGTCCCAGGACCTATCCCATTTCATGTAAGTGTGCTGCACAGCTTCCTAAAGAGTGACATGAATATTGCAATAGCATCTGGTATCAGATGGCAATTCAGGCTCATCAGGATGAAGGCATCCACAGGGGCGTCCCAGAAAAGAGGCTTCTAAAGCAGATTGCCAGCCGCCTCTGTTTTAGTAATAGAGACTTTGACCTTCATAGCTCTTTTGGAGCCATTGCTCTTGAATTAACAGCCTCTGTATTTGTCTGTGCTGTCTCTGTAGCACCAGCATTCAGCTTATTACTGAAAAGCTCTTTGGAGTATCTTGAATATAAAAGCGTCCAAGAAAGCCAAATTCTTTTAAAACTGCTTTCTCAGTCCCAGAGGAGTGTGATTGTTAGAAAAATTGGCCATTTCGATTCCTTCTGCAGGACTTACTATATCCACAAAGCATAACAGTTAGATCTTGTCTGCACACAAACATGGCATTGATTTAAATAATCAGGTTTAAAATTAATTTAGCTGAACTGGTGCAACCTTTTTACATGGACTTCAAGTCAATTTAAATAGAGACTTTTATCCTTATTACTCAAGGGTAGAGTCAGATAACCATAAGTGATTGAGTTAAAGTGTGTCAAGAAGTTATTGTCTCTTCAGATGAAGGCTACTGTCCTCTCTGCTGAAAATTTCATAACCCATCCCCACTCCGCTTCAGCTGGAATTGAGCCTCTCATCCCACTGCACCCATGACTTTGCAGGTGTTCTCAGTTCCCTGCATTGCAATCAAAAAGAAAAACGGATGGCTCTTCCACCACTGAATCCTCAGCTTTCTGGCCTCCACAGTGAAGCAGCATCAAAAAGAGTAAGGGGAATGTTTCCGCTTCAGGAAGCCTGGACAGCAGCAGTAGGAAGAGGCATCTTTAAAAAAAAATTACAAACCAGAACAAATTCTTTACTGATATAAAGAACCGCAGATGTCTTGATTACAATGAGCTTTAACCACTTTGTATCAGTAGAGAATTTGGTATTGAAAACTTTGATGTAATATTCATGAGGTACACGAAGGGGAGGAAGCCAAGAGAAAAAGATGTGGATCCAAAAGTGTATTTGCACATTCTGTGGATGTTTTCTTTCCTCAATACATGGGTGCCTTTTAAGAAGGGGCATAGTGCTCATGCTCTTGTATTAAGGGGAACATAATGCTTATGCTTGGAAATGTCACTGCATATAGCGCAGAACTTCTGCTGAGAGGAAGGAAACACAGGCAAGAGAGTGCTATGACTAGAGAGACATGTGCAGTTGAGTAAGAAAAGAATTTTAATAACACCATGAAAGCTGGTAAGAGTGATTAAAAAGAATCCCACCCTAGGTGAGACGGATGCTGATATCTCTGTTTTCCACAGGTTCAGTTGGATGAGTGAATGGATCTCTCCTGAACATTTCAAAATAATGCATTTTTAAACACATGTGTTAATTTTTCTCATTTTAAACTAGAATTTACTTTCTATTCCAAAACAGAAAGGTCATCTTGACCTCTTAAATAAAACATTTTAATTGAAAAGAAGCCGACATGTAATGCCAAAGGAAAATGCCAGAGGAGCTAGCCTTTTTCTGCGAAGCTTCCTTTAGATGAATCAGCATGTTCTGACAAGAATTTATACAAAAAAACCCTGTTCTGCTCCAGGCCTAAATACTGGTTCTTTACTGCAGCTTCTACAATGCAGCAGATCATATCCAGCTTGCTGGATGTATTTGGCTGATGGCTAACAGTGTGCTCCTGTAATAAGGCACATAAAAAGGGGAGGCTTACACAACCTTCAGTATGGCTGGATATTCATCTGAAATACAAGGAGACATAGGATTTTATTCATTTATATGAAAATATATATACACACATATGCATATGTATACAAGCATCAATATGGGTATATACGGATGGATTAGGCTGTCTCAGGATTTGTAGCACAGTATCTACAAGAATAATGGAACTACCTTTGTTTTCTTTTCTTTAATTTACCTGAACAAAAGGAACACTTTCATTCTAATCCCAAGTTAGGAATCACCAGAACTACCAAAGACTGTCTCTCCCAGCCTCTAAGGAAGAATGTGCTAATACTGAGGAACTTCTCAGGAGATGTGACCTCCTCTACACTCAGTAGCTCTGTCAGAGCAATATTTCACTGGTACATTATTATGCACAGAAATGCACACTCAAGCCATTTCTGTTTACTCAGAATAGTGTTTACTGAAATATGTTCTGCAGTTTACTGTTCCTTATGGAAGATAATATTGTATATACAAGAGCAAATTGAATATATGTAGTGCAGTAATTGCCATCATGCCCAGCAAGTTGATGTGTTTGAATACTCAAGATAGATAAGGTTTCTCTAAGGATTTATCCCTCGGTACATTCACCAAATTTAGCTTTGTATTGTTACTTAAAATTTCTTCTATCATATTACTTATAAAAAAAAAAAATTTGCTGCTAATACATTCTTTGAAAAAATGTTGCACATACTTCCCATAGTCTCCACCCTTGGGATCTTTGGAAAGCAGTTTTATTTTTCCTTCATGCAGTAATGGGTTTTGTCACTGAAGAGCAATCCAGGGCCATTATTCTAGAATGAGGTTTGGGGGAAGCTGAATGCTGACTACTCAAATCCACACCCCTTATGCACTTTAAGTACCCTGATGTATTTGCTCAGTATTTGGTAACACGATTAGGTGCTAAAAAATGACCTAGTTACCAGATACTGCTGTGAAGAAGTTTGAAGAGCAGTCAGGATTTAAATGAAGATACGAAGGTGTATCTATGAGAATGGAAAGGCTTAGGGAAAAAAAAAAAAGGAGACAGGATTTCTCCTTTTGTGATTCATATAGGATTCTGATACAAAATGGCAGGAAGCAGAGACTGAAACAAAACACAATGAAAAAAATATAGGTAAGCTTGTCTGGGCAAGGGTTGTGTTCCAACCCTGGTGTGAGAGCATTTGCTATGCAGGTAAGTGCACTAATCCCTACCACCATCACTCAGTTTCCCCATGGCCCTACACATACTCCTCCCTAAAAACTCTTCACACTTTGTTTGCATTCCCATTCTATTGCTTCCTTCTTTTCACACAGCCTTCTGTCTCCCTGTCTTTTTGTCCTGGAGTCCCAGTTTCACTCTAGAAGTTAGCACTATGAACCTGTTACAGAATGACATCTATTAAATAACTTTTTTTTAATCTGAAACCTAGCTGATTACAGCACTGTAGATGTCAGTCCATGTAAAGCACAAAATTTAGCAACCCAACAGAAATATTCCAAAATAACATAGCGTACTTAGTATGCACCCTTTCCTTCTGGAGAGAATGGAGGAGAGCAAACTGCAGGTAACAGGCGTACAACATGTCATCTGCTGGGCCACCAGGAAGGATCTGTATATTACTGCTATTCAGAGGGATGTAAGAACTGTATAAACTGGAAAGCAAGGAGGAAGCACTGCTCTCCCGGTTTTCCGGAGTTTCTGTGTCCCTAGTGGTTTGACCCACTGATCTGCACTGCTCTTGCACCATTGCTTCCTTATCAGGTCCTGCTTGAGCCTGCTCCACCCAAGATGTTAAGGAATCATGTGAGCTTCTCTCTCCTGTCCTCCCTTCCTTTCCTGATTCAAGCAAATCCACTTTCATGTTTCCTCTGGTTCTGGCTACTGGCTTTGAAGTCCCCTATCCCTCCTCATGAGGCTTCCTGACAGCAAGAAAAGAAGAGAAGCAGGATTTTACAATAAACAGCGAGAGAGTTTTGTGACACTAATCAGCATTTGCAAATGAAGATTAACAAAAGTGCAAACAAGCCTGTGTGATAACTCCACAGTCTGACCTAATCTTAATGAAATCTACAAGATCTATTTATATAAATAAAAATGAATTTTCTTGCTTTCAACATAGTGCAATTTGTGCATGTAGATTACAAGTGACACACACAATTGTTTTGCCTGCGTAAGTGCCCCAACTTTAAAGAGCTTACTGACAGCTCCCTGCAAAGTGAAGACATGCAGCTGACAGAGCTGTCGCAACTTTATTCCGCTCCAGCAGGAGGGCTCCCTTGCTTTTCTTTTAAAAATGCATTTCATTTAATTCCTTGCTTCCCTGAGGACATCAGGCAAGACTGAATGCTGAGAGAAGGGGGATCTCTGTAAGCTAGCCTGATGGCATGCAATGAAATAAGGGCAGAGAGGGAAAATATTGTCTGAAGAGCTTTGGGATTCCCCATCAGGAAGTGTGACTCAAGCTCACAGTTTTTTGCATTTTACCAACAAGGGCTGAACACTCTGTACATGGAGATGTATATTTAAATTAAAAACATTCAAATGGGACAATCTAGCAAAGCTCTGACACACTACAATGTGTGCATGAGGCAGAATGACCACAAGGGAGGAGGTGGTACCTGAATCAGAAGACATCAGCTCAAGGAAAGATTCAGTTGCCTTGTGCACAAAACAGTTCTCAACTCATGTGGTGGGAAATTTGCACATAACAGGTGTCAATCTATCCAAGGTAACATATAATAAGGTGAATGGAGAAAAAGTGTTCCAAACTGAGGACAAGCAGGTCTCTGAGGACCAGCACGTGTATGTAACTACACAGTTCTTTACGTCACTCTTCCACACAGGCACTCCACAGACATATGAAAGTCAGATTTCTGTGGTTTCTCTATCTCTATTCCACATGCTGTGTTAGAGCTTCAACTATAGTCCTCTTATCAGAGTCTGGAAATAGTGCTTAAAGTGTTCTTTAAGCTCTACAGAGAAATAAAAAGGCCCTTACCCTTTTCTCAGGCATATCACACTTGACAGGTACAAGCAAATTAAGTAGGAAAGAAACTGAAGAGTAAATAAGGTAGTTGTAACTTTCTCCAGAAGTTGCTTTTGACCGCTGAAACCTTAATATCTTATGAACTAGTGAATGGAGATCAAGGGAGAGAAGACGGTTGTAAGAATATCGTGGAAGGCAATGATTTCACTGCAGACATTTTAGCATCTTGCCTGCTGTTTTGCCTACTCATACGTGGCAGACTTCTGCTAATTTGGTTTGACAATAAACTTTGAGAGCTGTCAAGTGCTGAGATACCTCTGGGTATCTGCATTCATGTTTGCTTACTGTAACCCGTCAGATAACTTTCCATCCCACAGGTTAAGAAGAAAAGAAGTAGTGCTGGATAGTTTTCTACTCGATATTGCCCTTGCATCATTCATGATGGGCTTTCATGGCAAATTAAATTTTGAAGAGTCACAAGCCATTTACCACTGCATTTACCTATCTTTCATAGGCAGCTACTGCTTATTGCTTTGGGTTATCCATCTGTTTCTCTAGAGATCTGCCTGCTATATATTTTTCCCATATCTACATCTGCAATATTTATGTTTACGATTTTTGTGCATTTGTTTATCAAGTTCTATTCCCTCTTTCTTTTCTTGTGTACGTGTATTGATGTAAGGAAGGAGCAGTATGTCGCTATCTGTCTTCATGAATCGACAAAAACAACTCAGTTACTTGAAATTAGAAACATGAAGAACACATGAAGCCTAAGAAATCACAAGTACACATACAGTGTCTTCAAACACTCATTACAGAGACCAACTGTGTGGCCTTCCAGGGGAACCAAGCGCATAGGCATCACTGTTTTCCCATGAAAACCTGTTTCAGGGTCTCTGACTCTTGCTCGGAAGACACCAGAGTCCTTAAAGCCTCTGTCAGTGAAGAGAAATGGGAGCATCTGCCTGCCTGCCTTTCCATGGGAAGGTGGAAGTGAGAGTCACTTGGACAGGGTTAACCAGCAAGGTATGGAGGATACACTTGGGTTCAGGCCTTTGGGGATGAATATTTCATTTATCTTTTGCCTGTGGGAATTACAAAGTAAGGAAAAAGCTAATTTTGGGACTGACATCTTCTGCCCCTCAAACTCCAAGGTCAGTCCTAAGACTTGAAGTCAACAGAAGGGATAAAATGAAAACAAGCCAGTGGCAAGGACTGAACTGGTCACTAGCAGCATGAAGAAGTTCTTTTTTCACCAACTGTGATGAGCATTGCTATTTCATGTTTATTTGTTGTGATGGCTTTAATCATATGCCAGCTGTTTACAGACATAGTGGAGTTATTATATCTGCCTGGAGGTGGATAGTACAAAATCAAGGGAAAGGAGAAAATCTGAGCTCTTTATTCAAACATATCCCATAGCAGAAGATGACATTTATGAGGGGGATGAGAAAAGATGGGGGCATGATCCTTTGGAAGAGAGAAGATAAGTTGTTTGGTAGTATTGGCCTCCTTGAAGAAAAGAGAATAAGGCAAACCAGTGGGTAGCAGAAGAAAAGGGAGGATGCATGAGCTTTCATCTTCTTTTTGGTTACATTGTCAAGCAGTTTATATGAAGCTATTCAGACCCACAGATAGTAACTTCTACACATCTGTTTCCTTGGACACTATGGTTTCCAAGCTATGGATCTGTGATTCCTAAATGAATATAGTTAGTGCCTCTGTTACAGGGAATGTAAGACTTGATTATACACCTAGAAATAGGCCAGACATCACAGACTACAGATTGAGAGCTACTGCACCAATACATACTTACATGTAATATTCACCATCACTACTTTGTAGAAACAAAGGTATCTTAAGCCCCCTCCTTGACATCTCTGCAGAGTAAAAAGAAATCATTTAATTCTTGCCTTCAAGATTTCAAGAAATGGAAGGTAGATTTAGAAGACACAGTAAGCAGCTATTTCAGAGTAAACCCAGAAGAAATCTGTTACAGCAAAATTGCAAGTTACTGCCTAGGGCACAAGAATCTGACATGTCAGTCTCCAGAAATGAAAACATGCTCCTGAGATTTCAAGTTTTTCCTGAAATGTACATAGCACGATTTTATCTCGTATTAACATTTTTAAGCTAAATGTGTAACAGAAATAACCACTTGCCTTGTAAAGAGCATTTCCACTAATTCACCACCAGATTAGTTCTCACTAATTCAGTACTCTGAATGCTGTTTTGTATCTGTTGACACTAAATGGGATAAAAATATATAACATCAATGTAAAATAAATTATTAACTACTCTGAATACTGCTTACTGATGATTTCCACATAGAGCATTGGCTATCTTTTCACTTAAAAATTGGTATATAATTCAAAACTTTCAAAACATACCTGCATACCAGCAGATTCACAGAACCATTAAATGGGACAGAAAAGCAAAACTACCTCCTTTCTTCTCACTGAAGAGCAGAAAAAAAAAATTCTAATTTGGTGTATTTACAAGCAGTTTTCAACAGCTACAGGTTGCCTGATGGAAGCATAAAATTGAGTAAGACCTAAAGGTTGGGCACAAGGGGTAACAGTGAATGGGGTAACATCAGACTGGTGACCTGTCACTAGTGGGGCTCCACAGAGCTCCATCTTGGGCCCTGTGCTCTTCAACACCTTCATAAATGACTTGGGACACAGGAGTGGAAGGGATACTAAGCAAGTTTGTCAATGATACAAAACTGGGAGGAGCTGCTGACTCCCTCAAAGGCAGGCAGGCCCTGCAGAGAGACCTTGACATATTAGAGGGTTGGGCAATCACCAACCATTTGAAATTCAACAAGGGAAAGTGCCTGATTCTGCACCTGGGATGGGGCAACCCTGGACATTTGTACAGATTAGGGAATGAGATGCTGGAAAGCAGTGCCATGGAAAGGGACCTGGGGGTCCTGGTCAATGACAAGTTGAATATGAGTCAGCAGTGCCCTGGCACTTCCCCAGGGAAGCAGTCATAGCATCAGACCTGACAGAGTTTGAGAAGTGTTTGGACAATTCCCTCAGACATATGGTGTGACTCTTGGGTGTGGTCTTGTGCAGGGTCAGGAGCTGGACTTGATGATCTTCGTGGGTCCCTTCAAACTCAGCAGATTCTGTGATTCTATGAAGATTGATGATGTTTTGCCTTCTATTCGAAACTCACATCAAATGAAAGGCTTTGGAAAACTTCTTTCTGCCTTTCATCTCTTCATCATTTAACTGAACTTAATGAGGCTTGTTTATATTCTGGACAAGTCAAGAGTTTCTTGTAAAAATTCAAAGGGGAAAAAGTCCTCATGTTTTCCTTTAGGGGGCAAAAAAAGTCAAAGGTCAAAGTACTGTGGCACAAAACCAAACAATATGATTCACTATCACTGTTTTTGCCAAGCTGCCTGGAAGTTCCTTTAGATCCCTAATCTCTCCAGCTTCTACATAGCATGTTCACTGTTTGGACCACACTTTTTAACATCCATTTATCTGTTGTCTGTGGTTGTGGAAGTGTGGGAGCAATCTTCTTTTATGAATTAGTTGATGATGAAAGGAAATCACCTACATCATGAAATAGTACACCAGACTACCAAAGCTAAACGCTAGAGAAGTCAGGTTTAAAGGTATTTCATACCTGGCACACTCCCAGAAGCAGATGTGGGTATCTTATAACTGAAGGTCCCATTTTTCTGATTAAAAAAACCCCAAACCTTTTGTGATACAATTTCTGACCGACCAGCAGTTTCAGCCACTGAGATGAGTCACCCCCTCATACACCATGATCTATTAATACTTATATTGATATAAGGACAATTTGAAATGAGCTGGGATACATGCAACAAGCTTGTATTTACTTCTGAGGACACCTAGCTTTATGTATTCACATTCTTCTTCTGGTTTGGGTTTTTTTTGAGTGGGGAAGGACTAAGTATTTCTTTAACACCATCCCAGGTATTTTTAAAAAGCTTTTTTGCATAGCATTTGCTCTTCAAATTTTCAGTGTAAAATCACAAAAGTAAGTGAATAAATTTCCTTTTGTAATGAATTTGTTTTCAGTAAACATCATATGAAATTCACATATGCAGCCTGCAGCATAAAGCTCTGTAATTATCTGACAGCTACTTTTCAGATTTCATTGTGTACTCCTTGCTAAAGCCGAATTGCTTATTATCACTGCTATGCTGTTCGCTTTGTTCATAGAGTCTTTTAACCCTGGATTTTTTTTGCTGGCATCAACAGCAAAATGGTGACGGTGAAAGATCCATCATAATGAAAACCTCCTTTTCTTCACTCCTAACTGTCTCTTGAGTCCTTCCCTGGTGAAAAGACTGGGAGACCAACCAGAGCCAATGAGAAAGTGATTGTGTGTCTCAGGGCATGGTGGTTTATGTGCTACCAGAGGGGCCACAGAATTAGAAGCTCCATCCAAGGGTGCAGTTTGTGTGGGATGGTGATAGTGACATTAATAGTCCCTATGAATTAAGATGATGCTGGCTTGTGAACTGAAAGAACAGCTGGCTGCAAGGAAACCAAAGCTCCCTCTCCAACAGCAATACAGACTGTTGCTGTCCATTCTCATATATTGTGAATACCGAAGCCTATAGTATCAGTGACAAACTCAGTAAGCTATTTCAGATCCCATCAGGCGGCTCTGCTGTTTCCACTTTTCCAGGGGATAGCTTCCAAGTTCACCAGCCCTCTCCTCTTTTTATGCAGAGTGGGAGGGATGAAGACCTTTTGAATAAATCATTTTGAAGTTTCTAGGCCAAACCATTCATGAGCTCTTGGGTGACAGAAGAGGAAGAATTATTTCAAATTGTTCCAGATATGATTGACGCCAAAAATTTCAAACTCCCTATTTTACAGGCTGCTTCTCTGCTTTTCTCGTAGCGTACCCACAAATAAATTATCACCCTTCTGGAGACTAGACACGTGACAAGCTTTTCAGAATATGAAGCAAGACAAACTACAAATTCTCAGGTATTCTGCCAGTGAGTGCTATGGAGGTACCTTCATACATTACCTAATTAATGGACTTTTACTTTTAAATTAAACTGGCTCATAATAAATAAATTCTGGCTACAGTCTTAATTATCCAGAGGTTACTTCTTCTCACTAATCAAAATCTTGACTGAAGCCCAAGTATTCACAATAGGTCATCATGATCTGAATCACTGAGTTGTCACAGGTGGGATGCTAAATTGTCCTTCCTTCATTACATTTAATGAAAATGTGTGTGCCGAGGAAATTGCTTTGAATAGAGATGAACAATTAAGAGAACCAAATGTATATAGGGAAGGGGGGAGGGAAAAGCATTCCTGATGAATGTGTTGGATGTGTTTAAGCAAGCTTCACATTTCAGAGAAAAATTCCTGTTGCCTTGTTTTCTAGATTGTAACCCCAGAGCAGAAGCAACTCTGCTGAGATATGAACCTTCAGGGAGGGAAGGATAAGAAAGACATTCCCAAGAGAGAAGCAGGAGTAGGAACAGGGAGAAAGAGTTGCAACTGTGAGACAAAGAGTTAGAGGACAGGGGAAAGCAAATTATTATGCTGAGGGAAGATAAGTGGAAAGAATGCTGAAGGGTCACAGAATGATTGCAGTTTCAGCTGCCTGGATTAGGAACTTTTTTTTTTTCCCCCTTACATACACAGAATGCACAGTCAGTCTGTCTCTGTGACTTTGTATCTCTTCCCCACAATGACTGTGGAACCTGCTGCTAGGAAGAAGAGACTTTGAGAACTATAAACGTGAGAAAAACTGCAAGAGGAACCAACCTTTTACTGGAGACTACAGATCCATGGAGAATCCATCATGGATCAATTCCCCAAATACAGGCAACACTTCAATCAGGAGTTATATTCCCCTGGAAATTGCAGCTGAGCTCAATACACAAATCCTTGTTGTTAACTCTGGTGTTCACTTCTTTGTTATCATCAATGAAAGCTCAAGTAGCCTCACTGGGTTTTTTAAATTATGTTAATAGAAGGTCCATGTTTTTCAGCGTTGTGGGACCTGCAGTTAGTGTGTAGCCCATGAATTCTCCCTCAGACACAGAAATTACTTATCTTTTGAATGGGATTACTACTGACAGTGCACGAAGAATTTCCACATACTTGTGTTTAGGACTACCATAGCAAAGATCTACTGAGAAATACAAAATGTGTAGGCAATAAAATAAGCCGTGGTTTTAAGCTGACTTATCTATGGCTAGATATAAAGGAAATATGAAAACAAAAGTCAGGTATTTGTCTTCATACCTGTACAGATACACTCCTGTTAATTCAAATTAACTAATATTATACATATTTGAAATAAAGCTTGCAATTTTCAGCCAACTGCTACCTGATGATAACAGACACAAACCTTGCACTAGTTTGGTTTATGTTGCTAGAAGAGATTTCAGCACTCTGGATGAGACTCTTAGCTAGTGAAAACCACTGATTCCATGATGATTCTCATTAATGATGCCAATTAACCTTAACAGAGAAGCTACCTTCTTTTCTCCATGTGCTGATGAAGGATTTCCTTATCTCTTATCGTAGCTCCTAGTATGGGTACAGCCTATTAAATCATATTCAGTTCATATAAAACAACAAGAAGAAACACACGAACCCACCAGCTGCATTTCTTTCCCTCTGCCCTCTATTGAATTTTACTTTTCATAAAGGAAATAAACTATCAAACCCTGAACAGAGTCAGAGATTTCTGCAAAGAAAACACTGCTACAAGCACATTGTATGATTGCCAGATAATTCATAAAACTTTCAAGGCCACAGAAGTATATTGGTCCTTTAGCTCCAAAAAAACATAGTTCATCATTCTCTCCTTTTTTGATTTACAATGCCCTGAATCCAATTTTTTTCCTCTGTACATTTCAAAATATGCTTGTAATTACTATTCAAGTCCCTTTCCTGTTTCTAGTATATTGTGTCTAGGGTTTCAAAGACATAAGGGAGTTAGATGCATGACTCTCTTAGGCTGCTTTGAAACTTCAGCTCGTAGCACTTAGAAATTATTTATTATGCAGTGTGTACGTACATCCCATATAGGTTCATAAACCATGTTGTTAAACTCAAACTTCCATACATGAACTCTCCCTAGATTATATAATCTATGCATGTCATAATTCAAATGGATTGATCACTCTGATTCTAACAGACTGGTAGAATGTGCTTCACCACATGATACTGGTACAAGATTTTACCATCCTCTGACATAACCAAAATAATCCTGTGATTATAGTCCATTCAGAGTTCTTTACAGCATGTTTGAAAAAAACCTGCAGTGTAAGTCCAATGGTGAACTTTTATCAGAACCAAATGAAGAGCAGAAGGAACTTAGAAAAATAAATCAAGAAATCGTGATGGTGAATGACGAAGGGTTATGTAGCAATGGGGAATGTGTTGTCAGACATACCATTCATCTTCAACCATTCCAACTTTTTTGAGCAGTAGAACTTTCGTAAAGAAAGCAGAATAATGTTTTTTTGATCATTAGCTGGACTGTAACAAAATGCATATCAGCCATAACTCTCTTCTATAGATGCTTTTTGTTTGAGAATAATGCAAATTATCCTCATTACAATCAGATGGGATGGTTGTTAATATCTTTGCATAATTAGAAGCTATTTTCCTTAAATGCAGTTTATGCATGAACTTTACAAGGAGATTTATCTACTGGGGTAACACTGAGTCATTTTCATCTGGGACACACTGAAGGTTACACAACACCACATTTTAATTTAAAGTTGAACCAGCTCACACCCTACATATGGTAAGAATTTTGGCCCTAATCCAGGTATGTACTAAGGGCACTTTGCTAAATTCAAGTGCATGAATGGTCCCAAGGACAAACATGCCAAAATGAATTTCAAAGCCATAAATGATCAGCACCTAGCAGGAATTATGCCCCTTCACTGCAATATCGAAGTGCTTCCTATGCAATTGAGTTTGCATAACGAGGTGTCAGATGGAGGCATTTTCTTACTTTGCAGATAAGCCCCTTTTGCCTTCAGAATAAATCACTTTTAGGACTAACTATGAAGAATAAGAACTTACTGGTGAGAGAGTATTTTAAGAGATTTGATCCAACCTTGGATCCACTCTGGTCCCAGAAAAGTGGTGTCCACTTGGTGTCCTACTTGGTGTCCACTCTGGTCCCAGCAAAGCCAGTGACACTAAAATATTTTCAAGGATCTCTCTATAACTTACTGCCTCTTTTCTGCATTCAAGCAAGACCTCGGATCAGAATTTGCCCATGCTGATTCTCTGCCTCTCTTGGATAATAAAGTTTAAGCAGAAGAGCACAGTTCTGCCTTGGGCCCTGGAAATGCCAAGACCAAGGAGTAGGTCTGCTCCCAAACAAGTGTATCAACTTCAGTGATGCTTCAAAACATAAGACAGGAGGGTAGCAAAGCTTTTGGGTTGGAATGGGTGATGTGGGTTTAGTATAAAAGAACTAATCTCTTAGCACAGGGTAGATGGGAAGAACTTCTCAGGACAGTGTATGCTCTGTGTAGAAAGCCCATTAGTGACAACAGACAAGGCTGGGGAGAAATTCCAATTGCCCCTACTACTGGTCTTAAAATCGGAAATCATCATTGCTCAGCCATACTAGCAAGTCCCTTCACAGCTAGAACTGTGAGGAACAAGCTAGAACAAGATGAGTGTGGTTTTAACTGGTTTTGCATCACTTTTGGTGGTGGTGTTTTTTTCTTTTCTGTACAAATGGCTTTAGCTTTCTATCAGTCTGTAGTTATTGTTATTAGATCCATTCACAGCTTGTGCCTAAGCACTTTTAAGGACAAAAGCATGTCTACCATAAGGCAGGAAGATAAAAAAAAACGGTGTTCACTTGTATATAAAATAGCAAAAAGGGCTTGAAATAGGGCTTGAGATATCACATGAAAGCATCAACCTAAACTGTGAAGCCTGTAGAGAAGTTCTTGATAAGGGTGACAGTAAAGGAGGGCCAGTCTGCTCAGTTCCCACACAGTGCCTTGGGTGGGTGAAGAAGCTGTTGCGGACAAGTACCAAATGGTATTGGAAATGTGACAACAGATCATTTCTGGGAAATAAAATGTCCCAACTTGATCCCCAGAGAAGATATTTCCCTTTGTAATGGACTAAGAACAGGCAAAGAAGTTGAAAAAGGTAAGAACAATAGGGAAATCACTGTAGTTAAGAAGGTCATTCTGCTTCAGGACTGTAGAGAGAGGGGAATACTAATTCAGGGAAAATTAGCTGAGGAGGTGTGGGTGGCTGCTGTGAGATCCTGAACATAGTATCTGCCTCAGAAACTGACTGGCTGAAGATGTAGGAGCAGCTTTTATGACACTGTTTTCCTATTTTCTTGAGCTCACTGATGCCCTTAGATTTGGCAGCATAGTGGCAACTGGAATGTGTGCTGCTTTCGTTTCAAGGAACAAGGAATTTTGCCGCTGCCTGTCTGCTGCTCAAGGGAGGTAGACTTTGTCACTGCAATTTCCCCACAAGGGTCTTAGCAGGAGAACTGGGATGGAGGGATTTCTGCCACAGGGATCATCCATTCCCCTGTCAGGCTGCTGGTTGGGATGAGACATTTCTGGGGACTAAGAACCTCCAGTGATATGACAGGACCATTGAAAGTGCTAGGAGCTCCTGCCTTTCCATTAAGCTCTTGAAGGCACAAAGAAGGCCTCCAGAGGTGAGAAAAGAAAAGATTCCTCTCACAGAGTTCACGAAGTGTGGTTTTCCCAGTGGCCCTAAAGGTAAGTTTGAACCTCTGAACTGGAGCATTAATTGCCAGAGCTGAGACTGGGTAAGATAAAGAAAGAAGTGACACTGTATATTAAAACCTGTCTTTTTATATCTCTCTAGGCATAATGTGACTTGACATCACATCATCATCCAGAAGAGCATCCAGAGATGGCAGTGGAAATAGTCTGTGCAAGCACTTGGAGATGCTGAAACCCCTAAGTACATCAGGGACTCAGCAAGCCAAGGGACAACTCAAGTTCCCAGCACAAACGTTGCTCACAGCTGAAGTGAGATGAAGAGGCTGCCTTCTGGGCATGTCATCCAGGGTCATGAGGTGTCACTCATACAGAAATCAAGAGGCCTTGAAAAACCTTCCTGCTGTGACCAAAAACATTGGATAAAACTCAAACCCTTCAGGAGTCAGACATAGCCTTTTGGGACACAAGTAATTTGAAGGTGCTGGCAGCTGCTGAGGTACCTGTGGTATAGCAGGTTGGGGCCAGACAACACAGGCATGCATGGCAGGGTTCATGTCATTGCTTCAAGACCTGCCACCGTACTTCCAGTCTGCCTGATCCTGGTGGGATCAGGCCTTGCTCACTTTCCTCCTTATCTCACAGAGGGCACTGCAGGTGTCACAAAGTCCCCTCAAAAGAGGGAAAAAAATAAAGCATTTTGTTCCAGACTTGAGAATGGGTAAGGAAACAGGAGAATTACACTTCTATGTGTTTATATATCAGCACTGTGCATGTGTAATTGGTCTGCCCTGTGAAGTATAATGCATGGTTGTAGCTTTCATGTGTCTGCAAAAATGGACAACTGCATAATGGATATCAAAGGGAAAAACTGTGCAGCTTGTGTTGTTTAAACTAGATCAGTACTGAAGTAGTCTATTGTTTCACTTAATGACATGTAATTAATTGCCAATCAGTCAACTATATATTCAGGAACCATATGAGCAATACAATGGATAAATAAGATCCAGAAGATTAAAAATATTACTGTACAAGCCAGATTTTGCAACATCCATTTACAACTAGTCCAAATTTTCAAACCACACATTCACATGTAGGATCCCAAATCACACAAGGGACATGCAAGTTTCCCTTTTCCTTTGGGAGCTGCAAGTCCTTGAGTGTTTAGGTGTACCCTTATCTCTCCCTACAACCCTCTAATGGCCGTGCAAAAGACCCCATGAGGCCACACAACTCTGCACCCCTATGTATCAAACTGCTCCAGGGGTGCTGTGAGGATATGTAAAGTGATTTAATGTGCTTTACTTGCTGACTTGTTTCTTTTAGCTAGTTAACAAGTGTCTGCACTCAGTTTTTTTACAGGTTCAATTGTAAAATTCAGTAGGGAAAAAGCTCCGTAGCTAACTCATGTTTGTGGTCTTTTCTCGTTTCTGGCTAAGAGTATAGTGTGCGTGTGAGGGGAAGAATTCATGTGGGATAGAAAGAGCATGCTTCTTTTACAGTGGAGAGGGTATTCTCTAAATCATAGCTGTATTTTCAGTGCCTGAAAGAAAAGATGCTTCTTTCTGTTGCAATTCTTTCATATGAATGCAAATAATTAATTTCTCAAAAGCTCAGTACCTGTTTTTCTTGAATGTGACTTTAATAAAAAGATATTTTCCTTCAAGTGGGTCGTTTAATCTTTAGTGGGAAATTGAATGGATGTGATACAGAAAATAGTAAGGTAATGATTTTAACATAGACCCATCAAACCAGTTATTGCCCTAGGTGTTATAAAATATGAAAATAGACTGACTGTGTAATGATTATGTGTAATGTCCTCTTACTGTAACTGTTAAAGGTTCCTGTGACTTGAAAGTACACTTATATTTACCTACAGACATCCTCTTTGACTCAAAAAAGCAACTATATGCATGCTTACAGCAAAGCAGGCACTCAAAAAGCTCAAAGCAGGGAAGTTTTACAAACAGGAGAAAAAGGGAAGGGGCTCTAGTGACAGAAAGGTAAAGCACTGGCAGCATATGACAGACTTCAGGTGAAACACGTTGTTCCTATTCCCAGGACATGCTCTACAACCAAGTCCCACAGCAAAGTCTGGTTTCACACACACATAATGCCAGACAAAGGGGGAATAAGCACAATTAGAAGTACTGTGTCTCCTCAACCATTAGGCCAAAGCCACCTCTTAGCTATTCAAGGGGATAGTTACAGATGCAGCTCATGGAGCGGTGTTCTGCTGCTCATGGTGCTCCTCTATGCCCAGGGGCTCGGGGATGTGTTGAATAGGCCTGCAATAGGCATCTCTGAAAGCCAAGATGCAATCACTTTGTGAAATTAAAGCTAATTTCCTCCACTGTTAAAGATAATGTACACGATCATTGCCACCAAGTGATTATATTTAAAGTCAAAAGATGCAGAGGGAATGCCAATTCTTTTGGTCTGCATTCAGTTGCAGCTGCGAGGGATTAAGTGTTGTTTAAAAATCTCCTAAATGCCTGCCAAAAGTTGTCAATCATTAGAACCAATAGGTGCTTATCATTCCTGGCATTGTTCAAGATATTGGAAATTACAGCCGCAGATGACCACATTCTTCACACAAAAAGAGTGTGTGGGAAGTTCAGCAGAAAGGATTTGAGCTCCTTCCACTCACTTTCAGTATGTCAGTTATTGGAAGCCTTTTCATCTGCATCTTCAAGCATCTCCACGGAAGCAAATATCAATCCAAATCATTCAGTTGCTAGACCTAGCAAGCCTGGGAAGCCTGAGAGTTTAATCTGGAGAAACAGAGAAAGTGAAGAACAGACATTAGTGCTCCTTTCCCTTCACTTCTATATATGTGTGTATGTGTGTGTCTATGCGCTGGGCGACAGGGCTTCATGTTTCTTTAGAACCCGTTTTCCAACATGTGTGATTTTCAAGAAGACCATCACTTTTCTTCACAAAAGCAGATTTCTGCAGTAAAAATTAAATTTCTTCTTCTCAGCATGATGAAGTGAAAATTGTTAGTTCTGCAAAGTAGATTAGCTAAGTGAAGGTAAACAGCACTGGAGTAACTGGCAATGAAATTACAGGGTCCACGTGAAGTCAAATAGATTTCAGGATTCAAAAGAGTTTCCATTTCACCCCTCTCTTTTCACTTGGTTAGTCCTTTCCATGATGAGTTGGATTTTCAGGTGAAGATCCTATTCCACTACACTGTTAGCCAACAGGTATATTTGTGAGAACATTTGAGGAAAATCTGTTCAAGTTTCTGTGCTCTGGGAGAAGAGCCCTATTCACTCATCTCGCTGGTTTTTGGCACTTCTTGCAGCAGGCTGAAGAGAACTCCCCTCAGCATGAAAAGAAAATCATCACAGTTTCTTTCCCTCCCTACACACAGATAATTCAAAAGCTCCTAAATCTGCAGCTCGTGGTGTCTGTTGTGAGGTTGCATAAGGCATGCATCCATGTTCAGCCTGCAGACAACAGGCTAGATAAGGAAGTCTGAAAGACTTAAACGTCACTCACAGTCAATCAGCATCAACCAGGAATTTCAGCAGACCTAATCGACCTTTTGTGACACCACAATGAATATATGCTCTGCCCAAAATAGCTGCCTCTGGGACAATTTGCATGAGAGATATGCATGCATTCACATCAAACTGAGCAGCTTCAGATGGAGGAGCTTAAAAGCTCAAGTGGTGAAACTTTTAATAACTCATTTCAGCTCCCTGCCCTCAACTTTTCCATTAATATTCCCGCATTCTCTCCCCTTTAAATAGGAACATTAAGTGCAGATAAATAAAACATTAGGTTGATAAAATTACTTATATTGTGGCAGCAGCTGGAGGCCCTGATAAATACCTCGTGATTCTAGGTCCTGTATGAAGGGGCAGCATAGAGACAGTGCCGGTTCCAGAGACAGAGACCTGTGGTTTCTGACAAGATGCAAGCAGACAATGGGAGGGAGATGAGGAAAGATAGAACAGAACAGGCAGTTGTATTTGCTTCAATTAGTAAACATGGAACACTTCAGGAGTTTTCACTTTATGTTCTTCATTTGTATAAGTAGACATAAGCTGTTATTTATTGTACTATATATTGCAATTGAAGGTCCTTTGAGCATGTTTGGTGTTATTAAAAATGACTTTTCAGAATTACAGTGTGGGAGCCAGAAGCTTGAGACTACTTTGGACTCCTATTTGTTATTTGTCAACCCAGGAAGCTTACAAGCATGGCTGTTCAGAAAGGCTATTAACATAACCTTTGGACTGTGTTTTTAATTATCCAAGCAGAGTCTGCATAAACAAGCTGGACAGTCAGTGAAAGAATTGTCACAGTAATGGTGGGTCACATCATTGCAGCAAAAGGCACAGTTGCAGGTGTTTCAAGATGCTGGGAGCATGAAGTCAGTGCTGGTCACAGAATCTGACAAACGGTGTATGCAACCCCAGATTCTGCTGGAAAACACGTAGAGAAAAGAGAATATTTGATTTTTTTTTTTTTTTAATGCAACTTAGTGCTCCCGGATGGAGAATTCCAGTCTTTGTGATCTTTCTTAACTACACAAATTGCATGAGGAGTCTTCCAATATAGCCAGTGAGAAAAACGTATATAGGCTGGTGGGTGGAGTACAGGAGAAAATATTCAACCCTTTGTGTAAAAGAGGCATTTCAACAGGCAAACTAAGTGAAATTATGTATTATAATAAACAATACGTGACAATTGCTATTCCTACTTGTCCAATATTAACTTGTAAATAAAATTGCATCAATCTGTGGCCTGCTTTCTTAAATAAAAGAAATCTATGATCACTTTGTCAGTCCATTTATACCCCAGAATTTCAGAGCCGTTTTCTCTAAATGCATCTAACTTTGAAAGAGAGGCCTCAGCTATGTTTCTGTCCTTCAAGCTTCACGAAAATACATGTTCAGAAAGATCTCTTCAGTGTTGCCTATAAGCAAATCTGCCATCTGAGCCCTGTGCAAAGAAGCATACCCTTATCCATGCCCTCTAGGGCAACAAAGGCTTCAGCTGGAGGTTTCATCTCCTAAAATTCCTGGAAATCCAGTCAGGAGACACAAAACAGTGAAAACCCGGGCTTTGTTAGCACTCTGCTCACAGGGCCAACTTAATTTTTAATATGAGGATGAAAAAAGCTATTAAAACCCTAACTTTATTATCTGAAATTGGTTCTTCTCTGTGCTGTGTGAAAATTTGCATGTGGTTATGCTAATCTGGGCTTCCCAGTATAGGAGCTGCATATCCTGCTTAATGGTAGCCATATTTAAGAAGGAGACTCTGAATATGATCTACCCAGTGCTGAACTCTTTTGAAAAACTTCAAACATTGATTCTGGGAACCTATTAACGACTTAAAAGTCTAGCTACTGGTACTTCTTTGTGCAGATCTTTGTCCATCATGTGTCAGTTGTAGTGGTACTCCGGGGCTCTGCCTATGCTGTCAAGGTACTGTAGGTAAGCACTCTGAGTGGCTTGTTGTGCACAGTCCCCTTGATGCAATTCCTACAGAACAAATTTCAGGGTTTGGCTAGAAGAAAATACAGATGCTGTAGAGCAATGTGTTTGCCTCAGGGCATTCTGCTGCTCTTCTGCTCCTTAAAAAGCAGCATCTGCAGGGACCCTGCCTCCCTGGGCTTTGACTCCTCTGCTTGGCAAATCCCTCACAGCATGAACTCGCTCAGCGCTTGTGGCTGGATTACACTTTTGACCACAGCCACTTCTGGACTGATCTCTCTGCATTAGCATGTTCCAAGCAGTGAGTAGCAGCTGAGCTAGAGAACTGCCACAAAGGACCTCTTAGGTCCTTTCCCTCTGCTTCTCTCTGACCAGAGAGACACTCATTAGTTCAAGTGATGGTGTGAAGTTTGCACTTTAATATGCTGCCTCCTCTTTAAGTTCCAGTAAGAAAAAATGATGCTATCATTATAAACCTATCCATTAAAAGAGCAGTACAAGGATCACCATGGAAAAGTAAAAAAAAAACCAAAAACACAAAAACAGTGATTCTGAAATCTCAGTAGAAAGGTGAGGCACAGAAAAGGCATTAGTGTAGGTCCATTTTCCCTCAGTTCATTGCTAATGTGTTTGAAACAATTGCTCAGGGCACAAAGCCTTTTGTACGCTGGATCCCCATTCTGTCTGCAAAGCTAATCCTCTCTCTAACTCAGTACTTCTAACAACAGCATTATTTTCTGTGGGGTAGCAGAACAGTAGGGACCAGCTGATTTCTAAAGTTCCTGTTGAAACCTTGTGACATTGCTTCCAGGAAGTGTTTTGGGCTGGTTTCCAAGCCTCCTATGTATATAGTGCAGTGGCAAGGGGTAAGAAGCTTCAGCAGCTCCAGCTCTTATGCTGTATTTGTGAATGGTCACTCACAAAGTAAGGAGCAGCCTGAATGTTCCATGAGTGAATCTTTCAGGCATGCAATGATGGTGTAGGGCAGTGCAAGGATTTGTGCCACAGCAGCAGGTGGCAGGCATTGCACCTGGAAGCGCCAAGGACTGCCACCCTGAAGAAGGAAAGCTCTGACTTTAAACCAGTACCTACAAGTTTGCTCAGCCTAGAAAGTTAGCTGTATCAGAGGACAGCAATAACCTTGGAGAGGGGACAGAAAATGTTGAGATATCTGCTACTTGCAGTTCTTTTATAAATAATGAGAAACGGGGAGAGTAAAGCCCTACCCTTGCAATAAATCTTGAATTGTGGATGGATGAAAAAAAAAAAAAAAGAAAAGTAATAACGAAAAAGCAATATTTGCAAACACACTATATTAAAGGGAAAAAAACCCAATAACTTGGTGGTAGAGGAAAGGACAAAAAAAAGGTAATTTTATGGAATCAAGAATAATTCACGTTTTGACCTGGTGGTTCTTTGACTTCCTAATATGCCAAGACTTGGTCTTTCTTGAGCACCAGTTTAGAAAACCCCTCTTTCATGAAATATGGCATCAAAGTGGACTGCAACAACTGGAGAAGCCACTGTATTTTATATCTTGCTCAGGTACCCAAGCCAAATGGCAGTCATGCTTCTTAGAAGAAGGTTGTCTAACACGTCCTTTTCAGCGCGCTTGTAGCAAGCGTGGGTAGAACCCTTCTCAAATCTTCGTTCGCGAAGCCTAGCCATGATGATGATGTACTGTTACCAGACAATGGGGCTCTCAATGACAGAGTGCTAAGGTCCCAATACTCTGGTGGTGATCTCTCTCTCACTTATTTTTCTCCTTCTCATTTCTCTCCCTCTCTGCATTTAGGAAAACAGGAGGCATATCAGCTCACAAGAACAGTTTCAAGATATATTTTCCCTAAAACAGAGCTTCTTCCTTAATGGAAGAAGTGCTTTAGCTGGAAGATGGCTTTCACCAGAGAGCACTTTGTATTGAAAAAGATACTGAATTTCTAATTTATGTTCCTGATGGAGGGAAGCTGTAACTCAGCTGCCACACAGCAGATTACAGTATGTTGTTCCAGACTGTTCCAGCACAAAATTAGCTCCATCATTCACAGTAATGAATTGCTTTTCTACAGGTGAAGGATCTTTGTCACATTGTTTTGAGTGAGTTTCATCAGATGTACTCTTCCCCATCACTGTCTCCATGGCAAAGACTGAGCTGTTCTGCAGTTACTCTGCTCAGCAGGACACAGCATGTAGTCCTTTCTCCATCACCATCTCAGTGAAACCAACAACCTAAATCAGAGGAAGCTGAAGCAACAACTTCAAGTAGACAAAGCTAAGTTACACACTTTTTCTTCCCCTTCTCATCATTCATGTGAATGACTGTTTCTAGAAGTCAGAGAGGAAACTTAAATGATGCAAAGGCTGAGAGAATGAATTGGAGGAGTAAAGGGAACAAAATTTAAATTTTGGAAGGAAGATAGTTGTTATTCAGTGGAGCTCACTAGTTGATAACTTGTCTCTGCCACATTTCATTCTCATCTGCTGCTTTAAAGAAAGATGTAAGGTGCTTTTAAGCTATTTTATGAGCACTAAGCTGACAACACTGGAGGCCAAGGCTCTCTCTTTAACCTCTCAGTGCAGAACAGGCTGTGGCTCTGCAGCCTGTCTGTTGTGCCAAATCATCTTTCCAAGTCCACACATGATTTTAAGGGTTGGCTTGAAAATGTAATGTTTGACTGCTGTGGAATTTGTGTCTAGTTGGCAGCTTCTCTTTTTCCTAACCTTTCCTGTTGCAGCAGTGGCTGTTATGACCATTTGTGATGAAAGTAAATAGAGAACTTCAAAACAATGAGATGTAGGGCTTTTCTTGACAATTTTTCAATTAAAAAATCTGGTTTTCAAAACTCAGCATATTGTCTTGTACATTGTCTCTTCTGAATAGGAGAAGAAGCAAAAGTGCAGGTATTCTGAAGATTTTAAATAAAAACCGACTGTTTCATCTCCGACACATCCATGCGGTGATTTGAGGTACAGTTGTTCAGGACCCCAAGTTCTGTATTAGTTCTCTAGGTAAGGATCAGATGGACCCACTTCCCATTTTCCACTAGCATGATGCAACATGAGGCATCACCAGCTTCTACCAAGTCAGAGATCATGATGCATGACATCATGAGATGTCATTCCTGCAGGAAATTCATTGTAAAGTTAAAAGTGGGGAGCAGCAGGCACCTGAACTACAGTTTCAGTAGCATTTCATAAAGAAAACATTTCATAAAGAAAATATTTAATGTCTTGATTCATCAGAGTGCAAAGGACTAAATCTCTACGTGTTTTTGACAAAGCAAACTTGTTTGTACTCATGTCAAAATTCTTGGTGCTGTGTTTTTCACTCAGGCCTGGCAAAAGGCAGGCCATGAGCTCTTTTCATGTATGCCAATAAAATCACAAAAATGTTCAAGAAATAGCAAGCAGGTCAAACTGACCAAAGCAGACAGCTGATTTTTTCCTGTCCTTAAGCAAGTTGCCATTGCAAATGCTGTGAAATTATTACCACAATCAATAAAAGGCCACTTTTTCATTCCAAAATATTACCTGCAATGTAACAGATGGAAGAGACTTAATCTAGGAATACCTTTTAGGGCAATTTGCTGAAAGGTCTTTCAGCAGAGGATGGTAATTCAAAGCACTTCACTTTTGGCATCTCCTTATCCTTCATGCTTTAATTCTTGCCCACATGTGCATGCTCATACACATGTTCATAAACTTTCCATAGATGTGGACATGCTTTTCTCTTGGACCTGATTCACTTCTCAGCATGAAACTGATTAAAAAATCCCAGGGATGCAGAGATTACGAGCAGAATGAGTCAGGCTTTTCCCATTGTTAAAGTGCCTTGCCTTCACTCTGTGACAAGTCTTTGCTTTTAAGGAGCATTGCCCAAGCCAGGAACACTGAAGCAGAGTTGTAATTCCCATTGTTCCATGATCATGGAACACAAGTGGTAAGCTTGATCTGTCATAGACCTTAGGAAGAAATAGGGTCTTCCTCTAAAACCCAAAAAAAATGGCAGAGTTTGCCATCTCTTATCAAGTTCCTCACTCTAAGGAATCCAGTGATGTTGAAAAGGTTATGAAAGTATTAACTGTAGTGGAACAAATGCAAACAGAGGGACAAATTTTAGGATACACCTGTCCCCAGTATTAACTGTGACCTAAGTCGGAGCAATCTGGGCTTAACTGGAATCAGGGCCAGAAAAACAGTTCTTCCCTCTCTTTCTCTGCACATGCCGTCTTGGATCCAAGGGTCAGATGCCTAGAATTTAGATTTTGCAAGAGCAGGTTTGTTTTCCTGAATCCTTCATAAAACATATGGGGAATGATGTTTCTTCTCTTTTTTTTTTTTCCTTTTTTACCCAGTACACAAAAAAACCTTGATTAAAAATTAATTTGGTGCACTATGTATAAAGTGGAACTTTAAAAATCGTGAACCTCAAAATGCAGATGGAGGCTTCAGAACTGCATAGGCAGGCAACAAGTTGGCACTGTCCAAAGGGACTCTCATGTATCATGCCTTTGTCTGTTTGTTACCATGAACCAGTAATTAGGACTCTTAAATAAACCACACCAGAATTATGAGTCACCAGCGTAGCATGACAATGCAGGCATAGTCTCTGACAAATTCGCTTGCTCTCTGGCAACTTGAATTAAACAAGATGCAGCACTGGGGAGGCATTCTTGTTTTGCGGCTTTGTTTAAAGTGAGGTTATGCTGAGGAAAGTGGTGATAAAAACGGCACTTCATGCACTAGGCCTCCTTGCCTTAATGGCAGCCCTTAATTTTACTGACACAAATAAAATCTTACTAGTGTCAGCACTGTAGTCAGGCAAAAGTGAGTTCTATTCCATGTTGCCACATACATCATGAAAACACAACCTCCTCCTCCTTTTTGACCCCAGAATCATTGTTGTTAGTGATGATGTATGAAACAGAAAGACCATAACCTGATTGTGAGAAATTGCTTTGAACTTGTATTTGCTGGCAGGTGAAAGCCTTATTTTAGAGTTTTAAATGAAGCGTGTTTTGTATGGAAGTCACTGAGAGGGAATAAATAGGGAGCACTAAGAATTCATTTTACAGACTCACTTTTCAGACTGTAACCATACTTTAAAAAGGAAAATGGGCTGAATTTAAACTCTGATGAAAGGCTGTGAACTGACAGTCCTGTGGAATAATGTTCTTGAGACACTGTACTCATAATTTTTGCCACAGTGGGAGTTTCTTGCTAATTACTAGTCAGTCTAAGGGCTATATTTCCCCTCCCTTCAGACTCCCACCTCATGTCAGAAGGCCATCCTCAGCACTATGTAGTCCAGAAGTGGCAGTACACAAGGCCAAATGACTGTACATAGGCGTGTTGAGCTATCTGTCATGTGCAGTTGTAGTGCAGTGACTCCAGGCTATAACAACAGCAGTCTGTGTCTGTCCCTAATGGCCATTTATGCTGACAGGTGTGCTCAGTGTCAGTGCAACCACATGCCTTGCTCTGACCCACAACCTGTTGCTGGTCAGCTTGAAGGTCCAGCAACTGCCCTGAAGAGAAGCATATTCCTCTTGTCTCTTTGTCCTGATTTCTTTCTGCAGAGCACAAGACAAAGGCAACTGCAATGGTGACATTTCTGAAAACCTCTGTCCACAAAGAAACTGACTTGAGACAGTCAACTTGCTCAGGACTAATGCAGAAATGATTAACAGTCACTTTGCCCTCAGCTTGTTAGGTCTGCTGAGGGAAAAGGGAACAAATGCAAAACTTCACAGAGTTTATAGTGAGCAGTTTCTCCAAGAAAGGTTTAGCTGTCAGTCCTCATGGATGAGTTGAAGGACATCTATATTTGTTAACTACTTGGAGATAACCTCTGCTTGCGTGAGTCATGCAGGTGACATTCTCTGCATTAACAGAAAAGACAACATGCACCTAAGAATCATGAAGATGTTACTATTAGAACAAGCACAAGTGTACGAAATAAAATGTGCATCTGCATGAGAAAGGGAACAAGGGAAATCAGTTTTCAGTAGAATATGCTTTCATTGGATGTTTGGCTTGGTTTTGTTTTTGTTTTTTTTATAATAGGCTTTCTATTATCAACATGTAAACCTGTAGTATTTCTTTTCTCCTTCTCTACTTTTCACTCAAATGATCACAATGACCTTATTTCCATTGGAAATCAGACTAAAATGTGTTTATAATATGGGGCATTTCTTCTGCCTTCTAACCTGTTGCAGTGAACCACCGCAAATCAGTGCCAGATGCCACAGTGAAAGAGAGTGATGTGAAGATAGAGACATAACTGAAATTCCACCAGGTTCATTTGTGACTTCACTGTTCTGAATGCTGTGGCATGGTGCTCTTGCACGTGTGCTCACAGTCTTGTTAAAGCCTAAAAGGGGACAGGTTCCTGAGGGAGCTATCAAAGGTGTCAGGTATGTGGTTCTTCCAAGCCAGGCACTCAGCAGACCATCTGGGATGTAATCCTTCTGACCCTTCAGATGTAATTTTATGTTGCTGCACAGTATTGCCCTTTTTACTTCCCCCCCCTCCTGCCCCCGTTTTCCCCAAAGTTTAACAAATACTCTTTGTGACTTTAGGATAAGAGATGTTTCGCTTATTCTCTCCTAGTCTGAGGAAGTAAAATTTTCATGCATTTTCACATTTTGGATACCGGTGAGGGAAAAAAAAAAAATCACTTCTTCCTTTTTTCTCCCCATGATTTATATGGCTTGTCTCCTCTGGGTTCTAGCTGTGCATTATGCCTCTCATTTTCCACCTCTAGTTTATGACCACTGAGTCTGTCTGGCAACTGTAAGCCTTACATTCATATATTATAGCACACAGAAGTCTCCTAGTGTTATGAATCTGCCTGGGGATCTGTGGCACCCTACAGTTTTTTACAGTGTTTAATGAGCCCTTCCCAAAGATTTGCATTTTTGTCGGTTGCCTGGGCATTGTGTGTGTTCTTCAGATGTGCTGCTATTCTGACCTGCTGTACAATGCTGCCATGGACGAGGATAGATAATATCTCCTTCATGTGTAACCCTTGCTACTGTAGCCCAGGTAGTCCAGCGATTCCCCAAAGATCAGTTCTTGTGAGACTTTGCATGTGGTTTTGGAAGATGAAAAATTTGGGCTAATCTGGAAGAACAAAGTACAGTGTTGTCTAGGGTATGCTCAGAGTCAATGCAGCACCACCAGGCAAAGATCCTGCCCCAGAGGTTTGACACAGAGTATCTGCTGCTCCTCTTGCCATGGGAGACCAAATGTATTTTTCCTTCAATATCTTCAGTATCTCCTGAGGCTGAATCAGTCTGAAAACACAAGTGTTCTAGGAGTTTAACACTGGGCCAAAAGTTCCTGGTGTTTTCACTGGGGACTTGAGAATACACAGGTTGTTTTCCCCATAAAACCACACAGGCAAAAGCTTGGTCCCATTTGTAAGCTAGAAATGAATTGTCCTGGTTTTCATCAGGGAGACATGATGAACCCTCAGACAGGTGGTTGTACATAAGAGCAAATGGCAGAACTTTTGGTTTTAGGGCAGGAGCTGTTGCAATTAGTTGGCAAGTTGTTCATAGCTAGGTCCAAGCAATTTGAGCAGAAATTACATGTTGATCTTAATAGCTTTTAGACTTCCATTTTTATTTTACTTGTGTTGCCTACTATAGCATTCAAACACCATCCCAGTTCTGCCCACTAGTTTGACTTTCTAGCAGAAAGAAGGACCAGATGGAGCCTATTTAAGAGAGTCTGCGAAGGGGAAAATAACTTCTTCATTTTGTGGTAAGTGGAGGGAGGTTAAAATTTTTGTTAATGGTATCTGTAAGGTGAAGATGTTGTCCATGGTTCATTTTTCAGGGGGGAAACTAATTTGGCTTTTATTAATTATGTTGTTAGTGGCCACAGACGGTTTCATTCTTTATCACAGTAATAGTCTAGGGGAACAGGTTTTTGCAGGAAAAGGACAGGATCGTCTGCTCATGTAGCTATTAATACAAGTATCTGTGCAATTACTTCACTTGAGACTATCTCTGCTTGCATATATTGGGCAAATTAATCTGCTCGACTGTATTTCTGAAACATGTTAGGGCTGAAGGTTTAGAATAAATAAATCCCATGTTTATTCAGACCCACGTTTCTAAAGCTCATTTGAGATGTTGCCGACATCACATAATTTTAAGAGTTTTAATTTGTAGAAGTTGCCCTTTTGTTCCTGTAATACATCAGCAGTGTCAAAGAAGACATGACAGTCGTTACTGGTCTTTTCAAGTTTGCTCTTTTTCTTATGAAGCTGAGTCTTTTTCTTTGGCATTGGAATTCTAGTTTCACAGTCATCCTTCAGGTATTCTGCCCGGCTTTGACCATTCTGGATCTTCCTCCATTTAAACTCTCCACAGCTCACGCCAATTTTTGCTGCTGCATCATATTCAGTGTTGCTAGTTTGATAATACTGAGTTGTACCTAATTAGACTTTTGGAAAAAAATAATCAGGCAGAATATAATTGCTCATTTTGGATTTGAAGCAACATGTTAAGCTATTTTTCACTTGCAAAACAGGTATTCTCAGTAACATTACATTTTTCATTGGAAATAAAAAGTCACCAGATGCTACTAAGTGAGATATGCTATAGAAACAGCTTGAAGACCTGTTTTTCATACTTCCAAGTAGTGATTTTAAAAGTTCCTGAATTGAGCAAGTTTAAAAGGGTGAGAAAGATTCTTAAAAATCACAATAAACTTTTCAGATCGGCATGCCATACTGTTGGTTGCTGTTCAAATTGGCAGATTTTAGTTCGCAATATATTTTTACCTGTTACTCAGCTTAATGAAGAAAAAATCCTAATAACGTATAACCTTTTCTTTGTGCCATCACCCAGACTGATTCCCCTCTTCTACAACAAAGTTTCTCATGTGTCCTGTTTTGCTAATTTTCCCATTTATAAAGCTGTGCTGTGAAAAAAAAACAACAACAAAAGTCAGGAAAGCACATTGAAGAATGACATGTACAAACAAGTGATCAAGCATCACATCATAAGCTGCTCTTACAGCTATCTTCAATGGGTATTTGGGATATTTGGGAAAGAGATTCACAGCTTAGGATAATGTTATTCAAGTGGTGGTCCAAAGTTCAAATCTGGCACTAAATAATTCGTTCTGGGTCATCATCTTTGTTTTCCTCTGTTGTACACTACTTTGCCCAAGCAAAGGTGGGGCAGAGGAATAGGAGGAGGAGGTGGAGTGTCTTTTCCTTCATTTGCTTTCTGAAATAAATTTTGAATTGGCAACAATCTCAAAGAATTGAAATGAATAGGTCACAGACAATTCCAATGCACAAATCAAGCAACTGTTGTCTGTGTCCTTGCAGGAGTCTGAGGGAGTTATATACTTGCAATAGGAATATTTCTAAGTTTTTACTGACTCGAATGCTAATGTAAAGATTTATTGCTCTATCCATCTGTAAGTACAGGTATGGACCTGTTTCTGGATTTGCCAAGAAATTCCAGTAGAGCAGAGCATAAAGGAAATGCACATTAAAACACTGCCCAGCTTGTTTGCACATCTGTGTGTTCAGAACTGCCAGAATAACCAGTTATTGCTTCTTGAAGCCATGATGATGCAAACCCAGATTCCGAGTAAAATCTGAGAGGTCCCTGCTGTGATGAGATCCTGCATTTGCTGAGGCTGCAGTTCACTTGTAGGCTGAAAAGAGCCCAGCCACACCAGGAAAATAAAGCTCAATTGACATTTTCCTGCTGGGACCATTTGCTACCCCTTAGGGCTGCTGAACTCCAGAGTTATTTCTCTCTGATCCTGTAATAGCCATCTGTTAATAGCATGTTTAGCACATTGCACTAGGAACAAGAGGGTGACAGGGTGGTAGTTGAACTGTATATATGAGGAACGCAGCAGAATCATGCGCTTCCTGCTCTCCAGAGCCTGATAACAAAACAAAACAAAAATGTCATTGAGAGCTGTTGTTGCAGTGGAACAAAGCATAATAAAAGCTCTTGAAAGAGCCATCTGGACTGTGCTAAGGATGCTGCTCCATGCTAAATACACATCTTTTGGCAAGCCTGTGTTATGATCAACATCTAGGTTTCTTTGATCTATTCCAGCAGTCTCAGGCTGGAGAGCTGCATGAGCTGACGATAACTCTGACGTCCTTGGAGGCTTGATCGCAGGCCATGTTGACAGGCTCAGGCCTGGTGTGAGAGGAAAGGGAATGTTCTTAATGCTTTTTCACTAACTCATTTTTGCATTCTCTTGAAGGAGAAGCTGCAACATATTCTTTCTTTTCCTACCCACACAATTGGGTTTGGAAATGAGGCGTGGGCTTGAGAAGAGTTTTGCTAACTCCATTGGATGACAGGCTGCCTCTACTCAGCACAGCAGGGAAGGTCGCACTGATTGCAGTGAAGAAGAGGTTTTACCTCTATTTGTAAAGGTCAACAGAAAGACCAATAGCAATAGAAAATAAATCATCCTATGTCTTTGTCTTTCCTTCAGTGGTGAAATCCAGTTACTTTATAATCCATGTCTGCTGAAAAGTGATGTTTTAACGTAATTGTTATTTTACTGTCTTGAAATCAATTGTCATAAGCATTTGTTGGCAGTTCCTATTCCCAACAGCAAACATAAAATATCGAATAATGTTCAAAGTCGTTGCCCTTTTACCTTCGGCTAACTTGACCATCCTCTGTGCTTGCTGCCAAACATTCAGTGTTGTGGTTCCAGCCTTCAGTGCTGTAGAGCTAACTCTCTCATTCTTGCATTCTTGTGCCTCCTCACCATGGAGAACACAGACAAAGCCAAAGGAACTGGAGCAGCTGTGATATTCCCACTTCACAGCAGTTCTTGTCCTGGACACAGATTTGTTAGAGCTACTGGCAGCAGATGTAGGCTGCAAGAAAGGTTGTTCTAGACTTTTCAAGGGAAGCTGGAATCAGGGCAAATAAATCTCAAGATCAAGAAGATTTGAGAGAATATTTGTGCCTTTGTATAACTTATTCCTCAAGTGGTTCTCCATGCCTGTCAAATGAAGTTCAGTGTTAGTCCAAGTACAGGTGTGTTGTCTGTGAGGCAAGTGAAGACCTTGGTGGGAATGTTTACACTAAGTCTCCTGAATGTGTAGAGCCAGGAGTTAAATGCACATTGTCCCAGTTGCCAAGTGGGAGAAAAAGATGATGCAGGTTGCCTCTACTATCAATTTCTTAAGGTTTTGACATTGACAGAAAGAAAAATAATTTCTTTCTTTTGTTCTCTGTTTAACTAAGCGAAGCTGATCCACAAATCATGCAATTATTGGCTTTCTTTTTTTTCCAGACAGCTTTTCTTGAAGGGAGATATTCTACTTGCAGCTTTGAAAGCCAAATATTAGTTATGAAAAGAATACAACAAATTAAAAAACATAATTAGCATGAGAATTAATGAACTTAGAGCCCTTATTACATCTGTCAGACATCCAGAAACCCAAAGGGCATTTGCAGTGATACGAGCCAGTAACCTGAAAAGATTAAGCATTGCCAGCTAATTATGATGTCCTTATAGCAGGAATCCTTTGCATTAATACTGAGACTATTTGTTTTATAACACAGAGCCTTTGTGGACCATCAGGACTACAATCTGCAAGTGTATAGCTAATGGTTTTTCTATTCTCTGGTAGAGTAAGTACATCCCTGTGCCAGTGATAGTAACTGCCTGCATGGGAAAGAAACGTTATAAGAGCACTTAAATGTGTTTGTAACTATTTCTAACCGCTGGAAGTGAAGAGAAGGAGCCAGAAACAAGTGAGGAGGCAGCTGCTGTTGGCAACCAGTCCCATGTGCTCTGTGGGACATAGTCTGAGAACCTCAGTGTTGGAGCAGGAGGCTAGGTTGTAGTTGCAGCCTATGTTTAAAAAAATTGCCAGCAGAGCTTTGCTTACAGAGGTGATACCAGAGGAAAGTAATGAAAAAGCTTTATGGCAGATTTTTTAGTATTACTCATTTGTGCACCTTCAGGTGTTCTGAACCGTTAGTCCAGACCTGTCTTTTCATCATAATTAAATGGTATTTTCTAAGTCCACTGTAATGAATCCTCTCTGGGACAGCTGATGGATCCAGTAATTAAGAAGTCTGCTGTGTTGGAACAGACAAAGAAAAGATTTCTGTCACAGGATCCTCTCTCCATTATTGCCCTGTGATGGAAGGAAACAATATGAGAAACAGGACACACAGAAGGTGATCCTTCCTCCTGACATACCCTTGTTCTTCCAGAGAAAGGAAGCTTGGGAGCTTGAACAGTCAGCTGTTAAAATCTGCCACAAACACACATTCAGTTTGTGTTCCGCTCCACTGCTGGTAGGAGCAACTGCCTCCATTGCCATTCAATTATACTTGAAAATGTCAATTTTGATTAGATCTCTTGTTGCATTCTGCAAAGCTTTGCCCTAATCCCAGAACATTTATATAAGCTTCTGTGACGTCGCTGTCCCAGTCTGAATGTCACAGCTCCCTACCTGTGGGAGTCTGATGTGCTCTCTGGTCTGGCTCTTCCCCTTTGGGCTGGTTTTGGCTGGGGTAGAGTTAACTTTCTTCACAGTGGTTGGTATGGGGCTGTGTTTTGGATTTGTGCTGAACACAGGGTTGATAATATAGAGATGTTTTTGTTATTGTTGAGCAGGGCTTACATAGAGCCAAGGAATTTTCTGCTTTTTGTACTGCCACAGTGGCAAGGAAATTGGGAGTGCGTGGGAGGCTGGGAGGAGACACAGCCAGGACAGGTGATCCAAACTGACCAAAAGGATATTTCAGACCATATGACATCGTGCTCAGTATATAAAGTATGGGGAAGAAGGAGGAAGGGGGGAACATTTGGAGTGATGGAATTTGTCTTCCCAACTAACCACTGTGCATGACGGAGCCCTGCTCTCGTGCAGATGGCTGAACACCTACTTGCCCATGGGAAGCAGTGAATTAATTCTTTGGTTTTCTTTACTTGTGTGCATGGTTTTTGCTTTCCCTATTAAACTGTTCTTATCTCAACCTACAAGTCTTACTTTGATTCTCCTCCCCATTCCACCAGGTTGGAGGGAGAGAGGGGGGTTAAACAAGTGGCTGTGTGGTGCTTAATTTCCAGCTGGGCTTAAACCATAACACCCTTTTCGACGGGGCTTGCCCGGCTGGTCACACATCCTTGTCATTAGCACCAGGAAATCCTGTCAAAACCATCTTATAGGAGGACTTGGAACCAAATAAGCTGTTATAACACTCCAGCCCTGCGAGCCGCCGGCTCATGGGCTCAGCTAGGAGTTTTACTTAAAAGCCTAGATATAGGGTTCCTTAATACCCCAAGATGGCATCAAGAGAATAAGCCAGACTTGTTTCCAAGGGGTTTCTTTATTAATCTGGAGGAGAAAATAAGGGAACTTGGAAAAGGTTCAAAAAGGGCACTACACAAGCTAGACAAAATGTTTCACCACAATACCAACCCAGCATATATTAATCCACAACACTTCAGATCCAATTAATCCACAACACCTAAGTCAAAATCCAATCCCTTCAGCTCCAAGCCACCCAAAGCATCAACAAAGGAGCAAAGTAAGAGAAGCAGAAGGAGCAAGAAGAGAGGAAGAGAAGAGGGAGAGATAGATTATATAGCTACCACTGAAATCTTGGGGAAGACCAGCTCTCACAAGTCCAAGAGGCAGGGCCGTGACGTGTGGCAAACATATGCCTATGGTTTATCTGCTCTGTTCCCCATGGCCAACCCCTTCAGGCCGAATGTCTGACCCACCAGCCACTCTGGGGTTCCAGGCCAGGGTGAGGGGCAGTGTCCTCACTGTCCCTGCCAATCTAAGCCTGGCTTAGGGGCTTCTCGAGGTGTGGTGTGCTATAGTTTTCCCAGGCTGTTTGTGACTGACAGCTATTCCCGGGCTTCCCCATATGGGCTCCAGGGGCCTGCCATAAGGGATACGATGCTACCTCACCTCCATGAGGTTTTACCCATCTCTTCCCCTTACACACACACATACACATGCACCCCACAAGTTGGTTCTGACCCAGTAATCACTGATCTGGTGTCTAAAAGCTGTCCATTGTTTTTTAGTAGGAACTTCTCTGGAACAAGGCAGATGTACCTGAACACGTGTCACATATCCCTTAACTCTCCCTCTGATGAATGAGAAAGGCAAACAGTAAACTCAGTACTAAAAGTCAATTCCCTACTCCACAGGCAGGAGGAATTCAGTGAAGATGACACAGACACAGATAGGAAGAAAATCTTTTTATGTGTGTCTGGGGGACCATCTAACCAGTGCAAAACTAAGATGAAATTAATTACACTCAGCTTTCTTCAAACTAATGCTTTTACTTTGGCATGAGCTAAACAACCCTCACACAGGACTACATTCCTGTGCTTTGTTCTGATTCATCCACACTCAGTTATCCTGAAGCGACTTCACTGTTCCAGAATGATGTCATCACTGCTTAGAAAGGACATGTCATGGGTGCAGTGACTCTGCAGTGGGTCCCATAGCCCTAAGGCTTCTTCAGGGAGCAATGCAAAAGGTCAGAAGAATGAAGAAATCATTAAAGAACCTTTAAAGAAGACCTTTAAAGAAATGGCTCATCATATAGTGGATTAGAATTGGAAATTCTAATAGTAGTGGGAAGACAGACTGGATTACCAAAGGTCCCTAGTATGCCCCACCTAATCCTTGACTTTAGCTGAGCATGTATGTAGCCTGCGATTTGGGCTCCTTTTGGAAATGCTGGACTCGTTCCTGGAATGCATTATCAGTCTGTGCAAGGAGTACTCAGCTAAACTCTATCTTGAACATGTTTGGTGTGGGGGGTGCAGTGAGAATGAGAATTTGCTTTCCATGAAGTTTCCTAGAAGCCCTACAAGGCAGAGCTGGGAGCGGATGGGAACACTAACCAAGTAGAACAAGATTATAGATCAGTTGTCAGACTGGTAAAGAAATCTTTCCTTCTTTGGACAGATTGCTCGCTGAGGATCATTAAACATTTAGGATTTTTTTTTTTTCTTTTTCTTCCCTTAATTTTTTTTTGTTGCAATTCCTTTCAGACCTAGTGATATAAATATGAAACACCATTATGACAAAATAATATCCCATTTGTTTTCTGAAGCCAATCTTTCAGTTCTGATTAGAGAGAAGAGGTGTTGGAGTTTAATATATTCAGTGGCTCTGAGAGTAAACTGCTCTGTAGAGGCATTTCAAGGTCTCAGTAAACAAACAGACATGTAAACAGTGCTCCCACCATTTAAAGTTTAAGCTAGCCTTACATTGCCAGTCGAGGACGTGCTCAGGCTTAGCAAAGGTATGAAAAGGAAAGAGGGATCCATCTCCAGTGAAATCTCTCCAAATCTTGGAGCTAGGCTCAGTGTGATAAATGCATTTATGTTCCCATTTTCTACATCAGGTGATTGCTAAATTGTCAAAATAGAACCATTATTTCCACCACTCACCTCATGATGAGTTCTGTATTCAGTGTCAGTAATGATTTAATTATTTTTGGTTGTGAATGTAATTTTTTCTTATGCAATTGCTACAGCAATGCAGTTCCTAGAAGGAACAAGCCTGAAACAGCTAGGATTATTCCCATCAGTACAAAGTACGGACACACTGAAGTGAATATATCTGTATCTCCATAAGCATAGTGATACCATTGTGCTGATTTTGAGAAGGCTTTAAGTTGTTTAAACACAGGTGTTTGATACTCTCAGGTGCCTAAAATGGTATCTAATTTCCTTGCAAGGGGCTGGAAAATATGCCAGCAGTTCCTCAGGAGACTCACAATCTTCTGTTGCTGGGCTCTGGCAGCTTTGGAAACTAAAAAAAAAAAAAGGCTCATGAAAAAGACAACACCCACCCAACTGAGTGAGGGGATTGAAGGAGGTGTCGGGTGACATAGAAAAAATGAGAGGATGAGCAGAAGGGAAAAAAAATGGAAAAATGTAAAATCACTGTGGTCTTGAATGTAAAGACAAGCCTGTTTGAAAGTCAGTGAATTAGAGACATCAGGATGCAGGAGAGAGAACAAGAGCTGACTGGAAAACTGCTTTTTCACCCTTATATTTTCTTGTAGAAAATGAACAAACCTCTACTAAGGATCATTGTTTGAGGCTTTAACTGGAAAAAAAAAACCAAAACAACAAAAAACCCCAAACAAAGAAAAAAACCCCTACCACAATTAAACAAATGCTGTCTGTTACTATTGAGAAACAATAAACGAAAACTGAACAAGCATCTGCCCCCTACCTCCAGATTTGATGATAAATTTACTTTTCCACAGAAATGTGTGTGCTAATAGAAAAAGCCAAGGCAGGGGAACAGATCACAATGTATTAAGAAGTAAAAATTTTAACCACTTTGGGTTTTATTTTTTGCAATGCCTCCTGAGGCTGGACCTTGCTCCCTGTCCTTGTTGATGTCCACATGCAGAGCACAGTCCGGGCATTAGCACACATGCCCTAAGCATCTATTTTGTGCTCCTGCACTGAAATATGTACAACACACATGCTGCACAGGTATTGTGCAGGCCCTCAGGAGCTTCACAGATCCTCTGAAACCCAAAGCACAGACAGAGGAGCCTCAAAGCTGAACTGTACTTGAGCCTGGCAAAGATATGATGATCCCAGCACTTCTTCCCGTTGCAAAGCTTTCTCTTAAGCTGAGTGTTTTCTAGTGAGGCCCAAGCAGTCCATATTCACTATTTAAAATGCTGGGTTTGTTTCTACCCAGCTAACATCCAGAAACAGGGTTTGTTTCCCAGTTCTCTACATTTTCTCACTATAAAAGTGAGACAAGAACCTCCAGAGGTGGTTTGTCCCACTTGTGAACAAGTTTCTAACATAAGCAGGAAGAAAAACCTTTTGAGAAGCCTCAACATAGTTTACACTACACGCTCACACAGCAAACCCCTGCTGAGATTAATCCCACCCTTATTATTCACTGAGTACTTGTGTGGCACTCCTTGCAAGGCTCCTAAATCTGTGTGTTGCACTTTAGGCTCAATATTAACAAAATGCTCTTCACCCAGAGGATGGTTGGGCAATACAACAGACTTTCCAGGAAAGCAGTTACAGCATCAAGCCTGACAGAGTTCAAGAATTTTTTGGACTCTCAGGCACATGGTGTGATTTTTGGGGTTGTCCTGTACAGTGCCAGAAAATGGACTTGATGATCCTTGTGGGTCCCTTCCTACTCAGGATATTGTATGTTTCTGTGATTCTATGATCATCACAGTTCACAACCTCCAGGAGTCCAGAGAATCCTTCCCCATCTCTGCAGCTCCACCACATGCCTTCAAGATAGACCCGGCCTATTGGCCATCTCTGCAGATAAGTTGTCATCCCAGTCCACCTGTGCTGAAGGACCTAATTCACACATGTAGGGTGTATTTGCAAATGTTCGTGTTTCTCTGTGGACTTCATGAATTAGAATTAACTCAGTGGTTTGTAAAGAAGGAAAATTAAGCACTGTACTTGCTACACCCAACTGGTGCATGCATTCCTTCCTCTCCCTTGCTTTCAAGTGACCCACTGACCCGAAAGGGCCAGGTCTGAAATGCATCCTCACCAACTGCCATCTCCCTCAGAATGTCGAAAAGCCTGCCTCACTGCAACAGCAAAAAGACAGGTTGCAGCTCTGAGGCAAGGCTCCCCACACATGAAGAATAACCAGTTTCCTGCCATGTCAATAGGAGGCAGAAAGGTCTGTTGTCCAGCTAAAAGAAAAAAGAGAGGGTACTACTCAGCTGTGACTGGGTTATACACATCCCGCAAGCCCTGCTGCTGAGCTGGGCAGAGAAAATGGGAAGCAACAACCTCCCCAGGCTTCTCACTGTCCCAACATAACTGTGCCCAGCAGGTGCGTGAAGTGAGAGAAGGCACTCGGCCATAATTTTCGTCTCACAACAACTTTATGGGATAATGAAGTTATTCTTACTTATAACAAGCAAAAAAGATATTGTTTCTGTGGCTTGTGACTGAGGAGCACTCTGCAAGGATTCTTATTCATTTTTACCACTTCATCCTTAATGGGGTGATTTCAGAGTGTTCTCGTATACAGTGGCTGAAGTCTCATTATATATTTAAGTGCAATTACTGGCTTGGTTCTTTCTCACACAATATCTCTCTTTGGCACTGCATTTCCCCCATTCTGTTTTGTTGCATTTGCTGAGTGAAATCAGCAAAGAGGCCAGAACTTTTAATAGATGCGCGTGTAATAGCCCTTTAAAGCTCAAGATTCCTGTAAATTTAGCTTCACCCCTGCCAGGTCTGAAATTGTGTGTAATCTCAGGTTGAGTATGACTTTGGGAGAATGGAGGGTAAAAAGAAACAACAAGGAGAGATGGAAGACAATAATGAGGGAAAAGGTGACACAAACTGGCACTTGAGAGTAGTCAAAACATGATTAAAGAAGACAGACAGATATATCTCTGTATAAAATAGAATCAGAGAACCAGAGAATAAATTGGTTTGGAAGGGCCCTTAAATATAATCTAGTTGCAACTCCCCTGCTGTGGGGCAGCGACAACTTCCACTAGACTAGGTTGGTCAGAGCCCTACCCAGCTTGGCCTTAAACATTTCCAGGGATATATATTTACGTGTTTCTTCCCAGGGGAATCCCATGATTTTAAGACAAACCTTATGGACCCTGCATGTGAACACGTTTTTAAAAGAGTGACACGGAAAGCAAACCAATTTGGAAGTATTACAAATGGTATATAACAGCAACCCTGTAAAATTGACAAGACTGAGATAACCATCATTTTTACTTTAAGTTACTCTTCGTCTTATGTAAATTGCACCCTGTAATTCCAACAGTTAAACTCCGACCAATATAAAATATAACATGAATTTCTCTGGCACACAAATTGAAAGAAGACACACTAAACACGTCTGGGAGCAGGTTCCCAGCAATGCCTACGATACATGTAATTCTAACCTCTTTGAAATTAAAAGGTTGCCATAACAACATGATGCATTTTTTCCTATATAGCTTTCCTTTGCTTGTTTTTCATCATCACTTTTTAGAATATCAGTTGCCATAACAACAGAACATAGTATCTTAAATGCTACCTTTCACATATGTTTATGTGGTATAATTAAAGGCATGGGATAAGGGATTGGGCAAAGCTTTGGATTAGTTTAATTCAAATCTCTTCCATGAAACATTCCAGTGCTCCCATTAGAAGCAAGAGTGAATTCAGATAGGTCTAGCTTTGCAGGGACACTGCCTCTTGCATCTGTAAATATACTTAATTTTGCAATGCTTCCATTGTTAATTAAATGTTGATGAGTCTTCTAAGTTATAGGCTATCAGCAGGGCTCACTTTTCGGATCTTTTTCTAAGCTGTGATTTCTATTAATTACAGTTGTGTTTCTGTTCTTATTAGCTAAGCTTATCTCTCCCAGAGGAATATGAGACTTTCCTGAGTGAAGCAGAGAGCTGAAACAACCAGCCTGCTATCCTGCCTTTCACAGGAGGCTGGCAGGCAGGTTCTTGTCTCTGCATCCAGCTTTTTTCACCACTACAGTGGTGTGACCTAAAATCAGTTTGAAAAGAAAACGATGTCTCCCCATGCAGATGGGGTATGTCTATGCCAGGAATACGCAGAGAAAGAGGCATGGACAAGCTGGGACAGAGCACTCTGCTTCCATGTGCTGCTGTGCTGGTTACAAAGTGAGTGAGAGCAGCCCCAGGTCATCTGCACTCAGAACTGCACTTGTCACTGGGTGAACACCACCCTCCATGGGGACATATCCAGTCTGTACCTTCTGGAGTATGAAGTCATCAAATTAATAAGTGCTCGTGTTTGTAATAGCACAACACAACACTGATACTCCCATAAGTCTCTGTGCTTGTACTAACGCTCCTACACCCTTGTTTGCCGTTTCTCCTGTTTCTCTGAAGTTTCTGTTTACTTTTGAGCAGGGTGCTAACTCTTTGTGGCTGATGGTGCCTGTTCTAGGCAGAGTCAAGATCCTAGCTCCGAAAAACAAGAGAAGCCATTTGGGCCCAGAGCTAGCTAGCAACGGGATGGCACTAAGATCACTGATATTTTCTGGAAAAAATGTTTCTGGTGAAGCAGTTTATCAGGGGATCATAAACATTAGCTCTACCGTTCCACCTTGGAGGAATTAGGAGTGCTTCATATATATCCACTTGACCAAACACATGAACCCTCTATGAGGAATAACTAAGGGAAAAAAAAACCCACAAAGGTTTTTTCACTCTCCATAAGCTCAGAGGAGATGGAGTTGTCCAAAGACCAGAAGCAGCAGATTCCCACAATGCCTTTATGTGCCCAATGTGAATGCCATGCCAGGGCAGCAGGGTCATACTGAGGAAGGATCCCAGGCTCAGACCTGAAGGACATATTACCCTGCTTGACAGGTGAATTCTCCAGCAACCCACTACAGGGCACATCTAGAAAAGGACTCAGAGAGGGATAGCACAGGGGGAAGCAAGAAAGACACTATGATAATTGTATCTTTTGTTATTACTGTGTGGACAGTTACTATGAAAGAAAAGCAGGGATTTCGGGTTTATGGTCAATATCAATATTTTTTATTTATGGAGAACATTGTGTGATCTGGAGTTCTTAGAGTTCTGATATAGGGCAAAGATTGTATAAAAAATGAGGTATGGAAATGATCTCTCTGACCTCCATGCTAACTGTTTGTATGTGCATGAAAATAACCATTGAGGAGAGAATAGTAAAAGATAGAAGTACTGATATTTTCAATTTCTGTCTTTTAACACTGACACAGAGTCATAAGTGTAAATTACTGCAATCACTGTTCTGAGTGACTAGGTCAGGTTGATGCCACACTATTCACATGCACTTCTTTAGAGAGAACTGTGCTCTGGCTACTACAGATTATAAGGCACCACAGGCTACCAGCTCTCTGTATGCTTATCAGAGAGATCCAGAGTCCCTGCAAAAACCCAGCTGGAGCATTCTGTGATTTTCAAGTTGCAAAGGATTGGTCTTCTTTATTCCTATTCTCCTCTTATTCAATAAGCCAGTAGGGCTTTGGCTGAGGTTAACCAGGTACCCACTACTACCAGCCCTTCAGTGCCTGTTTCAGCAGTTTTCACTCTTCCCCTTGACACTTGCAGGTTTCCCAGGCAGCTGCAGTTCCAGCTGTTTATGAAAGAGAGCAGATGTGGCACAGCTACCCTCAGGAACCCCCTTAGTCTCTTCACTCAACCATAGCATGCTGCTCTGCCACATGGTCATAAAACAGGACATCTTGAGGATGCCTGGATGAAATCCACCACTGACCCCAAATGCCACCTCTGGGGCGTCTCTGTAGATTAAATGGAGGCAAAAAACAGCCCAGCCTCAACACAGGCAGAACTCAGAGGAGTAAGACCATCCCCCGATGTCCTGTGATCATACAGGGTTTTTTTAGACACTTACTTAGGAATTTAGCCTCCTACCAGACTATGCAAAAATGTAGGCACAGCTGTGTTCTCATTAGACACCTATTAGTCAAACAATACCAGGGTTGTAATGCTTTAGTGGGTACATCAGCTCTTCAGACTACACTATGGACTTGGTGCCTCCTTACAGCCACAACCAGGTTGGTTTTAGAAGATTACTCAGAAAACTACAAAGCGTTCACACTTCCCTTCCCTGAGCTGTTGGCAAGAACTCTCTCAGTAGCAGATTCCCTAATAAGACGGATGGGTCTGTCCATTAACATGATGGTTACAGATCTGTGACTTCTTATTAATAACCTAAGAAAAATGTGCAATATCCTGTCCTTCTCTCCCACACTCAGATTGCCAAGACCAAGTGCTCTTTCATCACTGGTTAGCACTTTGGCATCTGTCAGGCTGAGCTTCATCCTGAAGGCCATTAGCAAAGGGAAGCATCTGATGTAATCAGGTTATGCCTTAATGATCTATGGCCATATGCAACTAAGATACAGTTGCAGGCATGCACTGGACAAGCAAGGAGCTCAAAGATTTTCGGGGGGAGAGAGAGTGCAGTGTCTGATAGTCCAAGTCCCTGATGGAGTGCAGTGGGTGTATGTAGCTGCAGGGCTACTGTACAGTGTCCTGTTCACAGAAAATTTCTTGACCAAATATGCTTCACTCTGACCACACACATTTTGAGTATTTATCAGAGTCTTTGTCATAAGGTCGGCTCTGCACTTTCAGTGTTAATCTACGTCAAGCATGAGCAGGCTGCTCTTGAAGAGAAGGGGAGCCAAATCAAGAAGATAAATCAGCAAGGCAAGGTCAGGATCAGCAAGATATGAAGATCACAAGGAGATCACAATATTATTGACTTTGAAGGTACTTCAGAAGATCATGTAGTTCACCATTAAAGTAGGGTTAGCACTGAATTGAGACCAGGTTGTAAAATACCCTCTGCTTTCCACTGGCAAGGTTGTCAGAAGGCAGGTAAAGGTAGCTTAAAGCCAGCTCTTTAAACTTTGCATTTCAGCAACTATTTGTTCAGTGCAACTCCTTGGTCACTTGTAGAGCCCCAAACAAACAACAGAGTAGTTACTCTTCAGAAAAGCAAAGTTAAACTCTATTCATTAGTGGAAGAGCTATCCCTGAATTATTCTGTTATATAGAAATGTTACTTGTCATTCAACTTGTCCTCCTCAGCTTGTGCAAGGAAGGGGAAGAGAGGGGGAGAGGAAGGTGCCAGGCTGTGTGTTAGAGCTGATGAGATGAAAATGACCTTGTCGTTGTCTGGATTCTGCTTTGAGCAATGCTGTGTATCCCTTGGAGGTGGATTAGGTTTCCACTGACAGGCTCTGGGAGATAGAATTTCCATTAGAATTAAGGGAAGAATATCTATTAGATAGATACAGCTCCTTATCTGCAGCTTGTCTCCTTCTCAAACTGTCTGTGTGCTATCTCTCATTCTCCTTCTCACAGTTCTTCTGCTCATCAGATTTGTCTTGCTCTCTTCACCTCTCCCTGGGCTCTTCCTGAAAAGATAAAATAGTTCTTTTGCCAGACATGTAGTGCCATTGCTTGTCCTTCAGTTTCTATCTTCATCTTCCAAACGAGGGGCTTCTCCTGCTGCAAAATGACTGGACCAAGCAGCATGCAGGCTGTGCAAACCGACCACATGCCTGTTTTCAGCAAGCACAGGAAACTGCTCGTGAAACTTCTTGTTCTGAGATCATCCTGGCTCTCTATCCACCACCATTAAAACTTCCTGAAATGAGGCCAGCTGGTAAATACAGGTTTACACTCTGATGTCCCACAGAAGTCCCAGCCTTGTTATACAAATCTACCTACTAATGCTTAAGCAGAAGATGCCCTGAATCTTGAAGCTTTCTGCACTCTAGTTCAGAGCTATACTGAACTAACAGGAGTGACCTAAAGGATGTATGTGGCCATCACTCAAATCTGTGTTCTTGTTCCAGCAGTCTGTTTTCATTTTACCTGTGAGATCAGTGAGAACCAACAACCCTTCAAACATCACTCCTTAAGGATAACTGTGTGGCAAAATGACACCTTTGAGAATCTGTCTCAACAGATAATACCTGAGGACTAGTGCCCAGCATAATGGACGTGCCAGAGCTGTTTTAGAGATTAACTGCCCTAGGCTGTTACATCCCATCCTTATAAAAAAATTATTCTGTTTTCATAGATACACTTTTACTGATTCAGGGGAAGAGTTACTGATACTTCCTTCCTTACCTATGATGTATCTTGTTTCTCTCATACACATTATATGAGCAGTAGCTAAAAAAAAAAAAACAAAAAAAAAAACCCAAAACCACAAACAAAGCATTTAAAGAACAATGGCACATTTGGTATTACAGGCTACAGTTAAACATGGTTTAGAACAGAATGTAAAATCTAAACATGGTTTAGAGCAGAAGTAAAAGGGATTCTAGAACAGGGAAAGAAAGGATACATAGGATTTAGCGGGAAGCAGAGCTCTACTGATCATCCATTTTGCTTGATCCGCACCAGGACTGGGAATAGAGGGCAAAGTCTGCAGAGAATCCCACAAGATATAATGGAAGCTTGAATCAGATCCACTATTCCTACATAAGAAGATTTTAGCCAGAGAGGAGAACTGAGACTCAACTCTGCCCTAAATGGTGTTTTAGTTCCTTGGAAAAAATAGAAATTGTCACAACAGCCTAGATCTCATTTTCCAGGCACGTCAGTAAATACCTCTGCAAGTCATTGCCAAGTTCAACTATTTCATATAATATCCATGGAGAGGGATGCTGAGGGACCCAGGAGCTACACCAGGGTGATATATTAGCTTCTAGTATAGATTAGGACATCAGTGTTGGGCCTCCATGCTCACAAGCATTTACTTCCCTGTTGGACTCTTCACTAGCAATGTTCCTTGTGCACTGAATACCTTTTCCAAGTCAGAGTACTGTGTTGTCACCAAACCTAGGAAAAAATGATTTTACAACAATATCCATACTGAATCTGAATGACTTTACCTTCAGAATTTCATACAAAACAAAACGTATTGGTTTTACTCCACAGGAAGCCAAGAACCAGCGAAAAATTAAACCACTGCACTTTAGTCCCAACTTTTGTAATAGGGCACTAAAATGCAAAAAAAAAAAAAAAAAAAAGAAAAAAACAAATGTAAAATATAAATATTCACTCAGGAAAGAGCCACAGGAACACTTCTAATACACAAGGTCTTCTCTCAGTTGACCCATTTTCTGAATCTTTTAGCTTTTGATCAGTCACCATTTCCAAAAGAAAAATAATATGGTAAAATCACGGAATCATGGAACATTTGCCACCAGTCTCACTTGAAATTGTTCTTGTGAGCAGGGTGACATCTGCATTCATGTCCCCATGGTGTCCCTGGCACCGCTGAATGACAGTGTGCATTAAGAGACAGCACCATACACCAGTTTGCACCTTCACCTCTTACATCCACAAAACCCTCCAAAATATCTGCTAGCTATGCTTGATAGAGCAGTGGGTTACAGAACAGCAAATAGTACCAGCATTGTTTCAAAGCCATTGCTTCTGAAGCCTTCCTACTGGGATCAGGAACTCTAAACATAGCAATGTTTTGGAATGAACATCCATTTGAGGATATTCAAGCGTGGTAATTCTGACAAGCTGGACAGTTGTTTTGCATTTGGGATCTCCAGCCACTGGCAAAATAATGTTTACGCTCTCTCACATCCATATGTTTTCATGACTAGGATTCATTATTGCACAGCTCTCACAGTCCCTCAACTCTTATTCCACGCTGATCTCCCAGACTTGTTCTCTTTTGAGAACTGAGACCTCTTTGAGAAAAAAAGTATTTTGAAGGAGTATCTATGATACAAAAAGCTGGAAACTTGAAGGCAAAAATACTTTCACATGAGAGAGAACATTCAGATAATTTTGTGATAAAAGAGGATACTGCATTATACATATGGCATTGAAGCCTCCTTTCTACATAGAAGCCCATTGAATTGCTTTCTCCTTTGCACAGCAACATTCAAAATTCATTAAACTTTTCAGCTGGGAAAGCTTGCTAGCTTCCCTCTCCTTTATATGCCTTTTTTGTCCCTCCTCTCTGTTTTTCCAAAACAAGCACGGCTACACTGGGTTTGGTAATTGGCTCTGATCTCCCGGGGGCCTGTTCTGTCAATAAGATACAATTAGGGATGCCTACCCGCCCTGCTTTGCAAAGGGAAACTAGCAATACCTGTGAGAGCGTTACATGCCATGTTCATAATAAGACTTGGCATCATCAGCTGCATGGACTGAAGCAAATGCTACAGATAAAAAATATCCATCGGGTCATTCATGATGTAGACATCGTCAGTGAAGACATAAGTTGCAAGCATAGGTATTTTACGATGCTTGCTTTAACTGTAATGTTACTCCCCCACCCCCTTCCCACAGAGTCCTATTGGTACCACAAATTGATGTCTTGTTTGAGAGGAAGAGAACTATAATACTGGTTTTTAAACACATGTAAAATGCTTCTTGAAAATGCACCAGACAAAAAAGAGAATTGAGGCATCATATGAACACAGAGAGTTTGTCTCAAAACTCACAGGCAGATCATACAAATGAAGCAGAAGACTTACTTGTGATATGCTGAGAAGACACATCTGTCTCAGGATGCATTTATTGATTTATTTTTGTGCTCAGAGGAGCAGGAGATTCCCCTGTGCCTGTTGGTCATTTTTGGCCATTTCTGTTGTCTTGAAATCAAAGGGTTGGAGTATATGCTTAAAGTTGTGCACCAGGAAAAATAATGCAAGAACAAACAGTGTTTGTAGAATTTTAGTGGACAATGCTAACAGAAAGGAAATCTCTGAAGAACTTCGTACTTAGCAGCATTCTAGATCTCAAAGGCTGATGAATCTCTCCAACAGAAAATTTCAGAGTCGCGAAGAGCAGCCTATTGAGATCAGCTTTCATCATCTTCTGCCACCTCTGAAATCATATAATAGAGGCAATGCATGTTGCATTTGGGATACTTTCAAGTTGCTGAACTTTTATTTCATTCGCAATAGACTACCAAAGCTCCCCAAGGCTGTGAAAGCACAGCATGGTGTAACCCTTGTTCCAGAGGCAAGGGGAGAAAAGTGCAACTAGTTCTTTTGACAGCCTTAGGAAATGCCAGGCACAACGGAGTCTGGCTCAGTTAGCTGATTCAAGTGCCAGTCTCTCAAATAAATTCTTATCCTGAAGATTTTCCCCAGAATTCAAAGTATGTCATAGTGGGCAAAAGCCCAGGCATTCTGCAAGAGAGGGTCTGTCATGGTGAGAGATGGAAGTGCTTGGCTAAAAAGCATTTCTAAGACTTATGGCCCAACATTATGACCTCATCTACAGTTTAAAATAGAATCTAAAGACCAGGAACATGACTTCTCTCAAAGAAAGAGGTAAACAGAAGGACAAGATAAATACATCCTCTATCAGAGTAAAAGGGATTTGACAGGTATAACCCAGCCCTATGGACAATCCTTGGTGTTGCTGATGTTTTGGACAAAATTCAGTTACTTGACCAAGAAAAATATCTCTGAGAGCTGCTATTGATTTGGGATCTTGGTTAGAAGTTTTTTTAACATGCAGGATAGCTCCGAATATGCAGAGCTGCTTCCCTTAGAATATGCCACAAAGATAAGGAAGAACTAAATAGTTTGTCCCAACCCACCAACTCCAGCTTTTAGTCATTGTAGTGAACAAAACACAGTATCAGGGCACTATAGCCTTGCCAGATGCTTTATGTGCACAAGATCCCCAGTCCATAGAGGGGTAACTACTGGACCCGAACCTCTTTATTCCTGTATGTCCCTTAGGAACATGCTTATGAGAGCTTACCAATTCCATAATCGTTAAAGGCTGATAATGTTGCGATACTCTGCTCTCAGTATTTGTAAACAACGATTCAGATATCTGTGTCTTTCTGGCAGTGGAAAAACAACTATAAATTTGGTTTAATCAGCCAGACAACTTCAGCTTAGGGCTTGTTGCCTTACAGTAACAGCTCAAAGCAGCGAGAGGACACTAAAGAATTTGGCCTTATATATCAACTGAGCAGGGTGATTTAAGGTCTGAGCACAGCACAAACACCAGTGCTATTAGATCCATCTCCGGTACCCTAAGGTTAAAGGTATTACTCTTTCAGATTCTATCCGTGCAGGTCTCCTTGAGACCAAGGCCTCTTTTGCTGCTGGGAGAGTTCAAAAGATCTTGTCCAAGTGCTAATGTCAGATGGAGTTCAATACAGAAAACTCTAAGGCCTCTGAATTACCATTAATGGTTTGTAAAATGCAGAGTGCAGTCTGTGCACAGAATCATCTCAGCAAAGCCCACACTATGTTCTCAAAATATAGATTAATTTCTTTTTTCTTTAAGAAGGAAATCACAGTGCGTGAAAGCATGAATTGTTTTCAAATCACAGTTTAGTTTAGTTTAATTCAATTCAATCAACCTGGTCCAAAACAGAGTGCTTTGTGTGGGAGCCTAATGTGATGTTTTATTTTATCTGTTACAATACTACAGACTGCAGTTTACATTTTGAGATCTGCTTACTACCATCTTTGCACATCCTTACCTAGGGTGTACAGAACTTTAGCATCACATTTGTGTAACTCAGCCTAAGGCTTAGTTAAGATCTAGCTAATTATATTAACCTAGAACATCTTCAGGTAGGAAGTTGCATTCTCCCTGCCTTCTTTACCATAACCCCCAGTGCTCCCATATTCATCCTGAGCTAAGGAAGGTCTGTGGGGGGAGCTGTCTGGCCAGGTGTGCAGCAGCTGGTGCTTGCAAGTCACGTCCTCAGCACCCAGGCCAGCAGCAATGGTCATTCTGTGCTACAGAGGCTGCACAGTACCTCAAAAATGACACCAGGGTTTCAAGAAAGCAAAAGACTTGAGATAAAAACGACCCACTACCCCACCTCAAAGAGGTCACACTTCTGACTGCAGCCAGCCAGGGTCTACTACCTGCCATTTTATCTAATTTCCATAGTCAGATAATTTTCTAGTAGAAATAAAATTTTTAAAAATTAACTCCATCCTACACAATTCAGATTATTTCAAGCATCAAAGTTTGAAGTCTTAAGATTAAAGTTTTCATTGAGATCACATGGTATTTGTGCAAGTAAGGAAAAGTAAATCCTATTTAATCCACCAGTAATTCCAATGACTTCATTTTGTTTCAAGAAGCTCTGTTGGTAAATTTCACCGATAAAAAATGCTAAGCAAGAATGAAATTGAACGTGCCACAAAATATTTCATAATATTTGTGGTGGGGTTTTTTTGTTTGTTTAAAATTAAGGAAACCAAACAACATTTGAAATGCTACATAAAACAAATTCAGGGATTTTATTTTTGTTTAGTCAAAGCTTTTCTTGATATCATCAGAAGTTTTCGTTTTTGATGCTGAATATCTAAAAATATTCAGCGTCTTGTGATTCTTCCCCTCTGCTCTGCCATTGTGAGAACCCACGTGGAGTACTGTGTCCAGGTCTGGGGCTCCCAACATAAGAAGGATATGGACCTGTTGGAACAAATCCAGAGGAGACCTCAAAGTTGATCAGATGGCTGGAGCACCTCTCATATGAAGACAGGCTGAGAGAGCTGAGGCTGTTCAGCCCGGAGAAGAGAAGGCTACAGCAAGACCTCATAGCGCATTTCAGTACATAAAGGAAGCCTAGAGGAGAGCTTGAGAGGAGGTGGGACAAGGAGTAAAAATTATTCACTGTGAGATTAGTGAGGCACTGAAAAAGGTTGCCCTGAGAAGTTGTGGATGTCCCGTCCCTGGAAATGTTCAAGGCCAGGTTGGATGAGGCTTTGAGAAACCTGGTCTAGTGAAAGGTGTCCCTGCCCATGGCAGGGGAGTTGAAAGGAGATGATCTTTGAGGCCCCTTCCAACCTAAAGCATTCTGTGATAATATGATCTAAATTTGAACATGGCAAGCTTATAATCAATGTTTAAAGTATAATAATTTAATGGTGTAGAGCTATTTTATTATTATCACAGCTTAAATTTCTAACCAAAATAATAAACAAATTAAAAGTTGCTTCAAAATGAAGCGTTGGAATGTTACTGTTTATGTATATTTAAATGGAGGTTTTTTTGCCTTATGGAAATGCTTTTTTTCCCCTGTCTTTTCCTTTGTCCCATTAGATGACATTCAAATCTGTATTTGCTAATGAGAAAACGTTGGATCACAAAATTCTGCTCAGCTTTGTTGATGAGACTTTCATGCACACAGTTCAGTTTTTGTCATTTGAAAACTAAGATGTTTACCTACCTCTGGTATTCCGTTTTTTCTTGTTGGGGAAATTAAATGAGGATAATGAATCAGGAAGGTAAGAGAGGGAGGAGTGTGAAAAATTGAATATAACCCTACCAATTTAACCCTATTTGCAGTGTGGGTTAAAATTCTGGTTCAGTACAGAATATTTTAGGATCATGCGTCCCACTAAAAATATGAATTAATTTTTCTACTGAGTCTGTGCTTTTCCTTTCTCATTACTTTCATTTTGATCAAAGGGAAAACATAACTGTAGCACAGATCAGAAATAAAAGCTGTCAGATTAAAATATGTTCAAACAAAATGCACTGGACATACTATTAGTAGTGAGCTTACATGTGGCACTATTTCCATATTATACATCCGAGCCTTTTGGAAATTAAGCCATCGTTTTGATATATGTCCTTTAAGCAGCAGAGCAGGAAAATGTTACATTAACCAGCATTTGCAAAAGTGTGAAAAAATGCTGTGGCAGCTGGGGGCATCAGGCAATGGATACTGGAGAATTTTGCTAAAGTTGTAGAAAGGCAGCTACAGTGCGCAGAAGTATCTTGTGTAATCACTTCTGACATCATTTAACTTTTCCGTTATCATCACTTCCAAACATCCTTTCAGCTTCTTTCTTCTAGACATAGAACTTCCTTTTGTTTCTAATCCACTGCAATTTTATGTTGTGCTGCTGCGAACAAATGTGAAATCAATTCTGTGTTTTTCAGCTTGCACACTCCTTTTTGCTGGCCATCAGCAAAACTAACATCAATGCCTGTATTGTTCAACCTTATTTAAAGTACTCACCACTTAGAAATTGTACTAGGCTCTGTAGAAGGGGTGGAGAATATTAGCCTGAAGGTGATAAACACATTGGAGCATCACCTGAATGCAGTTAAGTGGAACTATTAATACTTCAGAAGCCACTCCAGACCAGACCAGACCTGACCAAGAGAATTATTACAGTGAGCACCAGAAAGGTTCCAAGGTACCTCAGGTTGTTCTGTAAGACCTAAAATAGATTAAAATCTAGAGAGAAAAAAGCTGTTTATGGTAGTTACTGTCACTTGCAAACCTACTTGGTATTTGTCCTTGCCTTTTAGGTGCTTTCGTGGACATCATCAGCCAATTAGTGGCATGGGGGAAGACCCAGCAACGAGTTTCTATCTAGTGACAACCAGAGTGCAGGGCATCTTCCAGCTACCTTAAGACAAATCCCATGTCACTCAGTCAGTCTAACTGAAATTTGATTCATTAAGAAAGGAGAAAGAGGAGATGTCAGCATGAAAATGTTCTGTGGGAAATAAGCAGCCATAGGCATTATGTGTGAGAATGTCAGACTACTGAAGTACACCCAGCTTAGTGAGAGAAGATGCTTCTTCCAGAAGAGAAGGAAGTGGTTTTGTGGTTTGTCTTTTGGTTTTTTTTCATTCCTTTTAAGCCCTGTTTGGCAGGGAGATTAGGCATTTTCTGTGAGCTCATTAGTAAGTTTTATCCTTCCTGCCATCAGGTTCCTGATTTTCCTTTTTTACTTTCAGGATACCTAATTTCATTTTTGTTGGCATGGTGCTTGTTATCGTCTCCAGATACTCCCTTTATCTCACTTTTTGTCTCTAACCCCTCCCCCCCCAAAAAAATGCACCTCTTTAATCTGTTTTGCTTCTACACTTACACTTGCATCACATAGCATGCAATGCAAAGCTCCTCTGCTCAGCTTTGATTTCTATTACTTTTTCTTCTTCCTTCTTCTCTCCAACTCTGAAGGCCCATTCCTGAGAAGACCATAGACTAGGGACATCCAATCTTCTTTTCTTTTTCTTTCTGTGTAAGAAGAAATCTTCTTGATGGGCCAGACAACACTTTCCTAATAGTTGTCCAGATGAGGAAGCTACAGAATTCAGGGAGACAGGTTTACACAGCTTTCAACTCCCCATTAACGTTATTGTATGTTATGCTAAGCACATGCTTTTGGCAGACATCATATCTGTCATGTTTGCTATGGAACAGTAGAAAAGAGAAAAGAGTCTTCCCTGATTTACAGAATGTTGAATATACCTGAAATTTAATCAAGAACACATTTGTAATGAGGCTGAAAATGGCCTGTCAAATGCTGGCTGATGATTTCTTAATTAAAAACAATTATAAATCTTCTATATGATAGGTAAGAATATTTTATTAAGGTATCAGTGTTGGATTACATAGAATGCATAAGGAAAGACGAAAGGAAGAAAGATGAAAAAAACCACACCAAAATAACAGAAAAATCCTCATCTTACTTCTGTTTGTAAAAATATACATGAATAAGACTGAAAAGTGAAGTCCAAATGGCTTAATTCAGGGAAGAAAAATGACTGAGTATCTTTCCACAGAATATTCTGAGTTGGAAGGGACCCACAAGGATCACTGAGTCCAGCTCTTAAGTGAATGGCCCACATGGGAATTACAAGAACCACACCACAACCTTGGTGTTATTAGCACCATATTCGAAACAACTGAGCTAATCTCAGGGTCATCTTGCACCAGTTTTTAATATGCTGTTCATGGAACTGATCACAAATATATATGCTGTGTTTTAACCTCAGTAGGCAACTAAGCCCCACAGCCCCGCTCATCCTCTCAGTGGGATGGGGAAGAGAACTGGAAGAGTAAGAGTGTGAAGACTCATGGGTTGACATAAAGACAGTTTGATAGGTAAAGCAAAAGATGCAAGCAAAGCAAAATTTGCTTTTTGGCATTTGTTCACGACTTCCTATCAGCAGACAGGTGTTAAGCCATCCCCAGGAAAGCAGGGCTCCGTCACATGTAGCAGTGGCTTCGGAAGACAAAGCGTAGATTCATAGAATATCCTGAGTTGGAAGGACCTGCAAGAATCATCTAAGTCCAACTTCTGACCCTGCTATCACTCAAAACATTCCCCTTTCCTTCTTTTTCCACCAGTTTTTATTGCTGGGCACGTCATACGTTATCAAATCTCCTTTTTCTTCAGCTGGAGTCAGTTGTCCCAGCTGTTTCCTCTCCCTCCTTCTTGTGCACCCCCAGAATCCTCACTGGCAGGGCAGTCTGAGAGGTAGAAACGGCCTTGATGTGGTGTAAGCACTGTTCAGCAATACCTAAAACACTGGTGTGTTATCAAGAATGTTTTCATCACAAATCCTGAAGACAGAACCACACAAGCTACTAGGAAATTAACTCTATCCAGGCAAAACCAGTACAATTAATTAGCTCTTATCTTTGCACCCAACGCATCACAATTGTACTTGTTTATCTTTCCCACAGATGTCTGCTTAAAGCATAGATATTCTCCCAAAGGAAAAAATGCCTGGTTTTGACTGTACTTCCCGTACAAATCTAATCTAGGCCCCACTGGGGCTGTTCTGTTCACAAGCAAAACCTCAATATACAGATAAGATTTGTCATACACAGCCGATTCAAATTTACAACTACCATGTAACTCCCACAAGCATGGGCTGCACATGTAAAAACAAGCCTCCAAGACCTCTGCTTCCTCAGCCATACTCCTAGACTACTTACAGAGGGTAGGGATTGCCAGACCTTCCAGTTTGAGCAGTCTTCTAGACTATAGCATAACCTGCAGAACTCGGGATCTCTTTTAGAGCATCCAGCCCCAGATGTCTCCAAACACCACACAGGAGCAAGACTGGGGACATACACACATCCTTACCTCTGTGACCTGGTTTCTGTAGAAATGAAAAGCACACACACTGTCCAAATGAAAGCTATGGTACACATCAGCCAGCTCTCCAAATGAGGTGATGGGGAGACTGGGATTCCAGGACATATCACAACCCCCCTCTCCTGCAGAGCCTTCTCATTGTTTCTTCTGCCTTGAGGGTAGAGACTGCCTTGGGCATAGCCAGGAGGTGGAGGGAAACATTTATTCTCCTTTTGCTTGGCAGTCCTGGGCCTGCATCTGGAGCACTGAGTCCAGTTCCGGATCTCCTCTTGCAGGAAAGAGAGTGAAATCTAGAGAAAGTTTAGCACAGTGTTATGAAGACAGGTAGATGGCTGGAGAACATCCTGTGTAAGAAAAGATGGATGTATCTGGGTTTCTTCATGCTGGGGAAGGGATGGTGGAAAGGGTTTTAATTTCTATCTGCTGCAGGTGAAAGTGGATTTATAGGGACGATGGAGACCATCTCTGAGGTGCACAGCAAAGCCAAAAAATTAATGATCAAAAGTCTCAGCAAAAGTAAATCTGACTGGATATGAGGAAAACAATCTTCACTATGAGAGTGTTAAAGCACTGGAAAAAGGGGACCAGAAAGGCTATGGATTCTCCATGACCAAACTGGAGAACTATGGTTTGGGTAAATGGTTGGTGAGAGGGTGGAAAACTGGCTGGGCTCCAACAGTGGCAATCTGCAGTAACAAGTCTAGCTGACAGACTCTTACTAGTGGCATCCCTCAGGAACTAATACTGGGAGAATATAGTTTATTATGATTGTTAGCAATAAGGGTGATGAGATAGAGCTCACTCCTGGCAAGGCTGCAGATGACACCAAACCAGGGGGAGCAGCTGTCATGCTGGAGGATATGAATGCTCTTCTGAGGGACCTGGACAGGCTGTAAAAATGGACTGACAGGACCATGAAGTTCTAGAGAGGCAAATGCCAAGTCCCCCATCAGGGGTGGAATGACACCATGTAACAGTGCAGACCGGGGACTGACTGGCTGGAAAGCAGCTTTTGCACGAAAAGACTAGGAGGTCCTGGTCAACAAGAATGGAACATGACTCAGCCCTGTGTCCTTGGAATGAAGGCAGCCAACCAGGTACAGGGATGTTCTAGTAAAAGGGCAGTCAGCAGGTTGAGGGAAGGGATTATTCAATTCTGTCTGGCACTTCTGAGACTGCATGTAGAGTGTTGTATTCCCAACTGAAAGAGCTGTTGACATACAGGAAAAATTCAAAATTTCCCCAGTCAAGTGGTTTCCTCTGGGTTTTCTTAGCTTCTGCTTGTTAAACCTTTCAGAAGTTCCACAGGCACTCAGGAGCATCAGTTCCTCTGAGTTTCAGTTGGATGTAACCCCTTAGGATGCTTAGGGGTTTCTGAAGCTGTTGGATTTTGGAAGGAAACTAAATAGCTCTGCAAGGAAAAGCAAAACAGGTTGCAAAGCTGGCAAAGGAAACCCAACTGAAATTATGTTGATTCAACTCCTTGCCCACATGCTTTTTTTCCATAGGGCTGAAAAAGATTTTGTACCCTCTTCAGCCAGACTGCTTGTGTCCTTAGCTCATTCAGAGTAAGAAGATGCTCTTGCTAACCAGGAATAGTTCTCCTCTTGTCTTGGCCCCTGCACTGGTAATTGGACAGAGTGAGACAAGCAAAAAAGAAAAAAAATAATTGTTCATCAGAGAAGAAAATTTGAAGGTGAGACAGGGAGGTGTGATAGGCTCAAAAGATCTGTAAAATTATTTCAGATGTTTCCTGGTGTAGTAGGCACTTTATAAGAGCCCCAAAGGCTGCACTAAATGGCGAACTGAGATGTTTTTTTCCCTTTCTTATATTGGTTTCTCTTACCTGCAGTAACTGTTTACCCACGTTAGACATGCAGTTCTGAAAAGTAAGTACAACATATAATTTCTTAAGCCATGTGTTGCTTCCAAATCATTTATACAAAGAGACTTTATAAATTTCCAGAGATGTCACTCCTCTGCTATGCAACAATAACAGATTTGTTCAAAGCACCTGATTCAATTAAGGTGCTCAGGAGAGGCAAAGATATAGAAGTGCAATAAAACTCAAAGGCTGTCAAGGCTTAATAAAGTATATAATGTAATAATAATATATTAAATAGGGTGGAGGGAGTCCAAAACAATGATGGTTTAAAAAAAGAAGAAGCTGTAAATAAGCATTTAATCATATCACACATACAAAGGAGACTGCTGCATGGCTCACTGATGCTTTCTAATCTTCCTTTTTGGAAGTTCTGTGTGACTTTGTGGTTTTTCTCCCATGAGCAACTCAAGCACACAACCAGGAAAAAAAGCCTCCGTGCGTTTTTATCTAACATCACTTTGGTGGTGTTATCCCCTCTGTAGGTTCCCTCCTCAGAAGGCCAGTGTAAAGGTGTCACATAATTTCAATACCTCTTAGCCCTGCAAGGTAGGTATTGCTGCTCTCTGATCAGAGTCCTGCTTGGGAGTGGTTGGAAGTCCGTTCTGTTGCTCTGCAGCAGGGAGGCAGGACACTGCTGTGTTTGGGAAGGAAAAGCTGAATTTACAGATTTTCTAGGGGATGCAAATCTCCAAACCCAGATTAAAAAAAAAAAAAAAAAGCTTGCAAATGCAGAGAGTACTTGTAGCAGGGAGTGCAGATGTGACATCGGAACATCCTGGAGCTACAAACAGGAGCTTAACTGGAACAGAGGCTCGGATCACTACTTTCCATTTTTAGTACAAGTCCCACAGCTGACTCTTGAAGACAAACTCTGAGGCTTCTGCACTCGTATGGGCCAGGCAGGGTGACAGGTGAAAGAGCTAAACAAGAGGTGTTAGGGACAGGCACATACAAGTGAGAGGCTACACAGAAATGCACAGCCAGCTGCATAATCCAAATATGCGAAGGTTCCAGATGGAAAACCTTGCTCAGTGGTAGTTGCAACTGGGAGAGAAGCTTTGTTTGTCTTAAATGTTTTGGCACTCACCCTTTCAAGTGACTCAATGGTAGCCACCATAAATGCCCAAGAATTCCAGTTTGATAAGGTAGTAGGACTGGACAGAAGGATGACATAAGGGCAGAGGGCTGGGAAGGGGCAGGGAAGGCTTTTATTTTGTGTTGAAGACTCTTTTCATGGGTGCTGTAGACCACTGTTTCTATGAAACAGATACCTTTCAAAAAGCTGGCTAACAGATAGCTCCAAGGAGGAGATGTTAACAACCCAGCCTCTCTGAGCTGTAACAGGGAAAGGCTGAGTGAACTTCAGTGAACATCAGCTACCTGACACAAATAAAGGTGGTGTAATTACAGAGGGGAAGGTGGGGGAATCTGAGGACAGAGCCAAGCACCACTTCTTCCAGAGACTAGAGACTGCTGGAGCTGAATATCTACCGTTTGAACTGGTGGCAACTCAGGAGATGATAAAAAGCTGTTTTCCTACAATGTGGTCAGGGTGCTGCTGTGTTTTCCTTACTGTCATATCTCCCTCTGGCATTCCTTTGTGGTACGTGTGGACTCCATGTCAGCAAGCAGTGAAACTCAGCTTTTAAAGAGAGCAACGAAAAATTTGGCTTGTCCCAGCTTTTAGACAGGACTTTTTACTCCAAGGAGCCCAGGCTGTGTTCCCAGGTTTGCCTGCAGCTCCAGCAGGATGGTGACTTTCGGAGAGTATCCACAGGCAGGTGAAGCCCAGCACTAGTTGACCTCTACCAGGTGTCCTGCTGATGGGATCTGTGTGACTGAGGGGAAGGGAAGACCACCCTGCCATAGGATGGATATTGTACCATGTGAGCAGGCACACACAACTCACTGAGGTGTGGTGTGAGGAATAGATGTGATCCTCCAGCTTCCCCAAGGAAGTCTGCTTCCACATTTACACTGCTGTTACAAAGAGGAAGTCCTGACACCATTAATGGCAGTAAGAAAAACAGACCCCATAGGAAGAAAAGTGAGAAGCCTACACTCTTTCATCCTACTCTCCACCTGCTCCCGCACAAACCTCAACACTTTCTTTTTATTCGGCCCTACTGTCATTGTCCCTTTTCTTGGGATGGGTGTTGCAGTGTGGCAGCCTGGGGTGCAAGGCTGTAATCCCTCAAATTTATGAACATGTTGAATATGCAGAAACATCCTACGTTTGACTCTTCCTATTTCCCACTGCCTTTCTCTAGATTGTCATAGCTTGACATTATTGTAACAGTGTTCTGGAAATAGACGATGGGTTACATTTAATTATACATTATATTTGTAGTCTGCCAGACTGACAGCTTGTTTTTAATAACCACACTCTTGGTGATAATCAAACAAAATTTTTGAGCTGAGCTGACAAAGTGTCAGCCAGGAGGAGCACAGCAATGCAAAGGATGCTGGGGCTTCTGCAAACATGGCAAAACCACCCAGCCACCAGCCTGGCCCCAGGGCAAGGATCCCAGTGCTGTGCTGCCCAGCAAGCTCAACAGTCAGTGTGTACCTTAAAGTTGGGCTCTCCAACATTTGTCTACCAAAGTGCTGTAAAGAAGCTGTAGTTTTCGGAAACTGTATCTTGACATACAGGTGAGAGACAATATCTCCATTTCTTTTTCTTTTTTCATAGCCTCCTGTGAGAGGCCTCCATATTCCCCTACTACCCACTCAACATTTAAGTATTCTCACTGGTATTTCTTATCTGTTAAAGACTGAGCAAGGACTATCATCTGAACCATCCACAATGATTGAAAGATTCTTAAAGATTATGATAGAGAAGCAAAAGCTCTCTATGGTGATATTTCACCTTTATGTGATTGCCAATCTCAGATAAATACCACACTAGGTTTTCTCTCCCAGCCAGCACAGAATTTACCCACCTCTCTGCACTGCAATGCTTATAAAAGCAATCTTTCCTTTCACATAAACTCTGCATTGTGCCAAGAACACAAACTGAAACATTTCTGTACTTCCTAAGAACTTGCAGCACATTCCTGGTGCTTTCTGCAGCCCTCATCAGACTTTTTCTCTCTGATTGGCAAACATTGGCTTTAAGACCCTAGACTTTCCATAGATGCCCTTTATCTCCACTGGTGGTCAAAGCTCCAGGTACAAACACCTTCAGGCTCTCAGGAAACACAGGTAAGCTTTGCAGTCTTTGGGAACAGCTTTAATTCTGTGTACATACCTTCATAGGACATTTCTAGAGACCTCTTTAGTACAACCTGGTGCAAAGATGTTCTGTGATACATCCCACACTGCCAGTGCAGTGATACAATGGAAATCATGTTTCCTGTGACTGCAGAGACTGTGAGAACTGCTGGACCATTGCTGGATAAGGAAACTACTGACACAGTGAAGACTCTTTTCGAAGCATTATAATCAGTTTCTCCCTATTTGTCTCACCACCTCCATGAAAAAGTGGTTATTTCATTCCCAAGAAGATAAAAAAAGGAGGGGTGTGCTCTGTCACAGCTGAACAAGAATAGTAATCAGAACAATGAAAGACAGAGAAGGAGAGGGAGCTTTGTCAATATTGCAAAATTATATGCTCTGGTTTATGTAAAAAGTAAATACTATATGATACTATCCTCTATGTGAATGAAGACTCTTTTAAAATCCACTCTGGACCTCCTTTCTCCCCAGAGGATCATTTCCTTATTCATTCCAGATGGGCTAGCTTTCCTGTGCCGTTGAATTTCACTCTTTCCTCCTGTCAGAGGAAAAGACTCCCAGATGACTTTTCTCTGTCTAAACTCCTAATGAACAGCCAGGTGACAGGTCAGTGAGTCTTTATAGGAGGCCAGAGGACGAGAAGTCCATTTCCATCTCTTCCCATCCTTATTCCGTGTGTTATTCATATGGGTTCAAATTGCCCCTCAGCCCGTTACTCACAAACTGTGTTGCAGCAACAAAGGCCTTTAAAATCTGTGGAGAGGGTTCCATGCCCCAGCACCAGGCAGTGATGCTGGCATGGACAGGCTGGGTAGCTTTGAAAGCTGCAGGCATGATCGGTGTGAAGCTCCCCTTGCCAAAGCCTCTGTAATCACATGCTGGACAGTGCACCCACTGCCCCTGCCAAGTGGCCATGGCAGCTTCTCTCTGTCACCTTTCTTCTAGTCACAGGATGCTCAGTGCTCAACCCCTCTGCACAAAATTTGGATCAAAGTCTCCAATGCGTGAGTCGTTCCGGAGTAATTTTTTTTTCCAGTTTTCCCGCAGTTCAGACTGGTAGTTGTGATAAGGATCTAACCATAGCATGAAAAAAGTACAAATATAGTAACAGTCCAAAAAGGTGTTCCAATGACAGCCCCACTTTCAGGGGAGAGGAAATAAGCTAATACTTAGGTACATGTCTCACACTTACCTTGTAATTTGCCAGCATAGGAGGCCTATTTGTAGTACAGCTGTGACAATATTTAAATATAGTAATTTTGAATCTGAATTATAGATGATGTTTTGTACTTTAACAGATCTCAGTGGCTAAATATTTATCTTTTCCTCTTTCAGGTGTCTCCTTTTGTTGGCAGATTTCCAGTTCTCTCTGCATTGCTTCTCTCCTTGGGAAATAAGGCACTGAATAAGGATCTCTCTTCTTCAGAGCCCTGCTCCTCTTTCCCTTGGCTCCTGTGGTGAAAGTAATTAAGAGCAATTGATTGGTATAGAAATATTAATATTTATTATTGGTACTGCAGTAATATCCTGAAGCTTCAGGAGCTGTGATATAAATATGTGAGAGAGCAGTAACTGTGGTAGTGGCAGCTGAGGATTATTACTTCAACCACAAGGTCAATAACCCTGCCATCGTGTAGGTGGACTCTGAAAAAACTGAAGTAGGGAACCTCACAGAAAAAAACCCCTGCAAAACACAGTTGCAAACATTTGCATGCAGCACAAATGCAATAATTTTAAGCCCCGTTTCTCTTGAAAGGATCTCTGAGAACTGATATCTATGAAACAGTCTTTTGAGAACTTGATGAATATGGATTGACAGAAAAAAAATCCTCTATTTAAATTTCTTTACCATGGGTCTGCTTACCTTCTGCAATTGTACCACGTGCTTCATTCTGCTGAAAGTTAACTGCAATCATCAGAAAAGTTTGTCAAGACATAAGCACAGTAAAGGAGCAGTTTTCTCTTGGCGTGCCTGGCCTGCCAAATCACCATGCTAGAGCATTAGCCTCTAATATTTCCTGCTAGGTGTATACTACCCACAAAAGGCTATCTTCCTTTTGAGGAAGAATATAGCAGTGAGATTTGTGAAAGCAGGCAGCATCCATTCCACCTTGCTGCCACTGCTGACTGCAGTATCACTGATTTTGGCCAAGAGTGAAGTTATTTTAAATGTGCCCACTCCAACTTGTTATTTTGTCTAGAAAGAGATCCAGGATGAAAAATGTATAATTGCAGTAGGCCCCAGATGATACAATTTCAGGGTACCACAACAAAATGGCTACAAAAAAAAAAAAAAAAAAAACTAAAAAATAATCACACATTAAAAAGATAATAAAAAAGAATATTTGAGATGTGTCTGGTTTTTCAAATCACAGTATAACAACTTGAAGAACATGGGAGATTGCTTCATGGAATTCCTCTTCTTCATGTCTTTGTCCTAAAAATATTACTTCAAAGAAAATTTTCACCCACTACAGTGCATTAGTGTATTACTATTTATGTACACACAGATTAAGAGGATATACACACCTTGTGTGTCTGAGTGAGTTTTTAACAGCTTTATCTATTTACCAATGAGTCATGATAATTTTAGTTAGATCATGGGATGGAATGATAATGCATTTAAATCTATGAAGGGATTCTATGAAAATGACAAGAACCAATCATTCTAATTAGCCAAGAAAGAGAGAACAAGATGTAAAAGGATTAAAGGAACATTGTCAGATTACATTTTAGAAACCATCTAATTGTAAAAAGTCCATACTCTGACAACTTACACTTTCAATAGCATGTCCTGGCTTTGAAATTATTTAAAATTCTCTTGAGAAGGAAATTTCCACTTTCTGTTCATTTTTGAAAGAAATGTGAAAACTGTTTTTTTTTTACACAGAAGTCTCGTAAGCACTTATACAATGAACAGTTTATTAGGTGTTACATAAATGTTAGAGTAAAATAACTTTTCAAATCTGACAATTATAGCTAATTTTTCATTTTACTTCCATTAAAACATATGACTTTTTTAACAAATGTGCTATTTTTTAAATAGACAAAGAGAAATACAAGGGTATGGGTTTTCTTGTATTCTACCTGCTATGCTACTGCCTGTGTCCCAGTGATGCAATTTAGAACATGTATCCAAAAAGAAATATTGGCTCTGGGAATCTCCTTTTGCAACCTCCAATTTGAGACAACTAAAAAAGCCCATTTTTTGAAGTTGCACTACTTAGTTATTTCTGAAAATGAGGTTCCAGCTCAGTGTTTCAGAAAACAGAGGTCCCTAAAACAACCAGTTGTTTTGAAAAACCGTGCTGTTTTTAAATTGCATAAGCTTTCCAAAAGCAACATGTCAGGGAGTTAAGAAGAAATATTTGATCTCTCTTGGTATTTTCCTTCAAATGTGTCATTTGGTCCCTGTAATTCTTCTGAGGAATGATGGACTAACTGTGGTATGCTAGCACAACTGTAAATGTCCTCCTTAACACAATTGTAAATATCCTCTTTCTTTTTCCTGCACAGATACAAATCTAGTTTTAAAATTCTATTATATAAGTGTATTAGCTAGTCTGCCCTAAAAATATCCCTGACAGTCTTAAATGTCCCAGTTCAAAATATTTTTCAGTGACATTAAACATTTTGTGTATTATTTCTTGTTTCTCTTGATTTTACTTTATTTTTTAAATGCCACAGAAACATTCCACGTTTTTAGTTAAAAACTAAGATTTTTTTTTTTTTTTTTTTACAGAAACAATATTTACTTTTTCCTAAGCAGCTAAAATGTTTCCATAGAGAAGACCTGCCATGGGATGCTGTTCAGTACCATTGAGAACTGCTTTCCATTCCAGGCACTGCTTTTAAAATAAAAAACTTATTGACAAATATGAAGAAGTGCAAATGAAGGCAGTAAAAAGCAGATATGCTTAGATAATAGGAGAGCTAGCGAGGAGAGCAACGAGAGCAGTGAGAGCTAAGGGTCATATTAGGTAACCAAATGACTAGATGAACTGGCTTACAGAGAAAGATAAAGGAAGCTAGGCACAACTAGATTGTCTAAACAAAAGTGAATGGTCAGTGAAATATTAGGCTATATGTATTCATAATAAGGAACAAACAATAAAGGGAGAAGAGGACTGTTTAGGGTGACATAACAGGTCATGACTTGACTATTGCCATAACCTGAAGATCCTGACAATGAGAGAAGCATATCAAGGGAACTTCCTGACAAGATCTTCAGGTTGTTCAAAATTGCAAAGCAGGTGAGGGAAGTCTGATTGTCTGAGACTGGACTGGGCAATAGTTGAACCTGCTGAGTATGTATTTTACCACTTCTTGAAACTGGAATCAGAATATTCTAGAAAATGTTTTAGATGGCAAAGCCAAGGTACAAACAAAGAAAGGTGCTTCAGAATTAAAATTACTGACACTACTCCACCAAAGCTCTGCAGAAAACTTTCAAGAAAGGACCTTTCTGTGACTCTCAGCTTGTGTCACTTGTACAAATAGAGAGTGCAGGTATCAGCCTTTGGAGGTAAGATGAACTAGATGATGTAATAGATCTTTTCCATCTCTATTTTTCATGAGTGCACAAACAAATATTCATGCCAGGGAACATTAATCACTATTGGGTAGAGGTCTAAATCAAAGAAGGGAAATAATGTTTTGTGCATGCTCAGCACACAATGTTCTAATGTTTATAAGTATGTAATTTCCAAACCAAATTTCTTCAAACAAGGCAATGCATCATTCAGGAGTAGATTCATTTTCAAGGGTGATGTTTCAAAACAAAGTTGTTTTGAGTTACTGGGGATGAAAAGCATATGCAAAATACCTTAAGTGGTGAAAATCACTTTTTCCCTCCTCTTGATTGGATAACTTTGAAAAAAATACAAACTGGATTGATTTTTATGAAAGTTGCTAAAACCAACTGAGTCTTGGACTGAGACCAAGCACAAAAAATTTGAGCCCCAAAGGTAATTTTTTTAAAGAAAGTTATAAATTGTTGTGATTTAGAATTGAAATGTCATTTTCCATCTTGGCAAGATCATCACAACTACAGTGCTACAGTAACTTGTGTCATGCAAAGCTGTAGTGACAAAAGAAAAACCAATTCTTTGAATTTCCACTGACCTGGAGCAAGTTACTCTGTCAGGAAATCTGTCACAAGATCAGAAAACAGGGAGTAAGAAAGAGTATGAGTAGAACTAGAGAAGAGAAGGGAGAAAAGGAATAGGAGTGAAAAACAAAACAAAAATAAAATGAAGAGGGACCAGAACAGTCTCTCTCCAATTCCTCTATTTCCCCATGGGAGGATAAGATTTCTGTGGTCGCTGTTCATTTGAACAGTGTGGTGAAAAACACAAGACATGGAAATGGTAAATAAGAGGGCAAAAAGAAGATGAAAATGGAGGCAAGGTAGAAGAAATGGACAAAACAGGGAGATTAAAAGAGAAATGATCAAGGAAAGTAATTTTGGAGCTACTGCTAGAATTTCTGGCAGTAGAGTCCTGGAATGAGTCTCTCAGTTACAATTCAGTGAGAGCTCACTTAAAACCATTTTCAGAAATCTGCAAAAGCAGGGCCGAGAGAGAAGTAGGGCGAGTGGAGGCTGAGTGGAGAAAAAGACAGCCTGGAATTGTGCAAAACTGCAAAGCCATATTTTTTCTTCCTACCTGGAAGGAGCTACAGTTAATGTTTGCCAGCAAGGATGCCTCACCAAAGCCAAGACTCTGGAAGTACCAGCTGCTACAGAAGCTCCTGAAGCTCCAGGTTTGCCAAGGGTGCCTCTGTGTCAGGGATCTCAGATTAAACAGACTGTGAGGGATGAGATTACTCAAATTTAGCAGCTTTCCTTAAATTTGTTAGCAAACTGAAGTCTCCTGTTGGAGATTCTGCATAAACATACTCGTTAGAGATCTTTTCTGAAATTTCTGTAGCTTTTCAAAACATTACAGTGGTTGTCCTGGTTGCTGACCCTGCTCTGCAAAACCTTGTTATAAAGCATTTCAGGCAGCTTGATGGAAGCTTGCTCTTGCTGTTACAGCATAGGTCTGAAGCCTTATCAGTTTTCTTCTGCTGCCATTTTCACTCCTCTCAGATGCAAAATGTTTTTTCATTTTTTGCTTGTCTTCAGGTAGTATTCAACAAAGAACTCCCCCATGAATTTCAGCCATGGTCTTATCTTTTCCAAACCACTTGCAGGGATTGAGAGTCATTCCTAGTTTTTCCTGTATAAACCAGCTGACACATTACAAACATCCATTCAGCTTCTGATTTCTCTAGTTAAGAGTGAACTGTTTGCTGCTTCATGACCATAACCTGATATGGACCGAAAACAACAGGAAAAATCAACCTTTCCTCTCCTCTGACTACAGATTTTTTCTCACCTTTCCTTTCCATACTCTTATTTTAAACTAGCCATGCTTGCTCTCTACCCAACGGCAAGAAAAGTTCAGTGACTCATTTCACCCATTCTGGACTTGCTGACATTTAGAAACAAATGTCAAGTTGATACCTTATGTGGGAGACAAGAGAGAGGCATTGTCCTCAGCTATTGAAAGAACCTTGGTACAACATTCTTAAAACTTTTTGCAATATTCTACATATTACATATAAAGGTATAAATAATATCAAACTCCACCTTTATTTTAGCAAGTCCTGAGTATGAATGGCAGGCACATTAAGAACATGAGTCATAAAGCTGTTAAGAGAGTGCTTAGATCCTTAATTTCATTCCTCTTGGGAAAATATTTCTATATTAGTTTTGGGGCCATCTTACATCACATATAAGAAGCTTCATTTAATCCTAAGGGTACCTCGTGGACGGAGTGTCACATAACAGAGCCCACGAGAAAACCTTCGGTACAATGTAAAGGTGGCTAAAGGCAGGTGTTTGGCAGTATTGATTCAAAACACAGCTATTCGAAAAATTTCCATTGGGACTGTTTTCCAAAGATAAATATCTTTGACAAATGTGTGCATATAAATATTTTGATCTAGAAAATGCTGATTCTGTAGGAAAACAAAGCTCCTTAAAGCAAAACATACCTATAAATCTCTAAAGCCATGTCTAAACAGAAACGAATTTTGGTTCTTCCATACATCAATAACCATAAAAATGCATTGTGGGATAGAGAGTTTGGTTTTTTTAAGTTTGAATTCTGGGCATTAGTAGAATTTCCCTGGAGAAAATGTATCATTTTAAGTGGTATAAGGGACTGTGATGCATTCCACAGGCAAATAGTTATATTATACTGTGGTATGGCTCTGTTTAATGCATTTTTGAGATGAACACTTTTTGCACCAAAATATATGGTTTTTAATTTTTCACAAATACTTAATAACTTACTTCAGGGAGCAAAAATAATTTTCATCTTGATTCTTTAGAAAACAATTGTGTGTCAAGTAAATCAGTGCTAATATGCAGGAGTTTTCAGCAATGAGGAGGCTTCGTATGAAAGCTGGGCTGGGGGTTACTCTGTACTGCTAAAGTGAAAGGATAACAGGTACAAAACTTCACAGGGCTCTGGTACTCATTGCGTTCTTGTTATGAAGAAAGAGTGAGAACCCTCTCTGTAGCATAACTGATTTTTATAACATGGTTTTGTTATTTTAAGGATGGCGAAAATTTCTAGGCATGTTTTATGTTGAAAGATATTTAAGGATAGGTTGAAATTTCATTTTGAGGGAAGCTTTAGGGATAATATCAGCTCTGACGTAGTTTAGGTGAATGGCCTAGGCAGGCAATTAGAAATATATCCCAAACTCAACAGATCTATGACAAAACATGCAAAGTGGACTTAATTGCTTCTCTTTTTTTCACATTAAAAGGTGTGCCAGAGAGGAAGACGAAGAAACATTAAATAATTTGTTCAAAGTGTCCCCAAAGTTGATGGAAATGCAGGCACAGTATCTGACTTGGATTCTATAAGAAAAGTACTCCTTGCAAACTAAGTATGTCTTCTGGGTAGTGATCACAATGACTCGAGTCTGCCTTGATCAAAGCCAGGATCTGATTGTAGGATGAGACCTGACAGCTTCATATTTAAAAGATTTGAAGACTGAGCAGTTAAAAGTTAGAGTGGTTATCTACAGCAATGGGATATACATATCTCAGAATGAAAACAGTCTATAATGACATCCAGTCACTTCTGGTTTTAGTGAAAGTCAAAATAGCTAGTCCTAATCTTTCTCTTCAAATGGTGCATACACTTTTGATCACAAAGCCAAGACGAAAAAAGAAAGCAAAACACACATTTTTAAAAATTGCCATGTAATTTAAAGTTCAATTTAGGTAGATTTTGGCTGAATTCTGTACAAAGTTAAGGGCTGTTTACTAGTGGACAGCATCATATGTTGTCGGGTCACTTTTATATGGTTTACTAAGTCAAATCTTTTTTCTAGAGAGGTACAAAGGTTTAGGTGTTCCCAATAGTTACCTTTGGATCAGTTAGTAAGAGAAAATGTTCTGGAGGTACTGAGAGTAATGCTTCATATGGCAGCTGTCAGCACAAGAGATGGCTTAAGATCTTTCTGCCCTCAACCTGCTTTCCTTCCTCCCTTGTTGCCAACACGCTCTTGGTGCTTACCAGTGCCTTATCATTGCTCTGCTCCATATGGCATCTATGAGTATAATCTTGTTTAAAATAGAAGAGTCTCTTATGGAGATTTTTTCAGTTAAAACCACAGAGGTTTGTGTGCACGTGTGTGTTGAGTAGATTTTCCACATCTTTAAACCAATCCCACACAAATAGCAGAATGGATGGAAGTAAAGGAGTAACTTTTGTCAGGATGTAAATCACTTAGAGTAGCTCTGCCACTGAAGGATTCATAATGTGAAAAAATGCATTTGTAACAGTGCTCACGAGTAGATTTGCATTTTCCAGTCTTACACAAAACTTGTCTCTCCACACAGACTGATAGGTTTTTATTGAGCTTTCTGATTGTTCTATTTTATCATTACAGGTGAGCTACAAACCTACGATTGCTTTGTTTTAATTGTCTAACAGGTACCGTTGCAGTCTTTTTGGTCCCTTTGTGCTACGCTGTTTTTAATTAATAGGTTATGGACCTATTGGACACCCGTGAAACTCCATTAAATGCAGCTGGATGATACATAACACTTGCTGAATTACAGCACAGAATTTGTGTAAATGTACTGTCTTAAGACATGTCCAGCTAAAATTCAATGAAAAGTTTAATGAAGCTTGTCAGCCTTTCTCATAAAGAATACTGTCACTCTGTAGAGAGCTGGAAAGCGCAGAAAATTTTATCACAGTCTTTTTGTCAGACATGACGAGCACTGAATCCCAAGCTGAAGTATAGACTAGAAACAATTGCTTTTCATTTGATATAGTTATATTTCTATTGCAGGATCCCTGACAACCCTACAAATCTAAGAAACAGGTTATTTTTTCTCTAGGGCAATGTGTTTATTTAATGCTATTTGCCAAACTCACCTGGTGTTTTTTGCAGTTGATAGGTTTGTGGAGGAATATGTGGTTGTGCTGGGGGTTTTGAACATGACTGTTGTAAAATGCATTTATTTTCTAATGCTGACCATGTTAACTAGAAAGTTGAGGTTGGTGAAATCCATGGACACTTTAATGGGCAGGTGGTTGTTAATAAATTGATGATGAAAATTGCTACGGGATTCTAAGGTTTTAGGTCAGATGAAGACATTATCCTCATACACAAAGATGTCCTGCTATATACAATTCCTCACAAACTTCTTAAACCAAGATTTTTCTCTAATTATTCCTTCCTTCAAGAATAACTGCTGGTATCTTTGCACAGGAATTGGTGAAGTTATGAGTGAAAAAGAAATAAATTAACTATTTTGCATTATGCCCAGCTTTAAAATCCTCATGCTGACATGTTCTTCAAGATGCAACTGTGCTGGTATAGGATCCTGATAAAACACCTGGATATACTCTGAATGATCAGAGAGGTTTTATGCTGAGAAATTTGTGAGGCATAGTTTGTCTCAGAGGAAAAATACCATCTGAGTGGAAAGACAGATGAAGATATTTTGTGTGTCCTACTTCTATTAGAGCTCCACCGGCTGTGCCTGATGCATCTACCTGAGTTCCTGTATTCATCATTATTGGGAAATATATAGAAAGCTCTAGGGAACAGGAGTGGAAATAAGAGACCTGGTAGTGCAGCTTTTTCTTGGGGTTCTCTGAGAAGTCATTTAGTAATGTCTTTGAGATTAAAGACAGACATATTGAGTTCCTTTTTGTTCTGACTATCAGAAAATCACTTGCTTGTTGCGCTGATGCAATTTTGCATGATGTATAATTTCGATAGCTCTTCCTGAACTTCAAGATTGTTTTCAGTGAGAGGTAAAATACAATTTAAGTGGAGATTATTCTTACTCTCATTCAGCTACATGAATATAAGGTCAGATTTTGAGCATTCAAATGTGTGATTCCCAAAGCAATCTAATTTAGAGCTTGACAAGATGAAGAGGGTCCAAAAGAGAAAATACTGCTTCAGGGGAAGGAATTATTGATATGTAGGTGGGAGAGAAGACTAAAACCTGTTTTACCATATAAGTGCCAGCAGTGGGGCTGGCTGTCACAGTCCATGAGGGATGTCAGGTCATCTGTCCTCATTTGTTCTCTTCCTTTCCTACCAGTAGCTGTCTAAGAGCAGGGAGCATCTAAGATGAGACAAGGGCCACAGATTTGATGGAAACTCCCCATCTATTCAGCCTGTGTGAACAACAGAAAGTGTGTCAGAAAGACAAGAACAGGAAGGAGAGAGGTGTGATGGATAGTTCCTCATCAGTTCTCCTCAATCAACCATTCTCCATCCTTCACAGGAAACAGAAGTGCAACTTCATTATTCAAGAGTAAATAGAGATGAGAGAGAGGTCATGCAGAGGGGGGAAAAAAAAGAGCAGAAGGAAAGCAAAGCAGCAAGAAAAATACTGACATTTGTTACACCTTGACATGACCTGGAGGTTCCCCTTCTGCTAGCCATTGTTTCAAACATTACAAAAATACAGCCATTACCCTGGGAGCGTAAAAATAAAAAAATCCTGCATGAAACATGGGAACCAGATTTACTGTCAGAGGTCCAAAAATGCTGGTAACAACAAAACATGTTATAAGGGATGGAGATCATAAAAGAGGACTGTACAGCTCCTTAGTCAAACCTACATAGATTTCAACGACATCCAAATCCTACTGAACATATTTCAACCCCATCAGAAGACAAGGAGAAAAGTTGTCCTGACTGAAAATAACTTCCAATGTGCTTGATGGCACAAAAAGTCTTCTGCTTGCTGGGACCAGCATACCAAAACCTAATTGCAGGACTGTACAAGATTTGCAGGCACGAGCAACTATATCTAAGAGAGATGAAATGGGGTCAATCTGGGGCACACTTTTGACCACTGTGGGATATGCCAGCATGACAAAGTCAAAACCATACAGCCTCCTTCGAACAAACACAGAGAAAAAGATTCTGAAACAAATGTTCCTCCATGAGCTTTTTGTGCCCCAACTCATTAGAATCTTGGCTTTTGATAGGGCATACCTGAGAATAGGTGTGCAGCTGCTGGAGCAGAGGATTCCTGCAGTTGAATGCCAGCCTTGGGTAAAAGTAGGAGGAAGGACCAAGCATCTGCCAGCAGCTGTGCAAGGATCACATCACATGCATCACTTTGGTCTTTCCAGGAAGCTGGTCAGAGTTCAGCTCCACTCTGCTGACTCTGAAAAATTAGCATTATGCTTGCTCACCGGAATTTTAAAGTATTTTTCCAGGAACATTTAGCCCTCATATGCAAACACATTTATCTGAAAAGCTGAAGGAAACCTCTTATTTGCTCAGAAAACTCCAGCAAGTTTTTTTAATAAATCTGTTAGGGTATCTAGGACACTGAAAAAGCAAATAACAACCGATTCTAAGGTTTAACAAGTAGAAGGGAAAACAGTATATGATGCAGGTACTAATGCCTTTGGAGTAACAGTAATATATAATAGCCAGAGAGAGCAGTAATGCTCATTGCTATACCATGAGTACCAATTACTATCCCAAGTCTGCCTTCTCTTAATTTTTTTAGAATTTTTCCATGTAAAGTGATATGTTCAATGACAGTTACATATTTTCTTTATTTTCAACAAAAGACATTTCAGCACTTTTAAGGAAGGTGGTAAGGGAAAATAGTCTACTCCTTTGCTTTTCATTGAAGAGTTAGTTCCATTTTTTTTTTTTTTAAACACATCTAATGCCTCTATACTTTGCAACAGAGACATGACATTTTCTTGATGGTGGAGCTGAAAAATAAAGAAAAGCTCTTTGTTCTGACTGACAAAATCTAGAACATTTTGTAAGTCAGAATTTTTCCGTTCTCATTAAAAAAATCTTTGCAGCTACCAAACTCTATTTACATTTTCCTATGTGTTGTGGGTGTTTCCAGACTCTCCTAAACTGTCTCTTCTGTGGTTTTTGACTCTGTCATAACACTAAAGCTCCCACCCTGTTAGCAACATGAAACAGCTTCCAGAGATTTGAAATCCCCCCGTGCAGCCACCTTGCTCTTCCCGCAAATAGTTTTAGGCCACAGAAGTGAAATGTTTATTAGTTTCCCCTCCTAAACTTAGTTCACGTGGACAGCAAGACGATATCAGTTAGCTACTTCATTAGCTCAAATAACAGAAGCTTATGCTGCCACACGGCCTCCCAGGAAAGGAAAGGAACTTGTTCCATGTGAAACTGTTCTGTGGTGAAGCCAGGGTGCAAGTCCAATGAAAAAATGAGCTAGAATACCAGTATTAAAAGCTTGAAAAGTCAAATTGTAAAGTTTAAGAAACGTCAAAATTGTACCCAAAAAAAACATACATTGCTTTCTCACCTGGGATTCTTGTCTTGTTCAGTACGCAGAGTGGATAACAGATGAGAGAGGAGCTGGCAAGAACAGAAAGGATGTTCTCTGCTTCAAAAGCTGGATGGCTGAGCTTTATTCCAAATTCTGCTGCCATCTTTCTACAGGATGATGGACAAAAGTGTAACAATAATTGATATATACAGGAAAGGTTGATTATGTTATGCAACTCACCTTAAGTCTGCTATTTCTTGGTTGTTATTTCAACCTTAACCTTCTTTTAATACATTTTTTTCAAAAACCACTTTAATACATTTTGAAATGGGTATGTTTCTCACACTCTGTAATGCCTGTTAGCAGGCTGTTCAGTGCTGATCTGTTGCTCACAAGTGGCTCAGTTATTCCTTCTAGTGCAGTCCTGTGTCCAGGAATCCTGCTATCCCAGCGCCTCAGCCTTACAAATATTGCAATATGTCTTGATCGTGTGGAGCTGTTCATGAGCAAACAAAATTCAAGCAGACTTTTAGCTACTGTAGCCTATGCTGTGATTTGAACCTACTCCTTGCTGGTTCCTCACCAGAAGAATTATGAAAATATTATATTATCATCTTTATCAGCCATCTGAGACCTTGATTAAACTTGGTTAAACTTGGTTAAAGTAAGGTCAGGAAAAAGTGCAACCAGGCTATTGCATGCATTGTTTATAGAAGTGTCTGTATGCATATATGCACGATGTATCACAAGCTCATGTGTCATCTTTTGCAAGAACACTGCACAAGAACATACTGTTTTTTTAGCTTGTGGTTTACTGACTTTTCCTTTTTTGCAGCATTATCAAAGAGGAAAACACACTTTTCCTGCAATTGTTTTTCCCCTCGTATTCGTGAGAACACTGGAATCCTCGCTGACCTGTGCTAATAGGAACCACTATCCAAAACACTACAGCTGAAGAGAATGACCTTTGCCAATAGCAAGTTTGTCTTGCAGAAACCAATGGACAGGGAAAGAGCAAGAGAGCGAGAGACAGCTCCGACAGTAATGGGCTGTAATTGAGTTCTCAGCCTTGCTTTAAGTGCCTTGGTGCGATTGTCTGTGAAAGTTGCTCTGTTTTATGCTCTTTGTTAGGTTCTGTCAAGCCCCATTTAAAATAATGAGGCCCCTTCACTCACTTTCTCTCCATATAGTTCAGAGCAGACAAGAGAACTTTCAAAGGAAGAACAAAAACTCATCTGCAGGGAAGAGGCGGATGTTGTAAATTACTGATACCCAGGATTCTTGCAGAGACAGTTAGCCAGGTGTGACCTTGACAAAGGACAAATCAAACACACATTATCCAACGCTTTCAGCCAACGCCTTCTGTTCCCAGGAGGTGGAAACTCATGCTGGATGCCTGATAAAGCTCCTGCTTTCCAGCAGCTGATCCATCTCTCATCAAGTGTGTGAATCCACAATACACATCACAGGAGCAGGCTGGATATAAAGACTAATGGGTCTTAGAAGGCCCTTTATGAAAGTTGTGTTTGAACTGGGAGCAAAGGCCATGTGTAGAAAGGTGCTGAGCTCTCACAAGTGTGCATTTCTCTGGTAAAGCTGAAATGCCCATAGTTCCCTTTGCATGGGATAGCTCTACCATGAAGTGATTGATCTCATCATCAGGTGTGTGCTGTAACTATCCACAGCTGTTTAGGGTGCAATATCCTGCATGCCAGACAATATCAAGCAGCAGATCCTGCAGCTACAGACACTAATGAAAGGGTATTTTGCCCTCATAGAACTCCTTTTAATTACCCTTGAACAAAATCTAAAATATTAACCACTGTTCTGAGACAAAGGTGGGTATAGGTTTGTTTAATTACTGCTTGCTTTCCTTGTACTAAGAGGACTGGAAATCAGACACAAGTCCAGCTGACAATAGTGTCCTTAATGATCAAAGTAAGAATTCAGGGCTTGAGGGTGTAGTGGTCTAAATACTTCTGGGCTGAGGAACGAAGATCCAGTTGGTTTGTCTCTATCACAGCAGCATCAAATTTCAGTGCCCCTCAGTTTATAACCCTTTCTTGAGAAAGGAGTAGATACCTAAGATACAAATTTCTTTTTTTCTCAGGAATAGGAAACCAAAAGAAATGACCTGAAAGGCTGAAAACCCTATAGGAAAGATACAAGTACCTGGCAAGCAGAGGCCTGGAAGAATTTATCACATGACACCCATTGCAAGCACTGGGCTTGCTTGCAATGTATTGAAAAACCATTAGATGTCCCTTTGTGCCTTGCAAAGCTCCAGACAGGGCACAGACCCAAGGATAAAAAACAAACAAACAAACAAACAATAAACAAACCAGGAATAAAAGCACTGGTGCTCAATCTATGCAGAAACTTTTCTGCTTTTTTTTCCTGTTGTGGTATTATTTAGTAAATTCCACTTGTCCAAGAAGGAACATGCTTCTTCATTTCATGATATAAACAAACTACGGGCATTCCACTCTATATTAGGCATGTCCTCCCAGTATGCTGGCCAGTGCTAGACTTTGCAAGAGCATGTTTTCTACCTGCCACTCTACATACTGTTCCAACAGCCTCAATGTTTATTAAAGAGGTCTACCTCTGGGATAACTTTTACCTTGCCCACCTACTGCAGGAAAAGTTATCCTAAAATACTGAAACAGCATCAAGAAGTGAGACTGCCAGAAAATGTAGCAGGCAGTATATGGCTGGGAGGGAGGGTTTCCCAAGCTTCTGTGCTCCGGAGGAGGGACCCTCTGTAAAGTATTAAACAACATCCTTTCCTCGCAGGGACCAAGAATCTGAGTTGTCTGTGTTCTGGGTGCTTGCCTCTTCACCCATCTACTCCTGTTTTATCGCCAGTTTAGCACATTCAGCATATGCCTTAGGCATAAAGAAAGGAAATGAAGTTTATTATTTAGTCATAAGTGTAATTTTATGATCTCTTAATTGGTGAAGAGACAAGAATTGTTTGATATTCCAGCTCTGACCACATGCAGAGCTGCAGAAAGAGACACAAGGCTGAGTCTGCAAGAAACCTTATGATAACTCATTGCTAACAATCCCCAGAGCTGCTGCTTTTCTTCCACAATATTGTTTTTCAGGATTCATTATGCTTTTTTCCTTCTTCCCTTTTGAACACTTTCCTTCTGCCTTTTCACAAAGATCCCATTACCAGTACTCTCTTTTTGTTTCTCATAGTCTCAGAATTAGGTAATATATTTTTATATTGGGTTTCTTTTTCCTCCCCTTCTTCTGTCCATAACTTTGTGCTTCTGTGTATAAGCAAGCTTAGACAAAGCATTGTGAACTCCAGCCTTTAAATATGGTGTTTACTTGCCTTCTGGTTGGTTTTATCCTTACAGCTATTTATTATTGGCTGTTCTCTTTCTTCAGTTTTTCTCAGTGGTGGCACTCAGCTTGCTTTATTATACACACCAGTCAGTGAAATTTATATTCACTGTTCTGTCATAATAATAGTAAAAAGAAGGGAAGATATCTCATTATGCTGTCCATGTTGTGTGTTTATTAGCAGCTTGGAAGGTCTCTTTGGCAGTGATGTTGCTGCTAGAGTTCTGGAGCCATCAGATTTGAGACAGAAAGTGGCATTTGTCCTGCAATGACAAAGACTTTACATTCTTCATCTTGCTGACTAGCTTACTGTCAATTGCTTGGTTGCTTTTTATTAAGATATTGTTTTGTGCTATTATTTTTTATTTCACGTCTATTGCTCCTGTACATTTAAAACTGCTGTTCATCTTGCTGCTCGGGGCTTTCTGCAGCACAAGACCTACACAGACTGTGACTTAAAGCTGTTTATGGAAGAACTGGAGAGCTGGGAACTCATAGCCTCATCCATTAAATTTTAGGGACTTGGGCTGGGTGGTAGTATAGACCTAGAGGAAAATTATATTCTAGAGGTATGTGCTGTACACGTATTTGCCCATGGCACAGCACAACACAACAGAGGCTGCCTGCCAAGCAGAGACCCCCAGCTAGATGCAGAAAGTATATACAAAATTTTCAGAGGAAATTTTTGCAAAACAATCAGTGCCGCACAAGCAATTCAAGAGTTGCATTTTCACAAAGCTCTCCAGGGATCTGGGGAGAGGTTGCAAATTCCATTTTACCTGAACCACACCTTGAGGTGAGGCTCATCTGAAAAGCTGGCAAGGCAGAGTAACGTGCTCTGCTGCAAGTCTGTGATATTCTTCACTGCAGTAGCCAGGCAGGAACTTGGAGGCTTGACTTCTCTGTTTGCTGCATGGTTGCCTGGGGGAGAGATCCAGTATCACATTGTTACTATTGGGCTCAACTTAAGAGGCACTTTCATCTATTTACAGTCAATTATTTCTCAGAGGTGGCTTGACTTTGGCCATGTAAGAATCAATCCATACAAAACTCATTAGCATTGCAGATGGGTCAAGCCTCTGTCATTGGTTGTTTAAAAGACTTGTTCTGAGAAGAAGGAAGTCTGCGTTTTAAAAAAAGCAACCCACCTTCATTTGGGATCACTATCGCTCCTGTACTCTAGCCAAGTCAGTAGCCAAAAAACAGAAGGTAGGTGTCTGGGTAATGTTAGTAATAGAATGACGTTTGCAGAAATACGTAATCCATGCTGAGATCCACATCTCAGTCCTTAAACAAGGGAAGACTATCTGCTGATAGTCTGTGGCCTCAGTGCGATATTATGGCTCAGGATCGTCAGCCGCTAGGTGTGTATCCTCTTACTGCAGCTGCTTTCCAGACTTATGAGGAAGTGTGATGTCCAGAAAGGTTCTGGGTCACAAGCCTGCTGTGCCAGCAGCAGACATGGGGAAAAGCCACAGGGCTGCTCTGTGCCACTATGTGAGAAGAGTGGATGGAGTAATGTGGGAGTCCACTTCCTTGCAAAACTGATCAGTCTGAAGCTGCGATGAAATTGCCTTCCTGTGATAACTGGTCCAGTGCTGTAGGAAGTCAGAATCCCACCTTAGGATTTAGAGGAGAAAGGAATTGTTGGGATCTGACCCCTGTAAGAAAGGGAACTTACGCAGACATCTGAAGAAATCAGCAGGCTCCCCTTGAGTTGGCTGGGATTCAAAGAGTTTGGTATTGCTCTGGGAAGCAAGGGGAATAGGGGAAGAAATATTTATAAGGAATCCAGTTACTATTTAACATCAATCTGGTTTTCAGTTTGTATGACTTGCTTATTTGGGTGATATGTGGAAAGAACATGTGAGTTCCCGACAGCTAAACCTGGGATGCAAAAAAATCTAGGGGGAAGGCTTCTTTTACTTTGCTATAAATCACTTGGCACAATCTTTTTTTTTTTTTTTTTTATATGGCAGCCTGAAAGAACCTGTGTCTCATGTCTCTTATCCCAGTTTTAGTTAAACTCTGAATAAAACTCAGTCTCAGTAGTGCTCATAGGAGGCGATGCAGCAGCCTGCAAAAGTGATTCAGGCGAGAGGTGAGGAGCCAGAGAGTGATGGAAGTCTCACTTCTATCTGGGCTATTTTTATACTGCTCTCATCAGCACAGTACCAGTATGCCTTCCGCTGGCACAACAAGCTGCACAATTAGCATCTTTCAACTGTGCCTCTATCTCCTCCCTCCTATCCTTACTATGCACAGGGGGATTTTGTTTTTAGCTAAATAATTTATATGAAGAACTATAAGTTTCTAGATCTTCAGTGATCATCCAGTGATACTGGAGGTGGTGGGTTGCTAGTGACTAAATCAGAAGCATTCTGGCAACATAGCACAGTGTAGTGTAACATAAACATTCTTCACACATAACACCTATTTCTTCTTTGAAAAAAAAAACCAAACAACTAAACATATAGAAAGCTACCAGTGTAGTTTGTGCCAGCAGGGAAGACACAGGAGCTGTTTCCTGATAGGAAGAGCAGGCATCCATGTTGGTGTAATAGGTGAGAGCTAAAGGACAGATAGGTGTGTTTGATGAGTAACAGTGGCGAGTCAGCTTCCAGTCACTACAGCAGGGAGGCAGACAGGAAAGTGAGGCTGAAATACAGCAAAATGAGAAGGGAGACAAACTAAACTAAGTAAAGCTTTTTTCCTGGGCCATGAATAGGGGGAATACTCTGGGCCCTGCACACCTGCCTTCTTCAATGCCATTTGATCTCTAATTGCTGCAGTGGCTTTGATGGGCTGTGATCCCCACTGTGGCTTTGAGACAAAGTAAAATATGGGCAAAGTAGGAACTCATCGATTCTGGTACATAATTCATAAAACTTCTGTGTAAAAGATCCAGTTCATGAATTCCAAGTTGATGAAATATTCAAAGGAAGATAAATATATTTGCAGGTATTAGACTTCCTGGCACTTAAAATCTCTCAGGACCTTGTGCCAGAGAGTTCCCAGCCACGTTAATCATGCTGTGCTGTGAGTAACCTGCTGCAGAGTACATCCTCTGCCAGATAAGGAGAGCAAGGAGAGCAGGCAGCTGGAGAACCATGGACAGCACCAAAACTACCAAGCAATGGGTCCATTTCCATGGGCTGGGCTGGGAAGAGGATGCAAAGCCTCTGAGGTGGACATGTTTGTACTCTGAGGGTCTAGCTCCCAAACACCAGTCTCTGAGGGTAGCTTGGTGAATCATATGCACTACTTTGTGAGATAACACGTGACAAAGTCAAGGAGAGAAGTCTGGGAAATCCCCCAGAAAATATTTCCTGCCAGTGGAACCACTCAACTGTGTTGGTGTGTCCCAGGTGTGTACTGGTGTGTGGAAGCCATCAGAGACCAAGTAGACAAGGCACTAGAAGATCCTGAGCTGGCAGGGGAGGGCACCAGTAACCAAGCAGGCCATTGCTATCAGTGATCTCTCTGATATATTCTCACAACCATCATCAAAGGCCCTGGGGAGAAGGACTCTGTAAATGGTGGGATCTCCCATGCACCAGGGACATGGGTAGACTGTGTTCACCACAAATCTCTCGGCATTTGTATTCCCAGCCCTGGCGAGATGCACCTAGATCTTGCTACCCTCAGCTCCCTCTGACATCCCGGAGACCCTCATGGCATCAGCACCTCACACGCCCCACAAAGCATCATCGTTGAAGGCACAGACGTGTCCAGTTTCTGTTTTGAGGGAAACATAGTCTTTAAAGTGTGCCATGATAATCAAGTCTGTCACACCTCACTCACCAGAAGATTGTATCAGTGTTTAGAAGGTATCTATCTGCTGAAATATGAAGGAAGTTTTAGTCAACAGAACTTGTGACCACCCCCTCTTTCGTGTTGAGCTAGTCTCGTTCTGTGAGGGGAAGAAAGTCATGCCCCCTTTCCAAAACTCCTGACAAAGTCTGAGAGGTCTTTTGCATGCTAGACAAGAAAGTCAGCAAGCTGCAAGATGAGAGGGAAGAGCAGAGGCCATTGAGCTGAATCTTTTTGAGGAACTAGAAAACAATATGTCAGAAAAGTGTCTAAGGTCCAATAATATAAGGAGTTCTCTGTGTCATTGAGTTTAGGAACTGCCCTATTCTTGGAGATGCACAGAAAGGAAGAATTTAGATCTTCCTGTGTCTGGAATAAAGATTTTTTTCCTTGTCCAGTTTTTATATTTATTTTAGCCTTATAGCTCAGATTCTCAAGAACACACTTATAGCTTTTTTCTGATTGTTTTTTTGGGATAGGAGTGAAAACCTAGGATTACATGACGTCAAAATACAAGGACAAGTCTCTGCAGTGATAACCTCAATGAAGTAATATCCTAATGGTTATAATAAGCATGACCTTCTAACTCAGTAGCTAAGGGTGTGACTGAGAAAACAGCAATCACAAAGTAGTCCCACAATATGGGAATTCAGCAACACTACAAGAGAAAAACAGTTGAAGATACTCTGAGAAATGTTTAGCAGTAATCCCCACTGATTGGTAGTGTGTCCCAATAACATATTATTTGTATGCTTCTTTGTAGTTTCCTAACCAGTGCTGGAAATGCCTTTCCACTGAAATTCTGGGCTGATATCCACCAAAGTCTCAGAGAGGTGTCCGTATGCTCATAACAGTCATAGGCACTTGTATGTAACTATAAAGTAAAATCAAATCCATCTGGTGAGCCAAGGAAGATGTGTTCTGCCTCTAACAGTCACCTAATGTCCAGAGTGGTGGAAATCAGACCATCCTTTCTCCTCCAGATCAACAAAGACTGAACCAGATGACATTTGGTACAGAAATGGGATGAATTTCCAATAACTTCATTGAGAAGATGATAACATTTCTACAAACTCTGTGTTCTACATATATTTTTTCAAGTATGTTTTTTTAAAGTTAAAGTTCTCGTAAAACTTAATTTAAATGTCAACCTTCTCTAATCTTCAGATTCCAACCCTCAGGACAAGAAAGGTTTGTATAAGTCAGGAATCAGCTGTTACAGAATTACAATCAATGTCTTCAGGAAGGCATAGATTGTCTTAGTTTCTATTTTCTCCTCTTTCATTATTAATGCAGCTAATGGGCCTAGAGTAAATAGGAACAGAAAATATTGTTACCAAACATTTTAAAAGGTTTTCAGCTGGAGTACTGAGAGTTATTACATTTCCAGAGAGCACAGAATAATTTGTTTATCTCTTCAGTAGTTATAGTCTTTTAGTCAATGCAGTTGTGAGTTGTTTTATTTTATTATACTAGTGCCAACAGATCCACAGAGAGACTATTTACCTTCAAAATGAAGTAACCTATGTGTGTACATTAAGATATTAGCATGCAGACTGCAGGGTACTACTAAAGGCTAATTTAGGTAAAAATAAAGGAAATCAGTCTGCTCGGTCTTTGTCCATAGTCAGTGAAGGGAAAGAGCTCTTCTAAGTGGGTCAACTCATAGCATTTAACATTACGTATATAACCATTATCTCTCCACAGGCTGTAAAGTGAGGCTGGCCTTTCCCATATTATCATTGTTCTTGTAAATATCCCTATGACTAGAGCATTTATTGACACAGTGACATTGAGGAAGGTTAAATCCAGCTTTAACAACCAAGTGCATTTATAATGGATTAGTTAAACTGCATTAAATCCTTGCACAGCCTTTGGAAAATGGAAATAAACTGAACTGAATAAAGGCTATATTTGTTCTGAAGAAGCATCCATCACCAGATCTGAATGCAGTCAAATGGGCTTTAAAAAACAAACACATTTTATTTTTTTCTGAACATCACTGTGTGGACAATATTCCTATAAGTGTCAGCACAAAGTATATCACCTGCAGCAAGTTTATACTCTGCTTTGCTGTGCGCTCTTTTTTCCACAGACAGACTTGGGCGTCTAAAACCTCCAACCTGGAATTGTTGATCCGATTTCTACAAAGCTGTAGCTATTGCAGAGGGATCTCAGTTGCCAGACCTTGCTGACAAAAATAGTAAGGGATAGAGATGTTAATCTATTACCAAGTGAAAGAGGTCATATTTATTTTATATCTCTTTTTATTACTTTTTACACAGTATCTTCTTTTTTGGCAGACTGCGCCAGGTGATGTGTTATCTGCGTTTTCCTCAAGAAATGCATTTTACATAACTTTACAAAACTTTTCCGTTCTTGGTTTTCATATCTCGTCTGGAAACATTCCATAGATAGAGACAACAGTTATCTCAATATTTCACTTGTGATTTTATGAGAATTATGGCTTTGACTAAAAATACAAATGAAGTAAAAACTCAAAGACCACTGCAGGTAGTGCATGAAGAAAGCTGTTTTTGAAAGAGACCTAAACTGGTATCATTGTGGAGGTTTCCCAAGTCAGTAATGGGGTGCATCATCGCAACCATCAGGCATTGTTGCAGACATGGAAGAGAAAGTGAAGTGCTGGTCACTGCCAGGTGATTGTCACAGTTGCTTGCTCAGTTTGCTTGATGGTATTCATCCCTTGTCTGTCCTTCCCTTGGCACTCTGACTATGGAGGAGCATACAGATGTTCACCGTAACATGTACGGAAGCATTTTTGGTAATCTTAATCTGGTTTCATAGTTCTCTAAATTGCTGTGGGAAGGAAAAATGCTATTTGAAAGGAAACTGGTTCAGAATGCCGTAAGGTAGACTTTCTTCCAAGTACATTCCACATGCGTTTATTCATCAGAAAAATATGGCCCGTGGATAAATCACAGAAAATACTCCTCCTCACAAAGTGTGAGTTGATAGAACAGATTTTTCTGCACAAGATTGCAGGTGGAGAAGATCTCCTCTGAGCTGAGAAGCAACATCCATGAAACTTCTATAAAATTAATGTCTGACACTTGAACTGGACTTAGTATTAGTGGCCAGAATCTCACACACTGGTGTGCAAAACACTTGTGCAGCTGGTCACTCACTGGACTTTTCCTGAACAGTGTCTCTCTGTTTTGCTTCAAGTATTTTAATTCTGTGATGGGCACAAACAAGATTTAGGACAAAACCGTCTGTCAGACACAATGAGACACAAAAGAGAATTGAAGTCAGATATCTCGGGATGAACAACTGCAGTATCAAGGACCCACAATGTATCAAGGACTTGCTCTTGAAGGAGATTTTTTGAGATTAGCTAAGTTTTACAATGCCGAGCACTGATCAGTTGTATGCAAATAAATAAAGCAGCAAATCTCCTTTTAAAAAGAGATTGGTAACATGATAAAATATTCAACAAGGCAAACAAGACAAGGTTTAAAGTGAAGAGAATAAAGCAAATTGTCTCCTGAATGGCACTGTGCCAGCTCAGCTCTTTCACTTCTACACCAAAGATGATTACTTATCAGAAAAAGGCAGAAGAATGTAATTATACTATCACAAGTCAGGTGAGAAGAAAAAAGTGTGACCTGGTTAACTGCGTGGTTAGATAGAAAAATATTTTTGAGAAACAGTAATATCAGTGGACCTAGTAATTTAGTATCTTTCCCCCACTATTATGGCCCAGGTCTCCATATCCTCGGTCTGACATTTTGTGGCACATCCACAAGCATGGCTGCCCAGAAATAGCTAGATTCACAGACAAAGCAGAAATTACACAAAAGGATCAAATAAGGTCATAGTTTTTGTGCCAGCCCTGATGATGTGTTTGTGTTTTTGTAGTGGCTGCGTTATAACCTTGGGGAATGTCATGCTACTTCTAATTCCACACAGGATCGAGATGAGCTGTCAGTTTTCACCAGAAGACACGGTGAATAGCTTTAGAGAGAAAAAGTTCCTGCTGCAAATTTCAGAGACCAGTCAAGCACAAAATCTGCTGGTTTCTATCTAAATACTGGGGAAGGAGACATTCTGGATGGATTCATCTCACCTAGCTTCCACTTGACTACAGAGCAGTGGCTATGATGCAGTTGGATATATCTGACTGAATGACCTTGGCTTCCCTTCGTAGCTAATTTAGACAGGTAACAATTCTTCCTTTTCCTAGCTTTTGCCTGAATACTTTCCAGTGGTCCCAGAAGCCTGTGTCATGATCGGTATTGACCAGCGTGAACAGAAATGCTAAGAATCATTACTTTTCCCAGAGTATTTCTAGTTCAGGTAGTCAAGAAGAAAAAAAGTGGGAGAAAGGCATTATTACCATGTACTACAACTGTGTTATTTCTTTCCCCTTGTTCCTAAGTGACACAAACCGCATATAAATTAAATTTAAGCCGGGGAGCATCGGGAGGATGTGAAATAGCATTATTTGGAACCGAGTTCTGAAGGAAAATGTGCGATGCATCGCTAAGCGTGGAGAGATACAGTCAGACCTTCAGCTCACCTGGGGGCAAAGACGCCAAACCGCTTCGTGGAAAAATCCGGTGCACTTCTATCCATCCAAACACTCGGATGGTTCATGCAAATGACCACACTTACGCGGTGGAAGAACACTGTGGCGTGGCAGAAGCCGTGAAGGCCCACACTGGCACACTAAACTTACGGCTAATGCAGTAAAAGCGGACTGAGCTCCGTCGTGGTGTTGCTGCTTCTACACGGTGGGGAGAGGCACACCAGGAGTTACAGACACACTGAGAGTTACAGACACACCGAGAGTTACAGACACACCAGGAGTTACAGACACACGAGAGTTACAGGCATGGACAATTTCGGAGGCCACTGGGAGTTCATCGTGCGCCTGCACGAGATACTAAAGAGGAATCTCTTTTTTCTGCTCTGACTAGTTTGACCTGGTCTGGACTGGTTTAAACTGGTCTAAACCTGTCTGGACTAGTTTGAAAAGGATTGAACCAGTCTAAACCGGTCTGGACTGGTCTGGACCAGTTAGAACTGGTCTAAACTGGTGTGGACCGGTCTGAACCGGTTTAAAGCAGTCTGGACCAGTTTGAACCGGTCTGGACCAGTTTGGACCGGTTCAAACCGGTTTGAACCGGTCTAAACTGGTCTGAACCGGTCTGAACTGGTCTAAACCAGTTTGGAACAGTTTGAACTGGTCTAAACGAGTCTGGACCCACCTAAACCGGTTTGAACCATTTTGAACTGGTCTAGACCGGTCTAAACCGGTATGAACCGCTTTGAACCGGTCTAAACCGGTCTGAACCGGTCCAAACCAATCTGGACAGGCCTAAACTGGTCTGAACCGCTCTAAACCAGTCTGGACCAGTTTGAACTGGTTTGAACCGGTCTGAACCGGTTTGAACCAGTCCAAACTGGTCTCAACCGGTTTGAACAGGTATAAACCGGTCTGAACCGGTCTAAATCGGTCTGAACCAGCTTGAACCAGTCTGTACCGGTCTGGACATGTCTAAACTGGTCTGAACCACTTTGAACCGGTCTAAACCTGTCTGAACCGCTCTGAATCGGTCTGAACCGGTTTGAACCGGTCTAAACCGGTCTGGATCAGTCTAAACTGGTCTGGACCAGTCTGGACCAGTCTGAACCGGCTTGAACCCATCTAAACTGGTCTGAACCGGTTTGAACCGGTCTAAACCAGTCTGAGTCGGTCTGAACCAATTTGAACCGGTCTAACCCTGTTTGAACCTGTCTAAACTGGTCTGAACCAGTCTGAATCGGTCTAAACTGGTCTGGACCAGTTTGAACCGATTGGAACTGCTCTAAACCGGTCTAAACCGATCTATACTGGTCTGAACCGGTACAAGCCGGTCTTAACCAGTTTGAACCAATCTACACCGGTGTGAAGTAGTTTGAACTGGTTTCAACTGGTCTAAACCAGTCTGAACCGGTTTCAACCAGTTTAAACCGGTCTAAACCTGTCTGAACCAGTTTGAACCGGTCTGAACTGGTTTGAACCAATTTGAACCGGTCTGGACCGGTCTGAACCAGTTTGAACTGGTCTCAACCATTCTAAACTGGTCTGGACCGGTTTGAACCAGTCCGGACTGGTCTGAACTGGTTTGAACCGGTCTGAACTGGTTTAAACCAATTTGAACCGGTCTCGACTGGTCTAAACCGGTCTGAACCGATCTAAACCAGTCTGGACCAGTTTGAACCAGTTTGAACCGGTCTGGGGCAGTTTGGATCAGTCTAAACCAGTTTGAACCAGTCTGGACCGGTCTAAACCAGTCTGAACTGCTGTTAACTGGTCTGGACCGGTTTGAACCGGTCTAAACTGGTCTGAAGTGGTCTGGACCATTTTGAACCGGTTTGAACTGGTCTAAACCGTTCTGACCCTGTTTGGAGCGTTCTGAACCGGTCTGAACCAGTTTGAACCAATTTTAACTGGTCTGAATAGTCTGGTCTGGTTTGAACCAGTCTGAACCATTTTGGACAGGTCTGACCCGGTTTGAACCGGTCTGAACCAGCGGTAACCAGTGCGGGCCGGTGACGCCCCAAAAGGTGCAATGAACGCTTCCTGGGGATCGTTTCGTGTCTTTAGGTAGCCACAGGTATTTGTTTCACGCAAGGCTGGGCCTCGCCAGCTTGGGCCGGACCAAACCGGCCCAGAGTTGTCTGTGTAAAGTCAGGTCTTTATGCAGGTTTTGACAGAGATGACGTCATTTCCACAGGCACATTCATAATAGTGCAACATTTCATTGGGATATTCAGAGCAGGCACAGCCTGGGTGGAGTCTGGGCAGAGTTTTGGGGTGTTCTTTCAGGGGTCATTCCTGTTTCTTCATCCTCAGGGGGTCTCATTCCAGAAGTCTTCCTTGTTTTGAACGTTTCAACTCTCTTAGTTGGCTGTCTCCCTGACAGTGAATTTTGCAAGACTTTGGACTCATGCCCCTATTTCGCCCCTTATCTCCTAAGGAACCCTTCCTCGTGTCTGTTTAGGTGTGTGTGAGCATTTTTGGTGTTCTTTATTTCCCTGTGTTCTTACTTTATGTTCTCGGTGTTAGTGTGTTAGCATTCTTTGGCCAGTTGTTATCTTCCGCTAGCCTTGAATTTTAGTTCTTTTAGTTCTTTTACCCAGAGCTTGTGTTCTGAGTTAACTCCTTCGGGGTCCTGCTCTGTTTCACTGGTCTGTACTGTTTGAGTCAGTCTGAACCAGTCTGAACTGGTCTGAAGCCAGAGAGAGGTGTATAGATATAGACATACATATGTGTGTGTGTGTGTAACTCAGGGTACAGCTACTTTAGGGCAGAGTGAAGCATTAGACACCAACTCCATACCCTTAGATGGTGTTTTGAGAAGACTGACTGTACTTATTTCTGGAATGATTTGCTGTTACCTCTGCATGGGTTATAATTACGTAGAAGAAGATGTTAAAAAATGGAGACGAGAGGCGCGTATCTTCACTCCTTGAGTTTGTGCCCTATGAATCAGCTAAAGCAAAACTAAAAAAAAATATTCCAGCATGTCAGCAAAAACTTCATAAACTACATATCTTTACCGAGAGAATTCAGGAGCCTCAATAAAGCTTAATCTCTTAAGGGCCCATTATTTTGAACATGGGACTTAACTCCAGATACTCAAAGATACTTTGTCATGTACCTTCTAGTCATCTGAATGGAAATACCTATGCACATATGAACTCTAAGTCGAAGCAAGCACATGTGAAAATGTCACTCTAGCATTAGGGACATATCTCTAGCTGAAAATCAATTCAGATTAAAGTAGACTGTATATTTGAAGTGTTGGAAGAATTCTAGAACAAATATGTGAATACAAGCCTGTGATCCACCATCTGTGGTAGTTTAACAAGTTGTTGACATGTGGTCGAGTCACACTAAAACTCCAGTGGGGCAGTTTGTGCACACTTACTGCTTATAAGGTAATGAGGCTTAATATTGAGCATCAGTTGATGATATGAGAATTAGTATTTTTTCCCCATAATCTGCATGTGGACATACTTACTCAGCATCCACATAGAGTGCTTTGCTTTCATTCCACGAAATTTACTGTCCAAGCAGACTACATTAGAGTGGAGGGATATGCTGTTACTCTTCAGTAGGTCTGTACCTAAATCAGGCTTTCAGGTAAAACTGGGCAGTTCAGCTGGGCATCTAGAAACTTAGGTTTCCTCTACAGCCCATAAAAGTGGTGGAGAGATATAACCCTGCCCAAAGGCAATTCATCCTGTTCAAAGACAGCATCTAAGAGAGTTGCTATCGGCTAGAGAGCAAATCTAGGCAGCCAGGCTGCAGAAATCATTTACTGTTTAGAAGGTAAAGGTAGGAAAGATTAATCCCATCCAAATACAGAGCTGTTCAGAAATTGTGGAGTCGGTTTTTCTGAGTAATTCCATGCACAGGGTAGCTTCAAATGTTCATAAACTAACCCCAGTGATGTGTGGAACACCAGATATGACATCCAACGCATTTATTTTCTAAAATCCTGGGGTAAAAAAAAAAAAAAAAAGAACTACTGTGGTACTCTTGCCTATCTTGCCTACCATGCAATATTTCAGGAATAAAAATAACTGAAATTATTTAAAATTTGACAGTTCAAATTCTAGAACTTATTTTCAGGAAAATGCAGTATTTATATTATAATGCAAAGATTAAAATGGGAGGTGAGACATGTCAGGTTTGTCTCTCCATATTGGATGCCAAAACACTACATTTTAGGGTGGAATTTCTGAAAATTGCGGCCGAAAATCATCATCATACAAAATCATTTACTTGTGATATTTTCTCACTTACGTGGTATCTCATGCTTCAGGCCATGTGCCTACAAATGAATTCCTATGGGGAGACTTAGTTTACTGAAACATCTAGTCTGTATCACCTTTTTATCCTGGGGTGATTCACGCATATTAGTTACCTAACTGAAAAGCATGTCTTTCACTAACAGTTAAGAAAGGTTACAAGCTCTGAAGTCCTTGTTTGAAGGGTCAAACAAATGCTTAAAATTTAACTGCAATTCATTACAGCCACTGTCTCTTTGCCACAATAAGGAAAACAGAAGTCACTGCTTTAAAGTTCTGCTCATCAACTCATCGACATGCAATGCAGGAAGGAATTTATCTCGTTTTTGTCACTGAAAAGGCAGTGCTGCTTAATGTTATTAGAATGCACTGATTTTCACAGTGACCCAATAGCTTCAGTCACATGGTCCTGGAAGCAATCTAATGCATTTGGCCCATTGCGTTGTTCTGTGTATGAAAGGCCAGAACCCCTCCTGACCCTGTGCCAATGAGATTCAACTTCCCTTTTATTGGGTTAATAAAACTGTAAATGTTGTCAACGGCCCTAGATGCATTCATTCCTTTTTAAATTCGCAGACTGCATTTGGTTTGATGACCTTGTCTGGCCAGAAACTAAATCTAATGGTTATTAATTGTTACTAGGAAATATTTGTGTATGATTTCAAAGGTGTGAATAATGCCTCACAAGTATGAAAAAAAATAAAATCCACAAGGAGAAAGATTCTGGCTTTCCGGTTTCAGTTTTGGGTTTTTTTTTCTCTCTTGTGCTGCAGGGAGTATCTGTAAGGAAGGAGACAATATCCATTTACTCTTCACAGTGTTGACTCCCATAACTCCAGCTTTGGAAAAGCGCCTGCCTCTGTGGGTGTGTGTGGGGCATGGGGCACACATGACAACTGTTGCCATCAGGCCATCACAGACTGTGCTGGCTCCACTTGCAGTCACAATTTAAGGTTCTCTAGTTGATACAAGGGACAAGTGCTGGCTCTCCACAGCACTGGAGGTGGGTGAGTAGGTATGATGTGCGACTGGCTGAGTCAGCTGTTGGGGATCTACATTGAGTCAGGCTAAGTTAGAGGAGCCCCAGGAGCAACAAGCCTGTGGTATTATCCAGCAGACTTCACAGCAGGATGGAGATGGATACTGTGTGGAAAATTCAGCCACTTTTATAAGGGGAAGTGGGGCATTTTAGAGTCCTGGGAATGTTTAAACCTGCTTCCTCCTTCTCTGGGTAGAGTGGGCTTCCTGTCTAACCATACTGCTCTTCAGCAGCTCCTGGGATCATGAATTTTTCCCACTAAACAGACAATCATCAAGGGGTCGTTTGGATTAGAGGTGGTAATATGGCCTCTGTCTAGCTTTTCTCCATTATCCACTCCCAAGCCAAGATGATGAAGCCCATGGTGAAGGACCTGACTAAGCCTCTGATGTGCAAGGCTTTCCACTGGGGTACTGGGTACTCTGAGTTTGGACAAGGAAGTGGCCTGTATGACTCACACCATTTCTTGGAGCAGACCACACTGATACTATGCATTATCTTGAAGACACTCTCAAATCAAAGTAGGTCTTGAAGGCAAAAGCAAATTAAAAAAAAATATTTATTTACAAAATCTGAGATAGCCACTACAGTTAGAAGGTGATATAAGACATGGGTGACAAAATGGAAAGAAAAAAAATGAAAGAAAATGTATTTAAAGTATTTATCCCAAGGTTAAATCTAAAGGTGGGTCTCTTCTCTCGTATCTAGCTGACAAGATGTTAGACACTTATTTTAACCACACAGTTAGGGAATCAGTCCTTGGGGACAATCTACATCTCAGCTTACATTTATAGGAGGTATCCTTCAGCTACAAAAATGTGTTAGATTTTATATGTAATTATTCCCTTCAGCTTTCCTTGGAGCTCTGTGTAGATTCTTAACTCCCTTTCTCTTTTCGTTTCTTCCTCTCAAGGATTATTGATCCTTAATTTATTTTATTCATATAAATATGTAAAATGACATCCACATTTTACACAGACTTTTTTTTTCTGTTCTTTATTGAGCCTAAACATAAGATTATCCAATCACAGAGAAGTGATGCCAAGTCTGGATGACTGATCTCCAACTCTGTTTTCATGGGATGAGGAATGGACCCACTTTTCCTCTTCATTTATCTTCTATTCTGATGGTTGGGCCGAGACAGTAGCACCATTTCTTTTGGTTCAGTTTATGGGAAAAATGAGAATCTGTGTCTAATGCATCCCTGTAACATGCCCCATAAGTCTGTGGACGAGTCACTGCATACAGAATGAGTGCTCACCACTGCTGCTCAACTCGTGCTTCCCCTCTGGACCCCGTTACCTGGCTCCAGGCTGCAGTAATCCTCACCACAAAGGTGATCTCAGCATTGCAAATCACACCCTTGTTTACAGTGTGGCCGTAAGGAATGGAAACAGAGGTGCTTGCAGGGAGGTAAAACAGCATAAGCCAGTTCCTTGTACAGAGGCCTCCAAACCAGCTCAGTGAGGAAAGGCTCCAGGGCTCTGTTCATCTCTCTCACTGCAGGCATCTAAAGCCATCTGGGATCCCCTACAGTATTCTTCCTGGCTTCCAGATGCTGCTTCAGGGTGCCCCATAGATCCTGTGCCATGTCTGTCAGCCCTCTGGGAATGTATCAGATATTCCTGGGGTATTTCAAACATTCCTGAATGCTTATGCTCAGTGGGAGTGAATTCAGTGTTCAATATCTGTCATCGCATGCACTCACTCCAAGCAGTGACTTTTATAACCTGTATGCTCCTCTCATAGCTGTTGTTCTGCAGTTAGTGAAGGACCTTCAGCAAAATCAGAGCCTGTGTATGCCAGCAGGTCTGCACAAAGGTAATTAAATAGCCCCTTGCCCAAAAGGATGTGAGAAAAAAAGGCAATGTATCTTGCCAAAACTTATGTAAACGAACTCTTGCAGAAAAAAAACCCACAAATTCACATTTTCTGAATCTAGACAACAGTTACACAGTCCAGACTATCCTTTTGCAGGGTACTTTTGCAATATCTCCTTTATCTTGTCTGAAAGAAATCACAGAAAAACACCTTGTGACCCTACAGGGCCGGTGAAGGAAGATTGTGTCTGAGTCTGTAAAATAAAGGTTGAATTAAGTCAAAATCAGTCCTGAAATGCAATTATCCCTTTTCTGTTCCTTGAAATATCTCTACTCTTCCTGCCTTTCCCTACCTTTATTTCATGCCACTTGGAGTGGAATTTATTCTCAAGTAGAAGTACTGAATTATGGTCACTGTGCTGCAGCCTCTCAGACCCCATATATCAGAGAAAGCTCTTTACCAGCAATGTATTGCAGAGAGTATTTGTGCAAAAACTTCAGCTACTCCATGGGGATTCCTTTACACCCACACAATGCAAGAGGCATTGTTATGGTGCTTGTATCTTTTCTCCTTGTTTCTGCTAGCTCTGTTCAGACTGGAGGTCGGATTTTGTGGACCTAATGGCTGTCAAACAAGAGTGGATTTCTTGGCAATGACTCATAATCCCCACCAAGATGGAATTTTGAACAGCGAGATTTTTTCCTACTCTAAGGACCATTGAGGAAAGAACCCAACCCCAAATCTCAAATAACTTTGAAGAGTCCCTTTCGCATGTCCCTAATGTATCTTTTTTTTTTACCTACTAGCTGGTAACTTTGCCCTGCATCACCTGGCTTTTGCAGCACAGAAGATCAAGCTCAAGGAAGAGTGACTCACTGCAAGGGTCTGGGCTTGCCTCAGGTCAGTAACTTGGAAGAGGCTCAGGGCAGAAACATTCCTGACAGTGAAACCCATCACACCATCACCGTGGGTCAGCTGCCTGCTGTGTTTGGGTGGCAGAACCGTAGCATCAGAGTAAGCCTGAGCTCTGCCCTCATCAATGCTGAGGCTCCATGTGCATCTGCTTCCATTTCCCTCTCAAACTATGGGCTCAATGTGACCTTTGTCTTCCACTTACTGGGAGATGTTCGTTCACTGGTCTAGCCACCCAGCACATGCAGTCAGCCACTGCTTCCACAGTGAGAAGGAAAGAGGGTGAAAAAGAGAACAGAACAGATTTTATTTGTTGGGGAAATGTGGAGAAAATACTTAAGAAAATTAAAGAGGCAGACTACTACCAGCTAATGGAGCACCTTGCTTCACTTTGGTTTAACTAGCACTTACTTGATGAAATGTTCTGAAAGGGTCTTTCCCCCGTATATCAGAATAAACGGAGACAGATAATAACTTGGGGGTAACTTATATAATGCCAGATCTTTTACCTCCACTTAGTTTTGGTTTATTACCACCTTTAATCAGCTCACTACTGCAAAGACTAGGAGACAGTGCCAGTTACACACTGTTTTGCATTGCCCTGGTGAAACTTGTAGCAGAAAGGCAACCTTAGGACAAAACACTCTGATACAGATTTTATTTCTGCTGAGATCCCATCAAAAATAGGTTGTTTTTGTAGCCTCTCATTCTGAGAGATGGTCAAGTCAATCAGATATTGCTGGGGAGTGCTGACAAAAGGATTCTTGTGCTGCATAATAGAAAGTACTCTATGGACACAGCAATTAGTCTGACATCTTCACCAACGTATGACTGCCAAGAGAGCATATTTCCAGAGGGGTCTTGGGGTGTGTGCTCTGTAGTGTTGTGTAGTTCTGGATGTTTGTTGTAGTACTTCAATTTGAAAATAACCTACTTTGGGAAAATTGTACTCCTAAAGATTTAGTCCTCTGAGTATTTGATTCTGACTCTTGGAAATATCTGTACTTAAAAAAAAAAAGAAGGAAAAAAGTTGTTTGTCTGATTACTGCCTGTCACAGAAAGATGCAAATCAGAATCCTATTAAAAAAAAACAGAACAAAAAAACAACAAAAAAACCAAACAAAAACACCACACAAAAAAACCCCAAAACAAAAACCAAATAAAACAAAAACCTCAAAAGAAAGATATTAATAATTGCAAACCAACCTCGAAAAAGTCAAATTGAAAAACCAACCAACAGCAAATCAATTACATACAAGTAGATAAAGCAAAGAGAGAAACATACTGGTTGGCTGGTTGGTTTACTTTGCTTTACTGTCCCCTGTCGCAGTGGATATGGCATGCACATTAGCCCTGGATGAATTCATAATGATCAAGAAAGTCATTACATGACATGACAAATGAATTATTAATGACAGAGCACAGAGAAGAAAGCATCCCCTGAGCCAAGTGGTGGGCGAGGGGTTCAGCACGCTGCACTGCCAAGAGGGAGCAGCAGTACAGCCACTGGTCGCAGTCTCTTGCTCCCCAGAGACCAGGAGGGAGGATGACCTAACAGTGCTTGGTTAGTGTCTGCAAGGAAGGCAGCTCTTGCACACCATTTAGAGCAGTCTTTCTGCCTAACTGAAGATTGGCATTTTGTGGCTTCAACTAGTGTTTGCATTTTCACAATTCAGAAAAATGCCTTTGAGTAGTACGGTGTCACACAGAGGAAAGTGATGGGGCAGAGCCTCTAAGCTTATTGGGAGACACTCAGGCACACCAGCTTAGACAACCCAAAGATACCTGGTGTGTCAGCCACAACCTGGAAGAAAAGGAGGTTTTACAGAAGGAGCAGCTGATTTGCTGGGGTCAGCCAGGTCCTTCACTGTTTGCAAGGGCTAACTGGTTGCTTGGTCTTTCAAATCAAGACTTCCACATCCCCTGAGCTGGCTGCTGCTGTCTGGACTCATGGGGCTTGAAGCTCTGTTTTCACTGATCCCTACCACCACCTGTGGGACTCAAAGCAGAACTTTTGTACTGTGGGGCCTTAAGTGGCTTCAAGAAATATTCCCAAGACCCACCAGGTGACAAATACAGCTCCATTTTCTAAACAGCAAGGACTTGTAGAAGGCGAGCAGAGACAAGTCTGGGATTTTTATATTTTCCCAGGAATCAATGTATCTTGTTCCTCGGATGACACCTTCCTCTGTCCCCATCCTAAGAAAAAAACTTAGAGGGGTTTGGAGAACAGTGGGGAGAACTGAGTGCTTTGGAACTGTTTCTTTGTAGATGTTTCTGCGAGGACATCCCTTCTGCTTTCAACGGTGATTGTATAAGGCAAAGAAAATAAAAATGCTGTCATCCCACAGTTTCTTTCCCTTGTGTGCATCAGATTTCCTAGATCTGTGTCAGGAAACAGTTTGGGGTAATTTGTTTAATTTACATCTCATCTCCTGGTTCTCTAAGGATTCCTGAGGTTTAGATTTCCTGAGTTCTCAGTGAGTAAATAACTGTTTTGGCTTTTTCTCTTTTCCGTAAGGTTAAAAAAAACCAAAAAGAACCACCAAAAAAAACCACCACAACTAGTTGTAACTGTAATGCATGGTTTTCAATATGTAGCAGTCAATCAAATTTCCTTAATTAACCACAAAGAAAAAGAAGGATAAGGGATGATGCTGTGCAAGGGCACTGGAATTGATCTAGGAAAATGCAAGAGAGGGAACAAAACCAGAGGGTTTGGAAAGGGAAGGGGGAACTATGCCCACATAGGGGCAAAATGGAAAGGGGATGGCAAGACCTGAGGGTGGGGATGCAGGCTGGAAACCGTGGGGGAACAGGGCTGCTTCTGTGGCTCAAAGTCCTAAATGAAGAGACTCACGTTTCCCTTAAATTGGAGAGAACAGCAGTTGTGTTGCCAGTGAACTTGATACAGACATACTGTCAAAGGAATATTTGTGCTCATGGAAAAACCCCAGTGATGGCTGCAGCTGCATTTTTAAACAGGGCTCTGTTTCATCAGCGTGAAAGCTGGATGCTGCGTGGAGGGACAGCATAGGCAGGGAGCAGAGGTCTCTCCCTCTCTGGTTTGTGCCTGGCTTAACCTGCATGCAGCACGGCCTGGGCTTGCTACTCCCTCATAGGGTAGTCCTGCACCCCAGAAAGTTAAAGCTCAGTAAAGACTAGCTTTGCTTTGTTTAATCCATATCCCACTGACATTAATGAGGTCATAGATTGCTTGCTTCACTGGCCTCCAAACTCTCCAGGGTGGAGACCCATGTTATGCATTGGGAATCACATGTCCCCACTGTGGTGTGCAGAGGGCAACCCAGTCAGCCTCAGGAGCAGGAGGGTGAAATCCAAACGGGGGAGGGGGAAGGGCATCACTGCTCAAGTGGCTGCCACTGGTGTCAGCTCAGAAACAGGTCTGTCAAGAGAGGAGAACAGGGAATGTGCTACTCCCTTGCCTTCACAGCTCATGAGACCAGACCATGCTAACAGCAGAGACAGATCCTCAGAAAACTTCATGCTCTCCCACAAATCCAACCTGAGCTATGGCTTCTTCTGTGTGTTGAAGCAGCAGCCTGACTACTGTGACCTTTCTCCTGGCTTTTACACACTCTGCAGGTGGACAAGAGATATTACTAAATCTTGGGTGAGTGTGATCAACCTTTAACTCTTTTCTGGTCACGCCTGGACAGGAAAGACAAGAAAGATAAGGCTGAAGCAGGACTGATTAGGCAGATTCGAGGTCCAGACACTGAGAGCTTTCCTAGGAGCTACTAGAATATTTACTCCCGTGACAAGGTCTCATAGCTCACATCTCCCACGTGTTGTATTTTTCCAAAAAGAAAAACTCCAGGCGCAAGCACCTACAAGATGTACTCTGTGGCTCAGGACACTTCAGGAGATATGAAGTGTAGTTTTTCTATTCTATCCTCAATTCTGCTTCTACTGTACCTTGGTACCATTTTTCGAGGGCCAGCTAGTTCTGGCCCAGTTATCCTGGAAAGGGACTGAAGGAATAGACCAGAAAGGCGACGAGGACAAAAACAATGAGACCTCCTCAGTCCTTGCATGGCAGCTACTGCCCTTTCACACCAGGGATGGTAAGACAGTAGCTGGCTGGACTCATAATACTCCTGGGAAAGCTCAAGGGACACCCTTGTGTCATTTTGTTCTTTCTCCAAATCTCTTGAGAAACCTGCTGCTGCTGGAGCTGCGTCTCCTGGCCAGATCTGAAGGAGTTAAAAGGATCCAGCAGGGCAGAGAGAGGAGTACCACAGTTTCTAAGAGGAGAAACTCTGAGTTGCTGCCAGTCAGTTCAAGAGGGAGCAGCAGGCAGTCATTTTACTGCCTTTCATCTTGAGCTGTTTTGGTATTTGTATTTATTTTTCCCTTTCTTTATGTCTTTCTCCTTATTAAAAAAAAGAAAAAAAAAAAAAAAGAGGAAAAATAAAAGAAAATGGGATAAAAGGGAACAGCTCTTGTCTTCCATTAAATTTGAAGGTAAGGGAATCAGGATGCAAATTAGCAATAATACATCAAAACAGAAACGATGATAACATGTAGTTAAGTCTGTTAAATTGCTTCTTTAGCTCTGGGGGTAAGACAGGAGTGTGGAAGTTCAGGAGTCTGAAAAGAAGCTGAGATTTTTATTTAACTTTCAACTAAGCAGCAGCAGAAATAAATACTCAGGAGACACTTAAATGCATCAGTGGAAACATATGCTATGGACTTGAGCTCAGGAAGCAACAGGAGGGACTGAGGGGTACCCCAGACAGGAATTTCTGTGGATGTGCCTTCTTCTTCCACAGACAGAGACATAATAGAGAACATGGTTTTTTGACTGTTCAGACTTTTAACAGTAATGGGGAAAACTCATAAATCTACCCAGGGTATTTCACCCTGTTGTGAGCTTCAATTAAGGTTCCATCCCTCCATCACCCTGTTTCTTACCCTGTTTGGGATGCACTGATCTGGGCTTCAGTTCTGAAGGATGATCACTCTGCCATCCCCAGCTGCTGGCTGCTGCCAGTGCCAGGGCTGCCTCATTACTGAACTCTCTTTCTAGGTGCTCAGAGATGGCTGAGTCGCCTACTTCACCATTATGAGAGCAGCAGATCAAAAAAAAATATTGTGCTGGGTTATTTTTGCCTCCTTTAAGACCTATTTTCTCTCTTTGTTTCTATCTGTCATTTGCTTCAGCTACTACTGACTTGCCAGTACAATGTCTCTTCCCTGTCAGAGATAATCTGCATTCTTATGGAACTGCCTGTTTCTTTCCATCTCTCATTTATCACTTCTACAGCTGCATGGGTAGCAAAAGAAACATTTTCATGTCCAATGCAGAGTATCAGTTTTCGACTTATGAATACCTATCATGACCAGTAAATACACAAACTGCTTAAGAAATGAAATTAATATGCATATCCTTCACATCTCTCTTTCAATGCCTGTGAGACATTCTACAGACAACAGACATTTTGCAAAAAAAAAACCTCTCTAGAAAGACCCAGATCCCCTTTGGGTCCTTATGCTTCACATTCCCCTTTGTGAATGTGAGATGCTCAGTAAATCTGCAAGAGAATTGCCTCCCACAGAGGAACGATTGGAGAGAGGATTTGGCACCCAAATATCTGCCACTGTACCCAGCTGGTCCTCCCATATCTCAGCTAACAGTTGTGCGCAAGCTAAATCTGCAGAGGTAGATCTATATGAGCGTTCAGGAATATATCAGGTCAAACCCAAACCTCATTATTACAACTGTGTGGTTTCTAAACAGGAGCTAGATGGCACCCATACCTTTGGGAATAGTCAGCTCAGTCTGTCCACACCTGTGTGCACAGATGTGCCTGGTGATGCCTACACTCTTTCAGCCATCCCACATGGGATCTCTTCCTTTCCTCACAGCCATGTTCCTGTGTGCTTCACTCCTCTCTCCTTTGTGTATTTTGTCTTAATCTTTGCCTTTTTGTCGTCAGGTAGAGCTTGGAATCAGAAGTGATATTTGTTTTAGGGAAGGTCCTCACAGATCCAGAGATCCACAGCAAAGAGAATTTTATAAGGGCACATCACTTGGCCTATGACTTGTCAAAGACTTACCTGTAGGTGTTTAACTTCAGGCACTGTGAAGGCATACCAGGCACCACTGAAATCAGCTGAACTGCTCACAGAGCACAAAGGGCACTGCACGCTAAATGCATTGCATGAGTGGAGCCTGAGGCTATAGACACACCGAGGCAAGACTTTTCTCCTTGCTGTTATTTGTATTAGAATTATATCCCGCTCAGACTGTGTATTTCCCCGGTCCCCAAAGTACTTTACACAAGAAGTCAGCACCAGATGCATTTTGCAGCAGAAGCAGCAGAGGGGCAGGAAGAGAGTGTGGCACTAATGAGTCCTCTCATATTTGCCATTTAAGCTCTGTCCCTACAAAGCGCCTTGAAATTTGAAGGTGCAAGGTGCTCTAAAAAGCTGTATTACTTCCAGTCTCATTTGTTTATTTGGCAGACGTGCTACAGCAAAACATGGTCTTCCAGGACATACAGTGCTGTCTTATTCCATGAGAAATCCAGCTCAAGAAGCAGGCCAGTGTTCTGGGATGCTGGGCCTTCAGTTTTGTCAATATCATACATCATGTGGCTCCAAAATAGCCTCTGTTGCTGCCTAAGCTTGAGAATGCCTCTGGTAATTAAAAAAAAAAAAAAAAAAAAATTACACTAGATTTCACAGTCTGTCCAGGAGACAAATATTCCTTATCTATTTTGGTTTGGGTTTTCTTGTCTTGTTGGTAAGTCTTTTTTTTATTTTCTTTAACTCAACTGCCTTATAGCTGCATCAAGCAAAAGGCTGTTGAATTTTCTTCAGTGTTTTAGAACTGCTATACAGACTGACAACCTCTTTTCTCCATATCCCCCCTCGCCTCAAATGAATTAAAAAAAAAAAAAATGCAGGAGGCAGAGGTCCTCCCTAGAGATATAAGAGTAGAGCCTGCCTTTTCCTCTGCAAGTCTGAGCAGATGGTATTATTTGAACATACAAATCAGGATTATTATGCTCTTAATAAAAAGGTACATCTAGTCTATGAATAAATTTAGCATAAAATTCACTGTTCTCCTGAGACTTCAGGAATTAGTAAAAAATCACGTGCTAACTCCAAACAAATAGTCATTATAGGTTTCTGATGTAGAGACCACATTCTCCTGGTGAAGTGTCTGGTGAAAAAAATACAGCTCATCTGTCCTGCTGCTTGGACGCATAATATTTTTACCATATTGAAAATCTTTTTATGAAAGAGTTTACATGTGAGTGAAACTCCAGGTACAATTTCATACTCCATCAACAAAAATGTTTCCTGCATTTTTATGAAGCTGGTATTGTCAAATTCAAGCAATGTTGAAGTCTTCAAAATCTTTGATTGGATTAAAAACACTCTAAGATTTGTAAAGAGAAAAAAAATTGGCATTTTATTTCTGTTCCTTTATTTTACTGTCTGATTCTTGAGCTCTTCAGGTTTCTTCTTCAGGGTTTATTTCAGCACATGTGACAATTTTTTGCATTATAGCTGAGATTTGTACACAGTGCAGAAGTCCAAAGAGCTAGAGTTTGGTGGAAAACACTGGGCTTTCCCAAAAGTCATTTGGCAAGCTTTGACAGCAGACTGAGGGAGGTGATCCTTCCCATCTGCTCAGCACTGGTGAGGCCACACCTGAAGGGCTCGTCCATTCTGTCCCTTCTGTCCAGTACAAGACAGACATGGATACACTGGAAAGAATCCATTGAAGGTCCACAAAGATGATTAACTGATAGGTAAAAAACTGCATGGACAAAGCCAAAGAGTAGTGGTGAATGGAGTTAAATGCAGTTGGCAGGGATTGAGTGTACTCTCAGGAAGTTCATGGTTGACGAATGAATCCAGGAAGTTGGATGGGAGTGTTGATTTTGCTGGAGGCCAGGAAGGCTCTACAGAGGGATCTGGACAGGTTAAATTGATGAGCTGAGGCCAATTGTGTGAGGTTCAACAAGGTCAGGTGTTGGATCCTATAACTTGGGTCTTAACAACCCCCTGCAGTGCTAGAGGCTTATGGCAGAGAGGCTGGAAAGATGCCAGATGGAAAAGGATCTGGGGGTGTTGGCTGACAGCAGCTGAACATGAGCCAGCAGTGTGCGCAGGTGGCCAAAAGGGCCAATGGCATCCTGGCATGCATCAAAAATACTGTGACCATCAGGATCAGGGCAGTGATTATCCCCCTGCATTCAGAACTGGTGAGGTCACACCTTGAATTCCGTGTTCAGTTTTGGGGCCCTCACTACAAGAAGAACTCTGGGGTTCTGGGGCATGTCCAGAGAAAAGCAGTGAAGTTGGTGAAGGATCTGAAGCACAAGTCTTACGAGGATTCTCTGAGGGAGCTGGAGTTGTTCAGCCTGGAGAAAAGGATGCTCAGCCTTATTGCTTCCAACAACTACCTGAAAGAAGGTAGTAGCGAGGTGGGGATCTGTCTGTTTTCCAAAGTAACAAGCAATAGGATAAGAGGAAATGGCTTCAAGTTGTGCCAGGGGTGGTTTAGATTGGATATTAGTCACCAAAAGATTTGTCAAGCATTGGAACAGGCTGCCCAGGAAGTAGTCAAGTCAGCATCATCGGAGGTGTTCCAAAGATGTGTAGATGTTGTGCTTAGAGGCATGGTTTACTGCTGGATGTGGCAGTGTTAGGTTAAAGGTGGCACTCAGTGATCTTAAAGGTCTTCAACACAAGCAATTCTATGATTCTAGCTCTCTTGTTTCCCAGATAGGTTGTGGAGTCTCTATTCTTGGAGATGTTTAAAAGCCATGTGGACACAGTCCAGGGCAGCCTGCTCTAGGTGGTCCTGCTTGAGCAGCCGGGATTGGACTAGATGATCTCCCAGCCTCCAGCAGTTTGTGATTCTGTGATTCCCTTCTATTTTTTCAAGATGTGTTCAGTGTCATGCATGCAGAATACAGGGTTTCCTTCATTAGACATCTTTTGTTCAGACAAAGACCTTGCTGATAAAGACTGGAATTATAATTGTCCTTTGGTTCATCCTAGGGAATGAAATTATATGTTTAAAACTGCTAACTCTTGTGACAGGGCAGAATCTTTGTAAAGGGCAGTTCTCTGGCAATTAGAATCAACTAGAGGGGAGTTGAAATACTGGGGCATTTAAAAAGAAAAAAATAAAAATCACAGAATTACTAATAGTGAAAAAAAGGAGCACAATCTAAAGAGCCAAGCAGTGCAGGGTCTATTGGCTACAGTCCCAAACTCAATAAACTGGTCTCAGACTGGCTTAAAAAACAATCTTTTCCAGCTCTGGGCTGATGTTGCTGATGACGTATTCAGCCTCATGGTCACACATAAAAAGAAAAGAACAAAATTATAAAGGATCTGACTTCTCTCAGTCAAAAAATAACTCAGATTTACTCAAGTTTTATTGTATTGGTGGGAAATTGAATCTTGTCGTCTGAGCTGAGATAACCTAAATTTTCTGTGTCCTAGAAAATGAGACTAATAAGAAAAATTCTATAATCCATGTGTTTCCTGTGTCAATGGTCTTACAGAAAATCTGTTGGTTTCCTATGAACAAACTTCCCATTGCTGTCAGCAGACTGCAATAGGATATCACTTTTGTGTGCCATTCATCTACCTTTTATAACAATGTAATTCTGTGAGAGTCAACAACAGTACCTGAGAGAATCCACAAATAGAACCAAGGCACATGAAAATAAGGCCTGCCTGTTTGTCTGTCTGTAATCTCTATCCTAAACATTTTTCCAAAAATTATTAGAACAATGATTACAAGTACAGTACATTGAGAAGAACTGGCAAGGAAAGATTAATTTTAAAGAAGAAACCTGAAGAGAGGTTTAGAAATTTGTGTTGAAGCACAGACTCTGCACACAGACAGTGTGATCCTTATATGCATTACTGGCCATAAGGGATGTGGCTCAGAGGGCTTACTAGCCCTGGGAAGGGGAACTAGGAAACAGATCGTGCTTTCCCCTCTCCTGCTTTTTTCCTTCCTCCCCTACTCCAGCTTCCAACTCTAACCATGGCTATCCTAATGGTGGCAGAAAATACATTGAGAAAAAAGGAAAGTAACCACTCTTCTGTCAGTTCATTGAGCAGAATCAGCTTGCTGATGGCTTGGAGGAAAGCTGGAGAGGGCACAAGGGGAGAGATGGGCAGGGATGAGCAGTACTGTCATTTCAGCAGAAGCCAGAGGGTCAGCACAGGCATTTTTGCCTACTACATCTTCATTGCGAAACCCTGGCTACACTGATAACAAAGCACTATCAGTGCATATTTCCAAGGCACCCATCAGTAACTTGTGGGTGGGATCACCTATTACCTACCAATAGACATAGTCATCCTCTCACCCCCACCACTCTGATTTCTGCAAAATATTTTCCTCAAACACCATACTCAGCGAGTAACAGGCCTATTATTGTAGATAACTGGGAATTCCCTGCTTAGCTCCCTTTTTCCTTCCTGCCAAAGAATTGCTTATTCATTAAAAATAAAATTCTTCTTTGAGACAGTCTAATTGCAATGAAGTTGCTGTGACAGGCTTCCAAACCTGACTGAAAACTGCGCCTGGCCTCCTACATGTCTGCCTTTCCAACCTGAGGACAAGAAGTCCCCTTTTTTGGACTGCTCCCTGCTTGACAGTTCACTGTCCTGGAAGGTCAGTGAGGGATGGCAAGCTCAGAGGCTGTTGGAAACTGAGCTAAGAAGCTTCAAAGTCTGCAAGTCCCCACCTCCTGCCTGTCACAAGGTTTTCATTGCTCCTGGGCTTTAGGGATGCTGAATTGCAGCTCAGTGGAACCGACAAGGAACTGGGAACCTGGAAGTTCCGTATTCAACAGATGCTATGAATCATTTTTTTGTTGCTTCTCTGCAGCAGAAGTCAGATTCCAGTAGAAGTGGGACTGTTCTCACTCATGTTGCTAACTTGAAAACTTTTGATTTTCTAGGTTTAAAATGAAAACGGCATTCAAACCCTGGCACACAGCTTCTGTGTAGAGCTCCACCTACTAGTATCCTTTGTAACTAAACAACAAAAAAATACAATATCCCAGGCCCTCTCTTGGGTAGAAGTCTCCAACACATCAGTGACAGATTTTAGGAGCATTACAGCCCATAGTAATAGTCACAATAATCATACTCACCTGTTTAAAGAAGACATAGAATTCCTTTCAGAACCCACAGCTATTTTCCCAATAAACGACTCATTGTGAGTCCCACAATGGTATTATTTTTCGTTCACTTTCATCACAGCACAACACTATTTATTGCAATTGCATGACCTATGAAGCAAGCCACAGATTTTCCAGTTGCTTATGGGCTTATTTTATTTTATCTTAGTTTCTTTTTCTTTGATGTCACTGTGCTGTTAAAGTATAATATAATATTATTATATTATGCACATAATATAATGTTATTGCAGCTTAAGCAAGACTCCTGTCCACTAGCTCAGTAAACCGTAGCAGAAAACTCAGATGTGTCTAGAGAGTATTTTTCCCTAATAACTGAAAAGCTACCCTTATATGAAAATCAAGAGGATCGGAGCGGAACAGATGAACGTGAATACTCCCCAGAGGGCTGCCTTGCTTGAAAGATATCATGGTATCATTTGTGCCATGGAGAAACGTGTCTTCTGTAATGGAAGGTCCATTTTCAATTCTTTAATGTATCCAGAGAAAATATCTGCACGTGTAATCAGATCAATATCCAATTCCAACCACACCAAGTAAAACAGCTTGAACAAGGAAGACTTTGTTATTTTTATTCTATCCCATGCCAGTAGGCCCTAAGACAACTGGATCCATGGACAACTCCAGAATTCCAGTCTAGGCAATAACACTGCTTGCATGAGGTTGATTGCTCAAGACAGCTTCAGAGATGGCTGCCATGAATACCAATCAAGTAGTGACAAACCAAGTTATGTCTCTGACAGTAAATGTTTCAATATAACAAAGACTGAGACATAATGAAGCATTTGAGAAGACTGAGTTTGAACATAGGGCTGACAGTAAGGGTTTATAATGGAAGTAAATTGCAAATCAGATTCAACACATCAGAAATGTTAGTACAATAAGAACAGAGAAGCCTCAAAAAAGTCCTTCATCTGGATATGAGAACAATTTTACCTTTGCTGTCACTTCCTCTCATAAACATTTTTGCTCCCTTCAGACCTTGCAGCATGGATCTGAGTAACAGATTTTTCATTCTGGTCTGGTGGCTCAATTCTTTTTCTCATATTTGCCTAGGCTTTGCTTTTCTATTTCACATCAACTTTACAATTTAAAAAGTAGGTCACATGCTACTATGTAGAGACTTACTGTCCTCTGCTAGGACAGAGATTTCTGCACTGTGCTCTATTGTCTGATAAATATTAAGCATCTTGGGTCCATTACATTGGAGATAATACAGAACACAGTTGATTCAATTGACTTTGAGAATTCACTGGAAAGGGTGGAGCCCAATCTGAGGGTTTGTCAGCAGCCTCTGTAGCTAAGAGCTCAACATATGAGGTGGCTGAGATCCAGCTGTAATATAACGGAAATGTGAATGACTGAGACCATGGATCACTGACCATGAGGACCATACAGATTCTGCTACCCAGGCAGAGATTATTGCAAACAAGTCACAGATTTCAGTATAGGTCAGTTTAGGACAAGAGGCATCTAAAACCATGTCTAAACTGTCAGCTGAACTGCTCAATCATGCATGTGCACATTCAAGTCCAGTGATACCTGCTACTGTAATTTGATACAAATAGGACAAAAATATCTCTTTTATTAACTAGTGCCTGTCTTAGCTGAGCCAACATGCAAAGAGCTGTTCGAAAATACAGTTAACGCTTGACTTGGGCAATGGGTATTAGTGTGGTCATAAGTGTTAACAGCTGAAGAAATATCTGCAACCTCGTAGCGCCCAAGTCTGCACCATGTGACCACCATGTGGCTTGTGTGGCTGTATGTGGATTTCAGAAGTAACAAAGGCAATTAACACTTGTGGTATATTGGAGCACTGTTCTAGAAATGGAGAAACATACCATCTTGGCAAAATCAAAAAGACCAGTAACCACTGAATTAAGATGAGGAGTGAGGACCACTGGTGACAAAGAAATGAGGCTGGATCATATTCTGAAGCAAGTTTTATTCTTGGAGCTGTTTCAGACTACCTGTTCTGCAGAAAAATGAGGATTTTCAGAAAAATATTTGCTCCTCAAAACAGAAGTTTCCATTGTAAAAACATCAGTGTCTCTATGAAATTTTTCTCAGGAAGGTTTCTCAGGCCCAGGGTAGGACTTTACGTCACAGCCAGAGACAGACCCAAAAAACAGTAGTTGCATCCTGATATAGATGAGGAAACAAAATGCCCATCTTTGATATTTAAAGATGTTTTATGGTCAAGTTCACAACTCACTTTTTCCTAATGCATTTTTAATATCTACATGAAGAGGAACACACAAAAAAAGAGAAAAAGCAGGAACTGACTTCCTACCATCATTAGCTGTGTATTTTCCTGGGTTCCAGCTTCACATCCACACTCTGAACTGTGTAGAAGCAGAGGAGTTGATTGTTGGTATTTTTGGGGAAATTCTAGTTCTCGGAATATTCTCTGATTATCGGCCAAAGAAGTCATGGATTGCTTTAAGCACCACTGCTTTCTCCTGGTTAAAGTTGGAACTGCAAAAATAATATGTACAAACATAGCATTGTTATTTGCAAATTAACTTTCTCCTGAGAGATTTGATCTGTGCACATCTCAAAGGTGAGCTACAAAAACTCTGAGAAGCTTGGCATTAGTGACAATTTTTAATTCTGTAGTGGAAAACTTGCTTCATAATAGTCATAAATGTTAACTAATGACTGGGTGAAACAGCTGTAATACTCTTCTTATTTTAGGAGAGGACATGATACTTTTTTGTTCTGTCCTATCACATAAGCTGTACTGCTGTGAGAGGGGCTCATGTTACCACTCACATCCAAACACTGGAGCAGATAGAATTTAAGAAAAGTGGTCAGGTTCTTAAGCTAAATCTGCTTAGCTTGACCTAAATTCTCAGCCATGAACCAGTTGCTCAGATACAGAAATCTGCAGATTACAAACAGCGAAGGTTTTTCCACTGCTTTGTCTTGTTAAGCAAAGAAAGAGAATAACCATGTCTTTGTCTCCAGACAGGGAAAAATCAGGACCCCATTGTCACCAAGGATTGGATATACTTGGTTTATATTATGGTACTTTAGAGTCTATTCCAGCTCCTCGCTGTGGTACTCTGTTACACAAAAAATACCACTTCCCACTGTAAAGACTTGCTCACAGGCAAATTATTTATATTCTCACCTCTTCAGCAGCTAGAGTTCATCATCCCTGCCATTTCATCCTCATTAGTATTACCTTTTGTTAACCTTGGAGATATAAATTTGATAAGGCTTCAGAAAGATGCTATGTCACTGAAACGATAAAAAGTTGGACAAAGCTTATTGGCTATTAAAAAATATTAAGTCTTCCTCATTCTGCTTGCTATGCTCTGTGCATAAAATTTGCCCAGAGCCTGGCCAGCAGTCTGGGAGAGAAGATATTCTCTGCTGACACCGGAGTCGACCTGTTTTGTCTCATGGCTGTGGTGGCTGCCAAGAATCCTCTATTCAGACGGGTATATTTCTCTCCCCTTTGATACCTCTGGGTACGTCTTAATAAACTATGGAAGTAAAATGTGTCTCAATCCCTGGAAAAGGTTTAAAGGAGAGATTCACAAAATGTTGCTGGTGGCTTATCATCATTTATCACACAAAGGAAAGTTGACTCTTTGGCAAGTTGTTGCAGCATGGGTTGTAGCTAAGCAGGGGTACGTGAGTCATGCACAGCTCTTCTTGTAAGCATCCCTCTGGTCTTGGGGTGCAGGAAGGACTGGAATCTTGCCAGAGCTGCCTCATTTTCTCTCCTACATACCAAAGATGTCAGAAGAGCATGTGGCTTTTCTCTCTCTGGTTCCTCTGACAGGAGGAGCTGTCATGGGTCTTTTGGTCTCTACTTCTGTTCATGGGTCTCTTGGCTTTTCCGCACTGAATCTGATTCTCCTAAAGCTTAAGCCTACAACAAAGCAAGTATTTCTGATGGAGATTATGCTTAAGTATCTTGTAAAGATAAGGAATGGGATAAACAATGGGAGATAAATTATGCAAAGGGTGTCATTGTGCCAGTCTGAGGAAACCAAAGAAAACCTCGTGTCTTGCCTCTTGAGACTAAAAACTCTTCAAGTCTTTTCTGTTATTATCTTTAGATGCATATTATGAATTAATTTTTACCTTTCTTAAAGAGGGTGTCTTTGAAGATCTGCACCTCTGTATATATTCCAGGAAATGGGTAACTTATAATTCATAAGATCTTTGTATCCTATAAGTACTAATTTTGTGTGATATAATGAGGTCTTTGTTGGGTATTTACATAAAGCCCAGTTCTGCCTTTTGGCAACTCTACATAGTAGTTTACATTAACAGTAATGTAAGCCCTTCACATTCATTCAGGACCTTAATATAGCCCAAGGTAGTATCTCATAATTTCATGGTAAATTATTTCTGTCTTTTAAGGCACAGAGCAAATTGCAGGTAAATTATTAATAATAATACTTAGATCTTATCTTCAAAGGACTTTACTAACATTAATTAATTCCTGCACTGCTTTGAGGTAGGTAGCTGCATTATTACTTACATTCTTTACAAAAGGGGGAATTAAGACAAAGGCAGGATGAGATCTGCCTGCAAATGCTATGAGATGCAGACTACCAGGCAGAGGCAGCTGAGCATCCAAGACCAGATAAAATGCTCTGCCTCCAGCTAATTGCTGTCCTATCCTGCTGCAGGTCACTGCTTCTGTGACAGAAATGGCGGGGCACAAAGCGAGACCTTTTTCCAGCCTCTTCTTTTTCAAGTCTGGCACCTTCAGTTACACCTCCCGTTGAGGTCTGCTGGGGGAAGTAATAAATGGGTTGCCCTAAGTTTGTTGAACCTTACTCTGATGATGCTTATCTTGATCAGTAGAAACAATACAGCTGGGGTACCACCGTTTTAAACCATTACAGCCAAATGTATTGTAGGTTACTTACTAGCAAGCTCAATTTCAAATATGGAAGTCGATTTCTAGGCAGAAGAGAAAAGAAATTGGACTTTCAAAAAAATATATTTTTTTTAACCTTCCAATATTTCTTACCTTACTTTCACAAATAATTCTGAATTTTATTTAGGTTTTAAAAAATTATTTTATACTAAGTCCGTATAGCATTTGTTCCTAGTGGTAATGGTACATCAAAATATGACAGCAAGTGGTCATTGAAATATCCTGGTATTAGTCTGCTTTCAATTATTGAGGGCAATTACACTGAGCTAATTAGAGTATCTTACCTCTTTTTGTGAATCAAATTGGCTCCTGGTTTCATTAATATACAAGAGATTGCTTTCTTGTGCAAAAATTAAAATGAAAACATTTCAACAGTGATGTCATGAAAGACTGCATACACAAAACGTAAGTATGAAAAAAGCACAGAAAAGTAGTATAGATACAATTTTCCAATTTCAAGCTGAAATTTTGAAATGGGATCCCAAATCCCTTTTTTGTTTTAGAAATGTTTTCTTCTAGGGGAATTCCAGAGAATTCCGCACAATTTTGCAAAAACTAAAAATGAACTTAATACAAAAACTTCTTTTCTCATGAAGCTGTTTAAGAAATGTTATCTAATCAGTCTGACTATAGATAGCTGCCAGGATTCTGCTCACACCTCTACAGCAAGCTTTGTTCTCCTTTGAAATTACATGGCCCTGTATCATCTCCTCCCATAATGAAGCCTTGGTTAAATAGCCTCAGGAAAGGAAATCTACACAGCAATGCTTTCAGAGAATTATAATATGCCCACAACTCAGAGCTAATCTACCTTTGGGGCTGGATTTATCCTTCCAAAATTCATTTACCAGCAGGTGCAGAAGCAGGGCTGCTGTGTTCTGCAGTCAGGAGCACTGCTTGCACCCATTGCCTTCTGTGGTCCAGTCTACTTATATCCAAACCACAGGCTGGAGTTGCCTAGCTCTGTCCTTTGGCAAAGAAAGAAGCCTTAGACAGCTTTGGTCATCCAGTTAAATGCCTAAAGTTGGGCAGCATTGCTGTAGCATCTCTGCAGCTGAAGCTCAATTGCTTCAGTTCATCTGCTGACGGTGGCAATGGGGAGAATGTGGAAAGGTCTTTCCTGAACCGGATGTGGTCTACCTGTGTAAAGGGCTCAGAAAAGCATTCCAGAGAGGCTAATTACTCATAGATATCTGCTGACTAGTTATCGTAGAATCATAGAATGGCTTTGGTTGGAAGGGACATTAAAGACTATCTAGTTTCAACCTCCCTGCCGTGGGCAGGGACAAGTTTCACTAGACCCGGTTGCTCAGAGCCTCATGCAACCTGACCTTGAACACTTCCAGGGATTGGGCATCCACAACTTCTCTGTTCGATATGTTCCATTGCCACACCACCTCCACAATAAAGAATTTCTTCCTAATATCCAATCTAAACTTACTCTTTCTCAGTTTGAAACCTTCTCTTCTGTCCTATCAATACATGCCCTTTTGAAAAAACTCTCTGGTTGGAAAACTCAGCCAAAATAAAAGCTTAAGTTCCCACTGGAACACCAATAATTAAGGATCTAGAAAGTAGCTTTTTTTCAGATATTATTGCTTTAAAGATTGTGATCTACAAGTTGTTCAGAAGTAAGTAGGGAAAGTCCTCAGCACATGCCTAAATCCATCCTTCTTCAGGTCAAGCTTTGGTCAATGTTCAAAATGGGAAAGATTATCTGTTTGAAAGAGGGCAAAACAAGTGAAAGCAGCCTGGTAACATCCCTCACTTCCAGTGTTCCTCACCAAGACAGCATCCCATGACTGGGGACCAATCATTTTCAGCAGAGAAAATCCAGAGATCTGTGATCAGGCCAAGCTGCCCCCGTCCCATCTACCTGCACCCTAAAAATGACCTAGTAGCAAAACAGGCAAAGCTGTGCCTGATCCTTTAGCTCTCTTTTTCCCCCTAATTTCCTTTAAAATCTCCCTGTTCAGCCAGGCTGGCCGTCTTCCCTGCTGGCTCGCCTTTCGGCACACTGGGACAGCCTGCTTCTGTACGTTAAAGACTTCCTTCTTGTAGTATGTCCATCCTTCCTGGACCCCTTTGTTTTCAAGGGTTGTTTCCCAGGGTACACTCTGAACCACTCTTCTGAGTAGGCCGAAATATGCCCTGTGGAGGTCCAGGGTAGAAGTTTTATTGATGGCCCTCCTTGCATCCCTGAGTATTGAAAACTCTATTATTTCATAGTCACTGTTCCCCAGATGGCCTCCGACCACCACATCTCCCATCAGTCCCTCTCTGTTTGTGAACAGCAGATCTAGCAGGGCCCCACCCCTGGTAGGCTCATTTATCAACTGGAGCAGGAAATTATCCTCTACACACTCTAGGAATCTCCTAGACTGCCTCTCCTCCACTGTGTGGAGTTCCCAGCAGACATTCGGCAGGTTGAAGTCACCCACAAGGACAAGGGCTGGTAATTTTGAGACATCTGCCAGCTGCCTGCAGAATAGTTTCTCACCCTTATCATCCTGGTTGGGTGGTCTGTAACAGACTCCCACCGGGATATCAGCCTTGTCAGCCTTCCCTCTGATTCTGATCCACAGGCACTCAACCTTATCATTACCGACTTCAAGTTCTACAGAGTCAAGACTCTCTAACATATAGAGCCATCCCTCCACCTCTCCTACCGTATCTGTCCCTTCTGAAGAGCTTGTAGCCATCCATGGCAGCACTTCAATCATGTGAGTCATCCCACCATGTTTCTGTGATGGCGACTACATCATAGCCTTCCTGCTGCACGATGGCTTCCAGCTCCTTCTGTTTGCTGCCCATACTGCGTGCATTAGTGTACATACACTTCAGCTGGACTGCTGATATCACTCTTAACTCTGGCTTTCCACCCTTAGGCTCATCTCTGGAGAGCCTGGTTTCAAGCCCTTAGCTCTCAAACCTAGTTTAAAACCCTCCTGATCGGCCCTGACAACTTATGGGCTAATCCTTTTGCTCTTGCTAGAAAGATGAAGCCCATCTGACTGTAGCACACTAAGTACCATAGAATTTGCTCCATGGTTGAAAAAAACAAAATTTTGACAGTGGCACCAATCCTTTAGCCATCTATTGATAAGATGGGTTTTCCTCATCCTCTCCTCATTCATCTCTGCTACTGCAAGAACTGAGGCAAATACCATCTGTGCTCCTGTCCATTAATTAACCAACCCAGAGCCTTGAAGTCCAACCTGCAAGTAATGAAGACAATACAGCCCTGCTGTTATTAGAAGTGGTTTATTTTCTGACTCTTTCTCTCTTTTTTTTTTTTTTTTTTTTGAGTTTTCATGCACCAGGAGACCTTTCCATACTTTTTATACCCTCATTTTAAGGGGAAGGCATGTGACTGTGTGCCTGCATACACATTCAGTGTCTACAACTACCACTAGGAAAGAGCCAGGAGAAAAAGAAAAAAAAGAAGCCCACAAACTTTTAGTTTCCTCACTCTCTCAAGCACACTTTAAAGAGTATTTTTATATGACAGGATTTAGGACTGTATTAAGCCATCAGCTACTGACTTTCAAACAAGGGTTGTGAAATTCAGTTTCCCTGTGTGCCCTGATTGGACTCCTGCTGCAGCAGTAAGAGGGCAGCTGTCTACACAAGACACTTTATATCCATGTCTAGGCAGGTGATTCAGATCCCAAATGAGCACAGTTTGGGTGTCATTGTCTTACATCAGCTCTGAAGTGCAGTTTAATTATGTACTTTTTTGGGTGATTACAGCAGATCGCACCATTGTCACCCCCTCCCCTTTCCAAGAGTTTTTAAGATAGGGAATATGTGTTTGGTTGGTGACTACACAAATGAGATGATTAAATGCTGCTCCCAATATTGAAACTGGACTGTTTAGCTCTGGGCTTCTCATAATAACACCAGCTGAAATTATTATCTATTCTTGATTCATAGCTTTAAGACTGTGTACAAAATCCATACCGAAGCACATTTACTCCTCTGCAGGTGTCAAGCCTCTGCGGAATGGGACAGATCTCAGCCATACAACTCAAAAGCCTGACTAGGTGTCCACCTACATACTCTATGACTTTTACAGGTAGGAGTAAAGAAATAAACACATCCATCTATATTGAATCTGAGGCCATGTAAAAAGCTTTATGAATCTGTGAAGCTATTCCTCAGAGTCACTTCAAATTTAGTAGTACCTGAGGTATTAAAAGTCAGTCTGGTACTCTGAGTCTCAAACAAGCCAGCAAAAGATAAATTGCTGAGGTGTGAATCCATATAATCTCCCTTTGATACCCAGTATGTGGGCTGCTCTTGCATGGCATTACAAAGAGAAATAGCAGTAACCTGAGAGAGAGAGAAGTAGAGGCACACAGTACAAGAAAAGGAAAACGTAACCCCAAGCCATTCTTCTGCCCTCGGTTTATGTTTCCGGAGTCCACATGTTTATGGGAGTAAGTCTACCCGGAAAAAACAGGCCCCTTCTGTGTAGCATCTGCCAAAAAGTGCCATACAGTGTCAGCTATCCCACATTACAAGCTGTGTGAGAACTCTTATTTGTCTCCAGTTCCCAAACTCAGTCCAGGCTTGAGTGCCCTGTGTCTTGCCTAGGCAAGCCTAAACCTCTCAGGTCAGCCCTGCTTCAGCAAATACAGGTGTGCATGGGGATGGAGAGGGAAGAGAGGGCAGCAAGGTGAGCTTCCTGCCACACTCAGGCAGGATGAGCTGAACCCCTTCCTGACAGCTGAGATCAGCTGTCAGGAAATGACAAAATAGCATAGTGTGTGGAACCAAAGCCCAGGGCTCCAGTCTGGGATGAAAATACAGTGTAAATATAACCATTCAGTGCTGCAGAGCATCTGGTGTGCTTGGGAAATGCCAAGGGCACTGCACTGCACAGTGCACAAAATATCTGAGTGCAAGTATTGGAAAAATTTCAGGGGCATTAGCTGTGTTCATGCTAAAAAGGCAGGGAAAATTAGGTCAAGTAGAACTCCTGCTGGAATGAGTCAAAACCACTATAGGCACTTCTGAGCTACACTGTGCTGTGCTCCATGGTGGTTTCGATGTTTTGTTGCTCCGTCAAAGAAGCAGCAGCCTGCAGAACTCAACAGACCAAGGCAGCAAAGACTGAGACTCCCTGAAGGCACCATAGGAATAGTCCTTTTCAAATGATTCTATAATCTGCAGGACTTCGAGCACGGAGTGTTATTAAATGTTCCTTCAAGTGATCAGGACGAAGAGGAGCAACTCTATTAGTTTAGCTACATTAAAATAAGTATTTGATTGTACATGACCAGGTACCTCTAGAACTTTCCACATAAGCTTGTATCCAATATTTTTACCAGAAGTACCCAATACAGGCTAAAAAGAGGTAGATTATTCCCACTAGCCTCACTTTAAGGCAGGTAAATGAGACAAAGACTGATTATGTGACTTGGCCAGTTCACCTTGCAGGCCAGTGACAGAGCTGAAAACAATGTTGTCCTCTCCTTAGTCTCATCTGGAACTGTCAAACCACAGCATCACAATGCACAAGGCAAAGTATTCATCTTGTTTAAACTAGGAATACAGACTACAGTCAAATGACCAAACACTCTGTCTTGACAAAAAAAAAAAAAATCTTACCTGAAAGCCTAGAAGAAGAGAACCATCCTAGAATAAAAAATAATTAACTTTCCCATGAGACTTGTGTTTCCCAGAGTCACTGTTTCTCTCCATACCTTCACATGCCTGATCAAGACTAGAGTCTTGCCTCCATCTTTCTTCCCTTGCACTTCTATTTATATAAATATTCCTCTCACCTGTCTTGCATAAGAACTTATGTTTTAGCTCAAGCAAGGGCCTATGTCTGGGTCCCTTTACCACCGTGAACCCATTCTGATCAGAGAGACATTAATAAAACCTCCTTCCTTTGGTTCATTTGGTTTTCTCTTCTAGCTGACAGGGTGCACTGAGCTACATGATAAACATTTACAGCCGACATTAGAAAAGAAATGAGGACTGTAATAGAGTCTTGTTTTGTGTCTTTCACTCACACTTCAGGTTACAGCAAATGTAACCCAGGCTGCAGGTGCTTTGGTGGATGGGGTTCCCAGCTCACCTTGACTTGGTCTCTAACTAGGATTAGCCCCATACTATACCTCTAGTGGTAGAGAATCTCTCACCTTCATTTTCAAAGCCACACAGCAGTGGGAGTGACCCTGTAGACAATGAACAAAGTGAGGGGAGATGTCCAGTTCACATCTCTGCTACATGCTGGCTTTATTCTTCTCCTCAGTTCATCCACCTCTATGGCCACCCTCTCTTCAGTGACATCACCCAAGTTCCTGAATTGCCCTCAATTCCCAGGTTTTGTTTCATGGCAGCCTCTGATGTAAAAGGGAATTGATAATGATACACCTGTGATATTTACCACTGGTATCAACACCTGTGGTGTAAACACCAGAGAGGACAAGTAATGACAGAAGGGAATGGTGGAAGAGGTTGGCAGGGCTTTCTGAATAGCAGCTGGCAAAGAGCCAGTGGTGATTTTCCCAGTGCTCAGCAACCATCATCACCTCCTTCTTCAGCTTCTGGTGGGTGTGAAGAGTCTCGAAAGGAAGGGAGGCAGGGGAGCACAGCCAAAGCAAACTTCAGAAGCAATTTCCATAGATTCAGCTCTGAGATGATAATGACTATGTCTCAGAGTTTATAAAGCTGGAAAAGGGAATTGAGACATCTCCAAGCATGTCCCTAAGATTTGGGAAGGAAGCTCCATTCAATATGTTTTTGTTTGCTTTCTTTTCTTATTGCTGTGGGATTTGGAGCCTCAGTATTTGTTGAGGAAGAATGAGAAGAATAGTCAAATGATAACAGCCCAATTAGATCTGACTCAGGGAAACTCAGGTGATGATGGTAGGGCAGGGAGTTATTTGAAATGCTGGAAGAGTATTGGAAACTAGAAATCAGGGGAACCGTAATGTCAAGTGAAGCTTAGAAGGGATGGTGGATTGTGGTTGAAATTAGCAGACTGGTGGGGAAGGCACTTAAAGTGTCTGATGGACCAAAACGTACTCACTGGAAAAGGGTCCTGTTGTGGGACTGGGTCTGGTGCTGTTAACAGATTACTTTTGCTGCTGTCTGGGTTAGCTGGACACCCTGAATCTCAGAAGATGGTCTAGCATTTGTTCTCTGTTTCAGAAACAGCCTTTCATTAAAAGGGTCTAACATTCATTTTTAGACTCCGTTTCCTTTACTTAAAGTAGAGTTGGAAAATCTATCCTGTATCATAGTTGGAAAAGAACTGTATGATATAGTGAGAGTGAAAAGAACAATTCTTCTAAAGTTCCTAAGAGTAAGAAATATCTGAGAAGAGATGCAAGATCACACATAAAGCTCGAGGTCTCTTTATCATTAGTACACCCTAGCAGAAACTTGGAAGAAATTGAACCTGTACTGAAGACCAGGGACATTATATTAGGATTTTTAGTTTTAATTGTGAGGAAATGATGAGGAAAATGGTAGAAACCCTATCACTTGGAACTACTTGAAAAAAGTATTAGTTAATGGACCAAGAACAATCCTATATTAGGAACAATTATTTAGTCTCCTACCTCTGTTTTTTACAAACTGCTTGGACAGATGTGTTTCTTAACCTCTTGACTCTACAGAATCGCCTCTCTACGTCTTTTAAACTGCTGTACTACTATTAACTTTAATGGAACTTGGCCAATTTTACCATCTGGATTGGCCCATGACTACTTCTGAAAAAGGATTTTTTTTCTTAAAGAAAAAAAATAATAAAACACCCCAGTATTAGTTTCCAAAGGTACTTTTTAACATAGATATGTATAATAGATTAATGTGCTTTTCTCACCTTGACAAAGATCTTAGATGAGAAACAAGTCTGCATATGCACAGTTAAATCAGTGTTGCAACCTACAGGGCAAAATCAAGAGTGGAATAATAGCACAATACCATTCTGGCATAGGTAAAGACAGAGAGAGAACAAATATTCTCCTGGACCCATGTGTGGGACAGCTGTACAGTAAGAAGTTGCTTTCAGACATATTTTCTGCCATAGCAGAGCAAATGATTGTTGGTGTCCATTAACTTGGCAAATGTCTTGATCTTTAATTACAACCCATTGGTTATTCCCCCTGTCCACTTGATTAATTTTAAACACCAGTGGAAGGTGAGGTGATGGTCAGCACTGAGACAAGGATGTGCAGATTTCAGACAGAGATGAGGAGGAAGAAAGACTCTGCAAGGCACACTTTCTGTGACAGCAGAGGCAGGTGTGAGGACAGACTGCTCAGCTGCTCATTGTACAGCAGTTCTCTGTGTTTACCTCTGAGAATTCATAAAGCCCATGAGATCTTTGGATTGTATTAAATGTACAAGATTTAGGGATACAGTCTTCTTGGCATACAACATCAATGAGAAACTGAATTAAGGACAGGCTAAAGCATTCTTTAAGTCTTAAAGAACTATTTCAAGTCCTGAAGACAGATCCCCTATGGAGAAAAACTCTTCAGGTGTTGCTCTGACATCTGTTATAGCAACTCCTTCAGATTTCCCAGTTTTCTGTAGTGAACTTGTCTTCCTGGAAAACCTTCCTGGGAAAAGACAAGCTGCAAACAGTACAAAATGACCCCAGACAGCCCCAGGGAGTGCATAGGAAGCTACATCATTACCAAGAAGCAAGGAATACTTTTGAGTTTGTGTATAGCAATCCAGCTAGCACTACGCTATGCTACAGAAAGCAAAAGGAGGGGAAGATAAATGGGAGGATGCAGAAAGAGCTTTCTTTACTAAAAAAAACAAACAAACAAACAAATAAACAACAAAAAAACAACAAACAACACCAAAAAACAGCATTTGAGATTTCAAAACCTTCATAGAGCCACAAAAGTATTTCTTTGAAATTTCAAAGGAGAGATGTCTCAGGCTGGCACCTGCTATTTATGTGTAGTACCTGCACATCCCATTAATGCAGATAGTGGAAATTCGGTGTATAATATTTTGTCACGAAGCAGAACAGTCAGCAGCCTTAAAATTCTTTGTGCCATCCATAGAAGTGGAAAATTGGCTGATGGAAATAGAGTATTTTCATAACCTCATCACTGCATGCAAAGAATTGGTAGCTCTTCATCTAGCACTTAGAAGACCAAAGATGATATGCACCACAGCAATAGCCACCATTGTGGAGCTGAACTCTGTTGGAATTTTCCATGGACATCACACACAGCAAAGGGAACCTGCACAGAGCATAAAATATGCAGGAGAAATAAAAAATTGCAAAGGTAATTCAGAACACTCTCTGCTCAGGGTTCTGACTACTCCCATGCACACTTTTTGTTCCTGTATTATCTCCTCCAGACCATAAGAATGCCACACAAAATCCCCCTGTTACATCTATATGCAGAATTGATTTTTCTTGTTTGGGCCTTATAAAATGCAATGAGAAAATATTTTTTCTTTGTTTACTTGAATAGGGAGTCCAAACACTGCATTGGCTCCAGGGATTTCATTTCCTACTTGCCCTCCAGTGGGCAATGAAATAATAGAAAACATGGTAGACTTTAGTATCTACTATAGGAAAATAATTCTCCAGGGCTATTGAGACAGTACCTTTCACTAGAAACAAGTTCACAAGTTCATGAAGTTTGCTTTTTTCTATAAATTTTGTAGTCACCTTTAGAGAAGAAGCAACTGAAACTGTGTTTCCAAAAGAGGGGCTGTATTTAGACAAGCCAACATGCCAGCCTAACCTTCCCCAACCTCTCAAGATCTGAGCACCATCCTAGCACTTTTGAGAGATCAGTACCCTCGAGCACACCATAATTTTCCCACATCATAGAATCATAGAAGCATTTAGGCTGAGAGAGACCTTTGAGTTCATTGGGTCCAACCATAAACCTAATGCTGCAAAGCACCAGTACAATTTGAATAATTTGGATGGTGTGGTGGGTTGGGGGAAGGTCTAACAGTAACAACTGAGGAATTTCATACCTGAGACCCACACTCTGGGGTGACAGAAGTGAGTAGCCCTGCTGTGCTGGCCCAGGGAAACGGTGGGGAGCCTCTCACAGATGCCTCTCAGCACCCTACACATGTTCCTCAGGCCTCTGGCTCTCTTCAGTCACGTAGGAGCAGACTAACCCTGGCCTCCAAAAATTTTAAAACATCTTTTATCAAATATAGAGTAACTGTATTATTACACTGTTTCAGTCTTCCGAGATGTGAGAACTTCAGTACAGACCTGAACCCTGGTGTGCTATGAGACACCTCTCCTGGGATTCATCCTTCATGTTTCTTTTCCAGGATTTGCTGTGCAAATTCAGGTACACAAACCCTTGCCAGGTCAAGCATATGAACTCAGCAATCTCCCTTGAGTCCTCAGATGCAATCTTTACTGTAATATGGACATTTTTTATTCTTCTGCCTCCACAGTAGAAATTAATGCACCATTTAAAGTTCTCACTGGGCTTATGGCCAAACAGGCTCAAACAGCTGCATCATCAGATTTAGGAGTTCCTTCTTTTTCCTTCTGGGTTTCCCATATTGCAAGCAGGGGAATGAGCTGACAGGTAGATGCAATCTTATAAATGGCTCCCTTATCCTTTTCTTCCCTGCCGGCCAGTTTTGGATCCTTTCTGCATGGAGTGAACCGTCCTCCCCTAAGTAGCCAAGACAACCTCTTGGAAGATTGCTTTGCAATTGTGGCTGGCAGTGAAGAAGTTAAACAGATGTACAGGGAGGGGGCCAGGTCTGACTGATACTCTGAGGCAGAAACCAGTAAGGAGGACTAGCATCGGCACTGAAGTGAAAATGAAATCTATTTTAGGATGCTGTTTTTAAACTGCTTTTCTTTGAACTGATGCGCATTTTAGTCAAGCTGAAATTGGTTATAGAGTTATACAGAAGGGAAACAGAGGAGAAAGATTTATTTACTTAAAGGCAACAAAAGACATATCTGCAGAGTTTTCTGACTTTGCGTTCTGTTATGTGGACATTGTGTCTACAATATAATTGGTTGGGAAAAAGGGCTCCTGGAAGCGGACACCACCAGTTCTTCACCACTTGCATACGACCTAGCAGAATGGATCACCACAGCACTGTGGGCACATGTGCATGACCACTCAGGTGCACTACACAGCAGTGCTTTGTGCTGTGAAATCTCACTCTTATTCATTTCTTTATTCCTCCATTTTCATACACAACCCCCTTCTCCTCCTAGTGATCTGCCCATGAGAACTCAATTTGAATCTCCGATAACAAAAATCATGAGTGAATCTATTACTTATTGGGAGCTAGTGTGCCTCAGGGGTTATTAATCTGCTGTTCAGGTCATCTCTGGAGAAAGGCAAAGGCCTTCTCTGTGCACTAAAACTTACTACATGAGGGACACAACTCATCACAGATGATCACTGTAGAACTCTTCAGGTTGCTTTATGGAAACTCCTGTACTTGCATGCTTGCTCAGTCTAGTGGAAGTCAAGAATGTTGCCTGGGAAAGGGATGAGCACCTACCCACAAAAAGGGACACAGTATCAGCCTCATTGCTGATAATACACCAGCGGATTCCCTTTAGCAGCCGTATCTACGTTTTTCCAGTGGGGTGGGCTTTTCTCTTTGCTTTGTTCCCCACACATTCACCAATCTCTCAAATGCTCCTCTCTAAACAAGAAAAACAGAGCTGTACTGTGCCAAAAGCTCACTTACACACACTGGCTGGTGGAGTGGTTAAAACACCAGCCTATAATTAGACAGCTTTCAAAGCCCTGCTTTTCCTTCTGTTCCTTTCCCACTCTCTCCTTTCTCGCTGAGAAGGGGCACAGCTGTCCCTCAGGCATGCATTGCTTCCCATTAGTGTCAGTGGGAGTCACAAGAGCTCATCAGGGGAAGAACAAACCCTTAAGGGAAAGAAACCTTTGACGAAATCCAGCCACCCCATGCTAGGGCGCTGTATGAATTCTAAGAAGTTAGATCTAAAGGAAATGAGGCTTTATTTGCCCAAGAACTTCTCTGAAGTACAAAAAGGTCTGTTTTACTCTGTTGTGGCTCTGAATGTGGTGAAAACTTGAGATAAAGCTTGCTTTTGACCAGTATGTAGCAAAATGGCAACCTTATCTAACTCTGATAAAAACTGAAGAGAATGTAATATATACAATTGATTCCTTTCCTGAGGTTTTGTTTTATTAACAAAGATAAATAATCCTTGAGCTTCTCATCTGAATCATCTTGCAGTCTTACCTGTTCCTATGGTTGGTTACTCTAATAGGACCTCTGTGTTGTATACTTTATTTTCCTTCACCCAGCTAATGACTTTCCTCCACCATAACCCGAATAAAGTGTGCTAGTCCCACCCAGCCAGCAGACGATAGGAGGTGGCCTTTTCCTGCTTTGTCTCCATCACTGGAAAGAGGTCAGATCAGCAAAGACTATGAAACAAACCAGCATTGCAGTAATAAATATGTATATACTTATACTCAAAGGACTAGTCATTGAAATTAGTAATTCATTTCGGAAAGGGAAAAACCTGCTTAAAATTAATATAAACTCAGTAAGTTTGAAGATCCCGCTAAGTTTGATCTGCAGTTGATCTGCTGGAGGGTACGAAGGCTCTGCAGAGCATTTGAACGGGCCGTATGGATGGGCAGAGTCCAGTTGTACAAGGTTCAACAGCGTCAAGTGCTGGGTCCTGCACTTTGGTCACAACAACCCCATGCAGCACTACAGACTGGGGACAGAGAGGCTGGAGGGCGGCCTAGCAGAAACAGAGCTGGGGATGTTGGTTAATAGCCAGCTGAACATGAGCCAGAGTGTGCCCAGGTGGACAAGAACGGCAATGGCATCCTGTGCTGTATCAGAAATAGTGTGGCCAGCAGGACCAGGGAAATGATTACCACCCTGTATTCAGCACTGATTGAGGCTGCACCATGAATCTTGTGTTTAGTTCTGGGCCCCTCACTGAGGTGCTGAAGTGAGCCCAGAGAAGGGCAACAAAGCTAGTGAAGTGTATGAAGCACAAGTCCTGTGAGGAGCAGCTGAGGGAACTGGGATTGTTCAGGCAAAGGAGGCTTGGGGGGAGCTTATCATTGTCTACAGCTACCTGAAAGAAGGTTGTAGTGGGGTAGGGGTTAGTCTCTTCTCCCGTGTAATAAAGAATAGGACAAGAGGAAATTACCTCAAGTTGCACCAGAGGAGGTTTAGATTAGATATTAGGAAAAACTTCTTTACCAAAAGGTTTCTCAAGCATTGAAACAAAATGCCCAGGAAAGTGGTATTCAAAAAGACACGTAAATGTGGTGCTTAGGGATATGGTTTAGTGGTGGACTTGAGAGTTTTAGGTTTCTCCAACCTAAATGATAGTACGATTCTATGAATTAGCAAGATGGCATAGGGACCCCAAGAAGCACCACTTTATGTGCCCAATAATTATTTTGCATCACCAAAATGATGCTGGAATTTGGAGTTGAGGTTTCAAAGCATGTTCTGAAGATAGGAGCTCACTTATGTCATCTGATAGTACCAAACAGGTGGCTGCAGAATAGACATACGTCAAGGGTGGTTTGAGGCAGGATAGCACTGTGTTTTTCCCATTTCTTTCACTGAAGAGAAGGAAACAAGTTTTATAACTTCTTACACCTGCTTTATGTCTTATACCTGAAGTATCTTCTACTTAAAGAATGCTTATGTTAGCAAACATTTTGCTGAGAGGCTCCTACATGAGAAAAATGGGCCTTTCATTCTCAAAACAATGAGGAGAAATTATCCATGGAAGAAGCACTCAGACTTCAATTTTAAGAGACAGGAAAATTCTCTTTTCATTTCATTTGCCATTTCGTAAAAGAAGAATTCCTGTTTTTTCCCATGTCTAAGTTCTTCACTCTGATGAGCAGGTTAAACATAACAGATTTGTGTAGGCAGCAGCAGCCTAATTAATAGCCTAACTTATGTCTGAGTGAAACATTTACTTTTTTGATTTATCTATGTTACTAACAGAACACTGAAGTGATCCCATCTCCCTAATTATCTCTGGTTCCCAATTAACAGAAGAGCAACAACCTCTGTAAAGGTTTCTCACTCAACACCCCATCAGGAAAGGGGCAATGATCCAAGCAAGGGAACCTCATTAGTTAAACCACACATTAGTCAGCCTTCAGTCAGGTGTGGGCCAAGGGGAAGGAACCTCATAGCTTCTCTCCTTCCAAGAGAGAGATCAGACAGTACTTTTCCTTACTGCATCACATCTCTGCCGTCTTACGATGGAGGCTGAGTAATTCCCTGGACTTCTTTGGAGTTCTTCCAGATTTGCATCACACAACTTTGGATCTCAGCACTTATTTTCTGGATTAAATGGAACAACACTTCAGATATTTGTTCATTTCTCTCATTATAAGTGGATAGCTTTGTTGTGTAATTAACATGCCAGTAATTAGGGATTCCAAGATGATGTTCTAATTTCTCTCTCTCTCATACACACACACTCTTTCAAAATGTTATCAACAGTAACTGCATTAACATCTTTTCTTTCCTTGTTCCCTTTGGGAGTTTATTAGACTTTCATTTGGTCTTTTTCTCATTTCAAAAATATACACACATTTCCTTTGCTCCTCTGAAAATTTGTTTCAGACTTGTAAACTTTGAGCAAATTGACCTGCTCCCCATGCAAACACAGCGGAATCATCAGTGCCATTCATTTTTTCAAACTGTTTTAGATGGAAGGTGAAAACTTTCAACTTATAGTCTGGTTTTTTTTCCATGGATACTGATTCAGATAATTCTTGTGATAGCAGGATCGTTCATGCAGATGTACCAAGTCTACTGAAATGGAGATGGATTTAGGAATGTAGACTACTATCATGAAAGTTTAAGGAAGTCTTAAAATCATGCTGTGGACAGTTCATTGCTTACAGAACATTTCTTTTTTAGTGACCTCAGCTCAAGATGTAGACGACTGTAAAATAACCACGTTTTTTTTCCAGTATAATGAAATGCATAAAACAGGATAAGTCAGCAGACAGCAGAGCATGGTTCATCTTAGCTTTTATTCTTTTTCTGTCTGTCATTTCCTTGGACTTTTAAAATATTTTATTCCAAGACAAAAGTGTGAGCTCTATGGCTGAAAGTTACCATGCAGAGATTAATCTGAGTTTCCAATGAGTTTAGAAACTGAAGCATAAGCCCTGGAGTTTTATGTTCAAACTTATGGCAGTAGTTCCCCAACCTCGGGTCCATGTAGCACCAATGCTTCAATGACTGTAAGTCACAAGAAACATAGTCTTTTGCTTTCACTGTTGGTTTTAAATTTCTCTTTTCCAGCTGTAACATATTCCTAAGAAAATGATGTCAGGGATACAGCTCTGGTAAATCCTTGGTAGGCTTAGCTGGACACCCTCCTTTAAATGTAGCCGCACTTTGTTTTTTGCAGTTTTAATGTGTGTTAACTACTTAAAAAACAGTCCTTGTTTTAACTGAAATATTAATATTTAGTGTTGCCCTACTGCCCCTGCTTTCTGAGGGGTCAGCTGTGAAGAGTGAGGAAGAATCATGATCCAGACTTTGAATCATAAGCCTGACTCAGGTATTGACCTTGACCTGCAACTTCAGCTTGTCCCAAGTCAATTCCCCGTACCTGCCTGAGCCTGAAAATAATAACTACCCATTCATCACCACACTCTGACAGGAGTACTCATTCTTTTTTCCTATCCCTTCACTTTCTGCTGCATTTTATCTTTCATCTGCATTTATTAGCCTGCCTGTCTTTGTCTGGGGAAAACAAATTTGCTGAATTCTACTACCGTAGTGGTAAAATCATAGTGTTTGGTTGCAAGCCAACTTGATGCTACTAAGATGATAAAAAGGACTGGGAAAAAAACAACTAGGCTTGTAGCTCCCTTATGTGTAAAAGCTCAAAAAGGAGTAAATCTGCATTTTTTTCTTTTTCCCTCTTCTGTGACTTTGAATTGAGCCTGAGAAGACAAATGTGGTCCTTGCTTATGTTGCAGGCCAGAAGGAAGGAAGAGCTGCTCTCACTGCCAGAGCAAACCCAGGATTCTCTTTCTGGGAAATGAGATTTTGCTGTATGGCTGGAAGGGCAAACTTGAGGCAGCTGCAGCTTTAGATCTTTGCTGAGAATGCCTACCCTGTACAATGTGGATATAGACATATTCAAGCTATTTCAAGGATGGAAGTGGTCCAACCGTGGTAACACAGAGCCTCAGGCAGGCTAATGTATTCTCCATGTTGTCTCTGTGCTTGAGGTAGGAAATAACTCATGCCATGGTAAACTTGCGTTACACAAATATTTATGCAAACTACTTCAAGTGCTTGGGCAGTAATAAATTGCCATAGTTTGGTCTGTTAGAGCCTGATGAACGGCCTGTTATTTTGTCAGGCTAGATTAGCTGGTGCTGATGCAAACAAGAAAAATAAACCCAAAGCTCTCCTTGCCCATGCTGCCCAACAGAGACAAATCTTTTCACTTCCACTGATAGGATGCAGTGGGAACTACATGCTAAGCCGCTATTTGATTGCTCCTTTTTCACATCTGAAGATTTCATCTTCAGGAGCTAACATTTCCTTGGGAAGCTGGAAGGACAAGACACGAAATATCAAAATACTCTCTTAACTGAGCCACACAAGGTACCTGTAACTAGAGGAGAAGACCAACCATAGGTCAAGGGAAAATCCCAAAACTGATATAGAAAAGCTGGATACATCAAAGGAGCATGTAGTTTGTTACACAGGATTAAGATATCAGTTTTGTAATTTATCTGTCATGTATTTAATGCTGGTTTTCCAGGAGTAAGACTCTCTGTGGAGTCCAGTCAACTGAAATAAAGGCTATATGTAGGATGGAGGTCTCTCTGCTGAAGCAAAACTGGGGAGGGAGAGAGTTGATGATGGGAGCATATGGGATTTTCAGCCTGAATGGAAAAGGTAACCCATTGCCTTTGCAGCAGCATTGTTTGGTTTACTTTTATGCAAATCACAATGTGCCCTCCATTCTTCTGATTGGCATGGGAGATTTCCATGGAAACAGCAGTACTCCATTTCATTTAAACTCTGATGCCCAATTTCCCTGTCAAGCGGAAATCAATGTGTTGGTAACAGGAGAAGCATTCAGAGTATCGCTTGGAGATGCTGCTTGTGCAAAGGTCTCTGGAGGAGTGCAGAGATCTGCCCTATCCCATCACTGTTCACCTGAGCATGATCTATCACTCCACTCTCCTTTCTTCTATTTAGTCAGCACTATCCTCAGTTTCACTGTTCACTTTCTCTGCCTGACCTCACATGAAATTATTATCCTCCCTGTCTGGAGGGTTATACACAGAGAAACAGAATTGGTAGTGCCTGGGTAAGTACACCAGTTCTCTACTTTCTACCCGGAATCAGGAGCATTCATGTAACTGGGAAACAAGGCTTATTTATAAACTGGAGCAGGAGGGGGTTGGGGGGGAACACTAAAAACCTGAGAGGCAGCCAGAATTCTTCAAATACACTTTTCCATGTTCAGCTGAGGTGGAGAGGAGGGTGAAGAAGAAAAAAGACCAGGGGTTCCTTGCAGCATATTGAAGCAAAACAAGGCCTTAGAGGGGTTAATTGAAGCATCTTACTGCAAAGACCCACTTTTCTCCCCCCCGTTTTCTACCTTGCTCAAAGGAGATTTTGTTCTGTACAA
>JAYRBT010000042.1:52625052-52655295 GCA_036023395.1 Myiotriccus ornatus
GAGCTGGGGAGCTACCCCGACGTCGCTCAATAAATACCTGCTGTTTAAAGGCATAAAACTCTGTCTCTAAGCAGTTTATACCTGCCTTTTTGGGCATCAATATCATAACCCAGATTTTTTCTCAGTTCATCTTCTCACATACCTTAAGCAACTATGTTTTTTGTCCAACTAAAATTGGTCAAGATCTTCAGGGGTCTTTCTGCGTATCCCACTAGGTGACGGTACCCATGGTAGCTGCGTGCTCCATCCCAGAGCAAGGGCAGACTGAGAGAACATTGCTACCGCACTTCTCAGCTGTCCACCTGCCACTGAGGCACTAAAAAATGACCAGCCCTCTCCACTATTTCTACCTAACTCCAAATGTTAAGGTCAGACCCCACTCATGTTGCTCTGTCTCCTTAAGCTCCAAAGCTAGAAAGGGCCAGGGAAGGAACAGAGTACACACTATGTTGGTGTAAGAATGGGAAGGAGACATGAGACAACTCTGGTGAATGCGTTGATATTCTTCAGGGTGAAAAGATTCCTTCAGAAAGCTCTTTGTAAAAAGAGGTAATGTGGAGGGCATCATTGTGGGGTTGCAGGAAGACCACCACCCCAAGGTTTCTTTCCTTGAAGCATTCCCTCTGATGGCAAAAGCTAGGGACATGGACTTTTAGTGATGGTTCTTCCTCCAAGACTGTAAGTCACATGGGTCACATGAGGGCAAAGCAGCCCCACTAGGAACTCACCTCAGTAGCTCCTGCACTTGGTGGTCTCCCTCAGCTAAATATTCCCCTGCTACCACCTCTATTCAGGCATGAACCCAACTCCTCTCCCTTGCCTTCATAGATGCTCTTTGCCTACACACATGTAGTTGCAGAAGTAGCTTAGTTCTCACTGATGTGTTTTAGAGGGCCCCCTGGACTCTGCAAAGGTGCTGCCATACAAAACAGCCTTTTTGGCCTTTAAAACCAGAGAGACCAAGACTAATCACTTAGAAGGACTTCAGGAATAACACAGGGGTTTGATATTCAGAGTATGAGCTCCTTCAGTAATGCAGTTTATCCAGACCTTGCCATCAGGGTTTTTTTTTTCACCTTTTTCTGGGCACTTTCCAGGCTTTAATATATTTTTCAGTGTGGCCATCAGAGGAAGGTATAAGTAATTCAGATAATAGTGACAGAAAGAGAACTGTTTTAATGGGAAAGAGGACACAGAAGGGGGGAGATGTATTGGGAGGCTAAAGGATATACCCTAAATTAATATAATTCAGTATAAATGAGTATAGGACCCTGGAGTCCTGGAGTCCTGGATTCCCAGTCCTGGCTTTTAATCACTCCGTATCCTCTTTTGTCTTAAACTTGAAGCAAATCTTAGGCTGCCAATAAAGGTTTCAAATTAATAATAAATTACTGTCAGTCCTTCCTCATGGCTGGGATAATGGTTCAAATACACATACACTAACCTTTCTAAAGGCTCTTTTAAAAAGATTCTTACTATTTAAAACCTTTTTCATCTTCTCTGCATGTGTATCTTGTGTTTGTCTTTGGCTGCTGGCTAGTGGAACCTCCTTTTACCTGTTTTGACTGCATACTGTGGAAAAACACAGAAGTCCTTCCTCTTGCATAGCCAAAATGATGGAAAAGCCAGATCAGTTTATCTCATAGTAGCAAAGCAAAAAAATCAGACTGCTAGTTTATTCCTGTCAACCTCACTTCAACATTACAAATTACACTTTCTGCCCGGCCTGTCAATCACGAGCTGTAATGCATATAGGAAGGTGCTTTCTCTTGATGAAGAAATATTTCCAGGGTGGGAGGAAGCAGGAGGAACCTGACCAGCCTCACAATCAGGCTGCGAAGATTTCACCTGACAAGAAAGTCATCACCTTAAGACCCTTCAGTGTCAAGGGCAGGCAGGAACAGAACGAACTGGAGACAATGCTGAAGAAAACTCTGCAGAGACCACTGCTAGAGTCCAGCTGAGCTTTGTATTCCAGAAGGACATAATTTTGTGGTTACTGTGACCACCTGCAGCACTGCCAGGGAAAGCTCAGGTGATCTTTGCATGTCCTCTGCCACCCCTCTTGGCCCATTGCTGCTGTTTGCAGCTCTTTCAGTCTGTTCCCAGCAGTGGCATTTTTTGTGCTGGGAAATGTGCCTCTGAACATTTTTCTGCCTCTTGAGATACGTCAGTTGTATCTCAAGTTGTACAGAGGGGCCCATTGTAGATTATCAGATTAATCACCTAAATCCAGTTCTGTCATGAGTCAGGTTTATCTTCTGGGGGGGAAGGAGAGGGAGGTCTCTATGCCTCTATGTAATGCAGTAGGATCCAGTAGGTTCTTGATGTCACTGATGAGAACAGTAGAACATTTTTTTATTTGCAGAAGTTTTTGCCAATAAAATCACAGAATCATTTACCCCAGGCAGCCTGTTCAGTGCATGATCAGGAAAGAGAAAACATAGCTTGGAAAGACAGAAGCGGACTAGGACAGACAAGTGAGATTGTGGCAATGAAGCATGAAGGCTTGGAACACCCCTTTTCCCCAGCCTGGGATTGGAATTCAGAAATCTCAGTCTTATCATTTCAGAGTGACTGCAAGTATCTATGAAACTCAGGCAGGTCTTACTCCCTCCTAGCCCTGCAGGGCTTTCCAGGCACATAGAGAAATAGTAATAATAGCAACAACAAAATTAATAATAACACCACCACCACTAAGAATTATAACACTTCAAATTCAAGCAGTCTGTCTTATAAAGTGCTGAAAATCACTATGATACAAAACTTAACTCCTCCCCAGTTCACACATTTACTTTTTCCAGCTGCTTGTGTCTTATATTAGGAGATGTTGTCCCTTTACCATAAAATCTGAGCTATTAATGAATTTATTATCATTATTAAGTCTTAATACACATTTTAATCAGTTAGAGTAAGGGAACTCAACTGCATTCAGGCCTCTCTGTGCTGAGATTCAAAACCAGGCCTGTGCCTTGGGAACTTTGATTAAAAATCAAAGTTTGTACAGGGAAACTTCCATGTATTTGTGGTGATTAGCAACTGCTGTGTGGAGTTGACAGAATTACTGTCTTCAGCATCAGCATTTTGCCAGCTCTGTACTTCTAAGTAATTTTTGAGCTGGGGTTTTTGTAGGTTAGAATAAGTGGCATCTACCCATTGAGCCATGATCTGAAATATCAAAAGATCCATAACTTCTCTGTCTGATGGGATGAATTTTTGTTTCCCCTGTGATCATATGGGATTGTCTTTTACAGGGCAAGGCAAGATATACCAAGTGATGCTGGTGAATTTAGAAGCATTGTTTCAATTTGCCAAGAAACTGGAGAGCAGAAGTTAGGAGGAGGTGGGATAAGCCACATCATCCTTTCTGAAAAATCAAAAATCTATGTTTGTTCCCTAGCCATTGAAACTGGTTCTGCCTGCTGCTGCCGTCACATAACCACCACCACTAAAACAGTTTGTGTTCCCTCTACCTTTCCAGGACGGATCCCAGGATTTGTCCACAAAAAAATGGAAAGATATGCTGTTATACACAGGACCTGGCACCTGGTTAATCTGGTTAAGAAAAGTTATCAGTATTAAACAGGTAGTTCAAGGAAACTGCTAAGTAATTTTCTGAACGATGTGCTAGTTTTCTGAAACTCTGAAAGTCATGGAAACTATATTGCCTAAACAAAACAAACAAACAACCCCCAAAACCCAAACAAAACCACCAAAACAAAACAAAACAAACACACAAAAACCCTTAGAGAGGTTGCTTTTTTATGGGCCTATTAGAAGGATAACTCTAGCATCAAGAGGACTTCTGACACTTGATGATGCATGCTCTGCGTGTGTGCACATGTGCATGTTTGTAGATAATGCAGGGATTTTCCTATTAATGAAATCTAACTAATAAATTCTGCATATCTAAGGCATCCCTAAGTTAAATGGTCACTTTATAGAATCATGAGTGCATAAAATTTTAGATTGGGAATGTTATGTAATTAATCCTGAAAGCATTTCTCAGTACATTTCCATTTGAATTTTGAATGTAACAAGCTGCATCATTTTGACACACACTAGGATGTTTTTCTGCGACCTCCCTTGGCAAAGCAGAGATATTGGCTACTGTCTGACCATCTGTAATTTGAACAGACTATCTTAATGAACACCACTGTCACCTTTGATCTGGGAGTGACTGGCACCTTGCTATGTCTGGCATTCAGATGGAATAAGATGTTCCAGCTGGTGCTGATAATGTTATGTTGTACTTATGGCTGGCAACTAACTGCTGTCCTCCATGTGTTAGATAAAGCTCATAAGGTTGTTGATTTATTAGGAATGGTTTAATTAAGCTGATAATTAGATTAATTGTTTTTGTTTATATCAAAGTAAATTAAAATAAATTGGGTTAATATTTATCTTATGTTACGCTTCTACTTAATTATTTGATTTAGCAATTAAAGTGAATAAAATTGGAAAAATGGAGGGCTGGAAGATGAGGTTTTTTTCTCTCTCTGAAAATCAGGACCAGGTCTCTGAGGAGCTCTGGAGTAGGTAAGATCAAGCAATTGTGTGTCCCGATGATTACATATACAGTGAATCACTGGTTTCTCTAACACTTGTGATACCCACCTACAGAGGAAATACAGGCCAGGTTTGTAAAGACGCTTTGGTACATAACAGTGCATAATGAAATTTAGTTTTATTTTTTAGAACTATGTACACTTGTCTGTCCCTTAAGGCACATTTGAGGTGGAACACCTTTAAAACTCCAGATCAAATAGCTGCTAAGAATACCAGACAGCCTGTGACAGAAATGGTTAGGAGAGAACAGTGTTTCCCAGTTAAAGGAGGCAAAATTTATCACCTTTTCAATTACATTTTTAGCTTTGAAAGGAGGATAAAATCTTTAAACTTTCTTGAACTGAAATATTTGGCAACTCTCATGTTTTCTTTTTATTTTATATCAGTTGCCAAATAGGCTGAATTTTCAAAGTGTTGATACTTGGGGGAAAAAAAAAAGCCTGTTTATATTCTCAGCCAGCTTTGATGCATCCCACTGGCGCAAGCATGCATGTCTGATATATTTCAGATTTGTAACTCCCCCCCTCATACTGGTAATGATTTTCTGCGTGGCACTATATATAGATGCGTATATGAATATACAGACACTCTTTTCGATGTATAGGTGTGTAGGTGTAAATGTCTAAAAATACGCAGGGATGCATTCCACAACCTGCACAAGAGAGATCAAAGAAACCCCACAGAAGTGAAGGAGGAACACACGTTCAGCAACTCCACCATAACATCCTCATCCACCAATGTGCTCACTCTCATCACCTCTCAGCAGTCAGAAACGCCTCTGTTGTCCAGGACCAGGGTGATCTGAGGCATTGGAAGAGCTGATGGGATGCTACAGACAGAGTTCATGGCAGTGCCAAGGGTGGTGCTGGTTTTCTTGGCTCTGGGTTTGTCTCCTGGCATGGCTATTGCACCTTCTCAAAGCTGCATAAATGATATTCCACAGCAAAATGAAAGAACTCTGCAAGTGGTAAATAAATGTTGTATGACCCTGCAGGTATATGCTCTGCTTGCCTTCCAGATCTGTTCTGGTGATTTAGTTAGCAGAAATGTTCTGCCAGACAGCTGCAAGGGAATATTACATAATGGTTATGAAAAGTGATTTTTGAGCTCTCTGGAGACCTTTATTCCACATTTATATCTGCCCAGCAGAGGAACAGAAATACCTTCCCAACACCGAGTCAATACTTTTGTAAATCCCTCCACCATCACACATGCACAGTCAGTCCAGCAGCAGCAGGGGAAATGGCTTTGGAGAGAAACAACCGGATATTTCATCACCTGCTCTCTCCTGCCCTCTTGTTTGCCTCTGAGGTGAATTAGTGACTGGTGGTGTCTGGTCCTTTGGCTGCTTTTAGACAAATGAGGAGGTGAAGGAGGGGATTTGCCTGTGTGCCTGGCCAGTGATGGGGCTGCAGCTGGGAAGGAACTGGAGCACATCAGGTGGAAGCCTGGGCATGAGTGTAACCACGCCGAAACCTCCAGACCAGCCAAAGGGCCCCAACATGCATAGCCAGCAGCAGACAGACATGAAGGAGCCGGAGGATTTGGGTCTCTTGGGAGGCACCAAAGTCCTGTCTTGCAGTCTGGACTCCACGCAGCAGACACAGCACGCATCTGTCACACAGCTTTGATTTTGAATGCTCTCCAGGGGACTGCCCAAGGATAAGCTACACATGGAATGCCGCTCACAGAAAATATTCAGGGAGCAATGTATGATTGCGAGGATTGGTTCTCAAGACAGCCTGAGAACAGGGAGGAGAGGAGAAATTTTGGCAAGTGAGTTATTCATCATAAAACACATTCTCCCATCCCCCCCAGTCACACACCAGAGTTTATCCTGAAGATGGCTATTGCACGTGCAAGAGAGATGGAGACGCTAAGGCCTTTCATCAGTGCAGGACTGCCTTATTGAGTCATCCTGATGATGAATGCTTGAAGCCTGCTCAAAAGTGCAGCGCAATTACTGCTGAGTAATAGCAGCAGGTGGAGCTTTCAGCTCCAGCTGGGATGTGAGACGCAATGGTGAAATCAATCAGTGTGGAAGAGACCTTGGTGTGGGAGGGAGGGGGACAGGGGGAGAATTTTTCCTTGAGTAGCCCCTGAATTTAGGGAAGAGGGAGCTTAAATTGGTTAAGAATCTTATGGGTGACTGAAGTCAAATTTATTGTTCACTAAAGCTGCACCTGAAAGGAAATGTATCTGAGCTCTGTGGAGCAAAATGGTAACTATACCTGATTAAACAAGGTGGAGATAAAAGGTCTGACAAGGCACAGGGAAGAAATGAGAGTTGAGCATACATGCTATAACAACCCCAAATAATTACAGCAAGTCCAGTCTACTGATGTTTCCTAGATCCCTAGATCTGGGACCACTGGGAAGGCTGCTTTGGGTGCCATGAACTCTTGTCAAGACAAGATGCCAAAGAAAGTGGAAGACTGGGCCTTCACTTACTTTCAGTCAGGATGTTATTTGATGTTGTGAGTTGTTTTCTGCTGCTTTTATAGACAACATGCCTTTGTTGCGTGGTCTCTGAAAACACACCACTGCCTACAGTAAAACGGGCTTGGTTTTCAAGGCTTGGCTGGTACTTTCATGATGAAGAATTGCCCAACTATGGTTCACACAGATGTACCAGGGGGAAAAAGGCAATAAAGCCACTGTAGTTTATTGCACGAGGAGGGGTTCTTACTGTGTGTTTGAGCTAACCAGGGAGTTCAGCCAAGGTTACAAGCAACCAGAGGAGCATCTGGAGCCCGCCCTGCAGAGGTCAATGTGTTGAGGCTATCCATGCTCCCTTCCCACACTAGAGACCCTCCTAACAGAGCAGAGCAGAGGAGGGCTAGGACTAGTGGGTTGGACGACTCCTGAGATGCTCTACTCTTCACATGCCCCACTGGAAGAAGGGCATATCCATGCTTTGTTGGTAGTTGACATACCATGTTGGACAGGCTGGTCTGGAGACTGACAGAAAGCTCGTTAAAGTCAGATACCGGGGTAAAGAATAAAAACATTTTTGAGAAGAGAAGAGGAAAGGAGAGAGACTGTGGAAGAATTTGATGTTAGGCATTATCAATCTTCTGCTTGAAAATGACAGGTGGTGCCTATGAAACCTACTTAAAGTTCCTGTGTGTCATAGGGAATATTTTTTTTCCAGAACCTTGAAAGAAATTGGACAATTATATATTAAAACAGATTCTATTTCTGGTCACCTGTGTTTTAGATGTCTGAGCTGTGCATGTTAGATGATATGTCAGACAGAAACAGCAGATGGATTATTTATTTCCCTGCAGGGAAAAGGCTTGACCAAAAGCAGAGGCTCTTCACTGCTACCATGCTGACTGGAAATGAGAAATAAAGTCCCACTTGTCACTTTGCTTGGTAGTGGGCTGTTTTAAGGAGTGTGGCCCTGTGCTCAAAGCACCAGTTTTGGAGCCTAGAGACCTGTGCCTTGGTCCTGAGTTATGCCACAGGCTATGAACAACTTTGGGAAAGTTGCTTCAATGCTCTGCAACACTGCTTTTCTGTATGTAAAAGAATAGACCTGGTAACTAACTGATTCAGAAGGTTATTCCAAGGTTAGACCAGTGCTAGTGAATCATTTCAGTACCTTAAGATAGAAGTTACTGTAGAAATGCTTATCATCATAACCTCAGTCTTCCTCAAAGGTTAATACTGGCAGAACATAAGGAACTTGCCGTCAAGAGTCAGGATGTCCATATTTAAGCAGAGACTATTTAAAGATCAGGCTTGCATCTTGCATTAATTTTTCATGAATTTCCCTTTCTTTTTTTCTTTTATCAATAGGAAAAAAGAAATAGGAGATGGAGGAATAAAAAATTACTCTTCTTTCTCTACAGTTCACTGTCCTCTTCACTTGCTCCCCTCTTCACTGCTGGTTTGTTACCTAAGAAATGATATGCACAGTGACCTATTTTGGAACATATATTCTTACTCTGAGGAAGATGCATAAGACAGCAAGAATACAGGACCTCTCTAAGGTAATTTCAAGTAAGGCCTAAAGATACTTATAATTGTGCAACTAGTGCATGAGGAGGGAACAAGTTATTAATCACTAGTGCTTCCCCTTGTTTCCAGCATGTAAATAAGTCAGATATGCATTAATAAAGAGGTAGGTGAGAGAACGAGCCAGATGGACAAACAGGAATTGGAATGGCTCACAGCACACCTGGCTCTGGCTGACCAGAAAGATTCCTTAGTATTCATGCTGACTCTGAGTGAATGTAAAGGAGATTTCTTCCTAAACAAAATGTTATAAGAAACCCTGAAGATTAATGGTAGTGACAAAATTTGAATTGCATGACTTCTCTTAAAGGAAACATAGACCTTAAATCACTGCCCTTTACCTCCAACCTCGCTGGAAAAAGAAAGTCTCATTCTGCCTGGCTATGGTTCCAGCTCTAGGCCAAGAGGTCTGCAACTGAAGAGGGAACCTGGGAGAACCATATTCCAGAATTCATGTGACATTCCCCCTTTACTACTTTCCTGGGAGAAATGAGACCAAAGGCTCTGATCTTCAGTGCTCTCCTTGATGAGCAGTGAAAGGAAAAAAGAACAACAAAAAAGTCCTCTGCAAGTCTGTGTGTGTTTTGTTCCTATATTAATACCCATTGTGGGAATAGATAGAAGAGGATTAACAGTGGCTATCCTCTCTTCAATCTAATCTCCTATTGACTAAGAAACATCACTTAGGGACGTCTTGAAGGAATTAACACAAATCCTTTTAAAACTCTTCAGTGCCTTTTCCCTTTCCTTCCCACCCCCCCCACTCCCCATCCCAACCCCTTCTCCCTGTGCCCCCTTATGCTGAATTTGTGGCAGAGGATGTGGCCAAGGAGGAACATGGATAATCAATTAAGATCAGACTTTTACCATTTGAGATGCGTTACCATATGTCCCACTGACATATCCTGAAACACAAACTCGATCTATCACATTGCAAATGAATTCAAAGAGGAAGATTAAAGAGGCAGAGAGGCACACAGTCTCACTGCAGAATTAAATAAAAAAAAAAGGGTGAAGAAAAAAGCATGAAAGCAGGAACAGCAGAGAGAAACCTGGCTCATCTGTAGCCAAACTTTACAATCCATCCTGTAATTCTTTCAATGGAATCTGATGGCAAGGATGGTTTGGGATAGTCTGAACCATGACTTGGCTGTAAATAAAAGGGCTTTTGTCCACTTGAGATATGATGAAAGCACTTACACACAAAGACACTTCTCTGTTTTCTCTTTAGCCTCCCCAGAAGAATTTCTCAGGATCAAATGCATTGAAATGGATCAAATGCAGCTGTATTTGTTTGTTACCTGTGGTCATTCCAGGCCAGCAAAGCACCTCATCATCAGTCAGTCTGGGGTGAGCACTAGGGATCTAAGAGTAATCAGTGTACGTCATCTTCATGGTCACAAGTTTCTGAAGTATAAAATGTCTACTTTTCTCCAGGGGGCTTGGTGCTTGTCAGAAATCACCGCCCTGACTTCAGAGAAGGTAAATCCACTGCAGGCTGAAAGCAAAGGTGTAGCTCTTTTAATTCAGTTAATTTCTCAGAATTAGAGTAGATGCTTTTTCTGCTTTACTGCTTTCATTTTCATTTCCTCTGTACTCTCCTACAAGGTTTGAGATGTAGATATTTCCCACCCTGTCCAGCACACCTGAAAAACTTCTGGCATAAAGAAGAGAAAAAATTCGAAGAAATTTTAAAATATGTAAGGCCTTTCCTTCTCCTCTCTCAATGTTTTCTGCAATTTTTCTGAAGTATTTGTATTTATTAAATTAATACCATAAAAGCATAAAGCTTTGAGATGAAAATAGAACTAATACAACTTAAAACAGAACTGCCAATCAGTATGTTCAATATGCAGCCAATCCACAAATAAGAGTCCACTGATCACATTCCCCATTTATATCCTTGCTCCCTGGGCTTGCTTTCAGGGCACATCCAAGTTTTGTGTGAGGGAATCAAAGGCCACATAAGATTAAAGGCAGAGAATGAAGCTAAAGCCTTATTTTTGGATGAGCTTTTACCTACTCCAGCAAGGTCTTTACTTCTGCCCTGGAAAACCACTGTCTGCTAAAACTTGCCTGTCATTTCTAATTTTCTCTATAAGAAGCATAAGGAACAGTGGTGGGTCTGCTGAGGAACTACACTAATTGCACAACTGCCAGAAACATACGTGTCCTCTTTCTTTAAAATTAAACTGTTATATAAATCCCACCATTGGGAGGCTCCATGTGTCACAGCCTAGAGTGGTTGAGGTACCAGAGGGAAAGAAGACTGCTAGATTAGCTTGCTTCCCATCTGTTTGCTCACAGAGAGCTGGTTAAGGAGCCCTCCTAGCAGAGACAGGAGACAGACGCACACAGAAGGTAGCAAGGACATACTGTGTATTCTTTATCAGCCATGGCTCGATTTGAGATTTATTTTAATTCTTGAATTAATTTGATGCTCGTGAGGAGACAGGCTGTCAGCACTGACAAAAGGCTGCCTGACAGCCAAGAGGTACCAGGTGGGTTTTACGTATACAGCCTTTGCCTGCACCCCTTGTTCCTGGTGTGCAGAACTAGCTGCCCTGGTCTCTACCCCTCTGCTGTGCAGCCAGCCCCATCCTGATCACCACCCAGAGCAACAGGCACATCAATGCAGAGCTCCTTCCCACATCCATGCAGGGCTCTTACCCACCTCACCACCTCACAGTGCCAACACAGCCTGTGAGCTGGGATCAAGTATAGTAGGTGCATCCTAGAGAAAGGAAGCAATTTGGAAAAGTCAAAAGCTGAGCTACATTATTAACTTTTTTTCATTTCCTAACATTTCAGTAAGGGACTCATTTAACCTTTATTGATGGGAAGGGTAGAGGAGGGAGAAAAGAAAAAAAAACCCAGAAGAGTTATGCAACCTGGAAATAGAAGGAAACAATTCTTCTAAGCTGCCAAGGAAGTTCAGCAGTCCCAGTGCCTTCATCTGGAGTCCCTGGTTTAGTGACTGGTTGAGCCATCAGTCATTGTTGGCAGTGTAACACTGTAACCAGAAATGCTCTTTTTTTTCTGAGGATCTCACTTAAAAAGCAATGCTGACTTCTTGGGGTGATTTCTCCTGAAAGAAGGTGCTGAGGGAAAGCATCTGCATGAATGCTGTCTGAACTATGAACTGTTTTTGTTTCCTGCTTCTGCATTAAGTAAATATTTAGACTCTATGCAGGGCAAACATTTTTTTTGACTTTTTGTAAAAGCAAGTTCTCATGTAATTCTGTTTCAGAAAGCCTAAAATGCTTGGTCAGACATATCTAGTTTAACCATTTTAGAGTGGATTTAAAGAGCTTCCAAAGTAAACATAGTGCTCAAAATTAGCCTGAAATACTGTACTTCATATAATTTACTTTGGAAAGCTCACTCATTACTCCAAGGAATGTCAAATTCTTGCAGCCTCTAGAGGCATATACAAAATTTTAAACAATGCACATCATGTAATGACAAACTGCCATTTATAGAGATCTCAATCCAAACATCAATTGTTATTCCTCTCTAGCATCTCCTCAAGGACTGATGCCTGATTTTACTATCTTTACTCGAGGAGAAGGCAGAAAAGACTCTCCCAGTAATTACTTCCATCAGTAGTGACTCGTGGATTGTAAGGAAAGAACAAGTGTTCTCCCTTTCCTGTACTCTTCTTGTGCTTCTGGTTCAGCCCCGGTAGGTTAAAAAAATGAATATATAGTGGATTTTCACAAATATTTCAGAAACATGGAGGATTGTCATGCACTGTGTTTTTATTTAAAAACTATTGTCAAGCAAGACATGTGTTGTTTAATAATCTCTTTGGTCAACAGAATTCATTAACAGTTAAAACATTAACTGCTTCTGTTAAGGACCTACTTACTCTGACATCTGGGGCAGGGTGGGAAGATGAAAAAAGGGATAATATTTCTACTCTGTCTCAGCAAAGGAGCAGAGAGGAAATCCTACTGCAGAAATCCAGACATAATCCAGCTTTTCACATCTGCAGTGATGTATCTGAAAAATAAAACAAATTATTTTCTTCAAAATATGAGCAGTTCATGAACTGGGCCAGATGTAGCCCAAATATGGAGGTTTTGGCTGCATAGCAGCGTGATACCTCCCCTGTCTCATGATCAGCAGCACATGTATTTCATCAGGCAGCACTAGTAGGGAAAGAGGGAGCTACAACCCTTTTTTATTCTATCCCTGGGAATCCATTCCCAGGAACACCCATGACCCTCCACAGCCCTGAAAGAACCATCATCTGCCTAACAGGGAGAGGAAAACACATAAGAATTTAAAAAAAAAAAAATTAAAACCAAAATTCTGTTCTTCTGATCTTGAAATACATCAGACTCCCGCTATGCTAGCACACAAGGACACCCTGAATCCAGAACTTTGTTTTCCTGTGTTGGAAACTGCAGAGCAAAGGAATTTGGGTTTCTACCTGCTGTTGAGTGCATTTCCATTTCAAAAACTATACCCTGGTACTTTGTTTTGTTTTCTCAAGGAGTCCTTCACACACCTGAAATCCTTCCATCATCCCAGAAGTGGAGAGGGAAGAAAAAGAGTTGCAAGATACATATTTCTGTCAGTCCATATTTCTGAGCATGCAGATTGATATTTAAATAGACACAGAACCACACAATACATAAAGCTGAAAAGCACATACAGAGAAGATAGTGATGTATTCCCTTACTTTCCTCCCCTTACACTGCCAATCCTATATACCATTCTGATGAAAGATATGTAAGAAGGATGGTACCCTTGTCAAAGTTTGTTGTATTAATTGGAAATTCAAAACACTGCAGTGAATTGCGGTGGGATTTTGAGGGGAAAAAATACTCAGAAGTAGGCCACTGGTTTCAGGAAGGCTAGGAATAATGCCAGCTGCATGCTGAAAACATGTGCATGTGTGTGGCAACATCATACTGAGACATTCAGTAGTTCAGCTGTTTTGAAAAGCATGCTTCTAATTTAGTTTTGAACAGAAAATACTTCAAACTAACTGATTTCTATAAAAAGTTGGAGCCACTGAGATGGGATAGTTACTTTTACTTCATAGATTTTAGACATCATGTGTCCTGCAGAGGTGACTGGAAGATTTGCTGTGAGAGGTAGGTAAATAACTGTGGCAATATGGCCTTCTCATTTTAATTGGTCATGTATCCTTCTGCTCTTTCTTCTGTCCCTTGGCTTCTGCCCCCTTGCCCTTTACTGTCTGACCAAAGAAGATCCTTCCTTCAGAGTCTGCTTGACCCTCACCTTGCTGGTTGGAAAAGTCAAGGTAGCCATGGTAAATTAAAAATAGCTACTAACACGCCATTTGAGATAGAAGAAAACAGTCGCTTAAAAAAAAAATCTAGAAGACCATCTAAAACAACGATAGTGCCAGGCAACTTTAACACTTTTAAAGACATTTGAGTGGTGGTTTCTCAATCCCAGGCTCCCTGGGATTCCTTGTTATCACATTTTAGACAATTTTTTTTTTTGCTGACTTAGGAGTGATGGAGGGAATCTTACAAAGTCAGATGTCTCCCACTAAGTAGAGAATTTATCCATCCTATTTACATCTGGCATAGAGGATTTCTTTTTTAGGAAGAAGGATATACCCTTTCCTATTTCCTTCTGCAAAGTTATCACCTCCCCCCACCACGTTGTTTAATGCTCCCATTACAAAATCCCATTCCTTCCCAGCCTCAGCACCCAGTCCTAAACATCGGAGTCTGGCAGGTTCTTGCTGTCAGGAAATGAAACATTTGGATGATGGAGGCCTTTGGGCACACACGAATAACTACAGTGGGATGCATCCCCGTCCTGCTGCTTTAGAGGCAGAAGAAAGCAAATCGCTGGAGTTTATCTGCTGGCCAGTCCCCGACCATTGGGCCGTGAGCCGGCTCACAGCGCACTCCCTTCTCTCTTCCCTTACACTTTTCCTGGAGACACTTTTTGCCTAGTCTTCATACACATTTTTTTATACAAAGGGGTCACTTCCCTTGAGTTTTCCTTAATTCCCTATTCCTGAGCTGTTCCTTCTAACTACACAGGAGTGAGTACCTGTCCTCTCAGCACAGCCTGCCTAACAAAAAAACCCCTTCAAACTTCCTCAGCTGCTTTGCATTTTCCCCCACACTGGATGACACTGTGTGCTTGCCTTTCCGGTTTGGAGTTTGCATCATTACCAAAGCTCCCTGCTTTCACGAGAAGATTTAGGGATCCTCTCAAGCAAATAATTAACCGGTTAGACAGAAATTTGGTAGATTTAACACTCAAACGGTAATAATATTTTCCATTTTAAATTTCCAAAGGATTTAGTCAGATTAAATAGGTTTCTAATCCCTGTGTCTTTCATGATCCTAAGTTGGGTACAATGTATATTTGTACGGGGAATTAATGACACAAAAGAGCCAGCAATAGTATTCTCCTCAAAGCATAGAAGGAATAATACCCATTTAATGGGACTTATAAAGTTTCTAACAGGCATGTTTTAGAAATAAAAAGAAAAGAAACAAAACACTGTTATTGAAGATCTCTACAGCAAAAAAAGCCAACATTCAATTTTCAAAATTAAGATCAAATATATTTATAAAGAAATAGATATTTTATTGCAAGAAAGTTATCTCCCCTTTATCCTTCTGAAAAACTATAAAAATTTCAGTCTCATTATGATGATATTATTATTGTTGTTGTTATTATTATTATTATTTAAAATCCTTGTTTGGGTCCAAAACCACTTTTCATTGGAAAAAGCTTCACAATGAAACCCCCCAATCACATTTACACTCTAAAACAAGTAATGTGAACATAAATACATTATTAGTTACAGCAGGTTTCTCAGGACAAACCAGTTTTTAGGGACAAATTTAACTCTATTATGAACCATGGAATTTAATGAAGTGAACTAAAAAAGAATGTGGACAGAGATGCAGAAAGAATGGAAGTGCCAAATTTTATCTTTACGTGTATTTTGTACTGAGGGGGCAAACACTCTAATTATAGTTTCTCCCGCAGTGCTTCCTTTTTTTCCTATTTTAGAAAGGACTGACGTTTTTCAGTGCAACCCCTCTATCCAGGTATCTGCAGGACACTTCAGACCAAGAGTTCAAACACACTGCAGGCTGTGCAGTGACCAGCTGAATGAACACACGCCTCCCACAGAGCTAGCACCTCTAAAAGTACACATGAATTTCTGACAATTTAGTGCTTCAGACTGTGCAGTTTCTTCAGCATTTGCGAGGCTGAGACTGTAAAAGCTTTTTTTTTCAGAGCTGACCTTTTCCCAACTATTTTCCCAGCTTCCCTGACACCGTGTGAAATAAAACATTTCCTTGTAGATTCCTGCAACTCCTGGCTCAGAGGGGGATTATACAGCACATAGCTCCTCCCCAGACATGGACCTGCATGGGGCTGATGTGCCAACACAAGCTGTGATAACTTGTGGTTTTAGGGGCAGTGATTCCCGGGTTCAATTTGCAGTGTGCCAGCCGAGACGGCAGTTGTCATGAGAGACAGGACTTCCCCCGGTGAACCACTGATTTCAGGCAACAACAGGGACACAGGGGTAGAGCTTTGTGATTCAGTTCCATAATGAAAACAGAATAAATAACTTTTCTGAGCAGGGATTTGGCTTCTTTCTAGCTTCAACAGAGAGAGGCTCTGCAGTGCCCTCTGCTTTCCCCTACCAGTGGCTGCCCACTGGTTCCTATGATTAAGGTGCCACTGGACCTTTGAACCTCTCAGCACAGGACAGCAGTGTTGAAAACATAGGGTGCCTCTATTGAATGGCAATGACTAGACACTTGCCAGCTGCAGGGCTTCCTTACAAAGTCTACTTTTTCCCATAATGTGTATCAAATAAACTAATTTTGCTTTGCTTTCCCCCTCTCATAGGAAAATGGGCTGCATGAGTTATGTACCACAGAATTTTCACTGTCTTCAGAATAGGTCTTTCAAAGTGTTTAAATCAAGGACTTGGGTCCCAAGAAGAAACTTCTGTCACTGAATTGTTGACAAAACAGTTGCTTTTTCCAGGGAACAGCTGCTAAATAGGGATTTGTCTCTCAAGTAGTAAAATAAATGATAATTTTCTAGACAGCAGGAGGATATTGGAGACCAAGATTCGCAGGTCTATCCTGGGCGTGGGAGGGAAGTATGGTGTAAGACTTACAGACAAGACTGAGAACATGACACTTGATTTGAAATGCAGCAACCAACATCAGCTAAAGCAATTTGCAAGGTGAAGGATCTATACTGAACCCCCAATACAGCCTGAACCGTCTTCATCTATAAAACTATTTTGCAAGAGAAAAAATCTAATAGGGCCTGACTGCTGGGTAATTTTGGAGATATAAGATTTTTGATCAACACAAAAGGCTGCAAAAGGCATGGAAATAAAAGGAGCAATCAGTGCAGGTACTATGCCAAACACAAACCCAACACAAAACATGCTCATTACAGCATTCTGGATAGGAACTCTCCCTCTGCTGTAATTGTAAAGCACTGCCAGCCTTACTGACAAGTTCATTAGTCAGCCTGTGGTCCCCTGGGCAAAACTCAGACATATGTGAGGGGCTTTGTCATCCAGACACTTTCCTAGCAGTTACAGAGACTTATAAGATCATTTGTGCAGCTGATGTATTTCTATGTCTGCGTAATGTGAATTCACACACACTATGCTCACACGATTGCACTTGATTTTGATAAGTCACTTGAAGTCTAGAGTAATGCGGTGATGTCCCTTCAACTAGTCTCTTCTGCCTCCCCATCAGCTTTATTATATTTTCCATGCAAAAGCCAACAGTCTATGGCTGTACATAGGTACAGCCAAGCCTCATGCTGTTGTACTCTGCTAACAAACATGGGCATTTGACTCCCACTGTGCCCAAGGGGATCATTTTGTGCTTTTTGAGGGAAAGAAACAATACCAATGCTCAATTCAATCCCCAGAGAAAAGCAGTAATCTCTGGAAAAGCACTGAGATGTGTGGCAGGCTGGTGCTGCCTGGGCAGCGAGCCCCATCCACAGGCCATGAGGAAGCCCACTCCCACGAAGTGCTAAAATTCTTTAATTGAAAGAAAGATCCCATGATGCAGTTTAGAAGTAATTTGGCAGCTCTCAATGAGCACCCACTCCCCACACTACTGTGCAAAGCCTTAGAAAAAGCGATCACAGGGAACTGAGTGCCACTTCCAGGCAATAGTCATAGGACTTTTGGGACTGACTTCTGCCTCAAAGAGATGGTTCAGATTTATTAGATTTTTTTTTTTTCCTCCCTGGAACAATGACTTAACCAGCTTAGTTTGTTAAACTTTTCAGCCTTTCAGATTACATAGTGTTTTCAATAATAGTCTTACAAAAAATACTTTAGTTTTAACTTCTAAAATGCATTCAGAACTCAGTAAACTGAATCTAGCAAAACTAACAGGCATCAAAAAAACAGGAATTTTTCTTATTCTGATTTTCTTATTTTTCTTATTTTTGAACTATCTCTACCTTTAAAGGAAAGGTAAGCTTGTAGGGAAGGAAGGTCATATTTTCTCCAAATCAATTAACATAAAGATACATGATGACTGGACATTGATTTATTGGGGAATTCTAGAGAATCTGTATGTTTACCGTCAGCACTAAAGTCCTGTTTTTTCAGGCATGCAATTCTTACTCCTATTGCCATTTAGCCACCGGCTGAATTTTACTTCCAATTAGTTTTACCCATTAACCACCATGGGCCTAAAACATATCCTTAACTATTCAACTGACAGGCAGTTTAGACTGGAAATGCACACAGCCTTTCCCTTGTCTTAAGAGACGGGTTTTAAATAATCTGAAAATAATTGAATTGTTCATGGTATCCTCAGCTGAGCTCCCTACTCACAGATCATTGATCAGCAGAAAACCCCATCAGACTCTCAAAGATTTGTAATATCTAAACACAGGAAACAGAGATATACAGTTTAGCTGGTGATAAAAGGGCAGCAAGTGAAAGGAAGGCTGCTTCAAAGATGACTGAAAGTGTCAGTTGTGTTTCTTCAGTATCACTGATTCTGAGCCCTGTATAAAGGTATCTTTAGCCCCCTTCTCGAATTTTCTTCTAGTAAATAATGACTTGTAGTCATGTTTTTTTTTCTACATGACCTTAGGAATCATCAGACTCCTATGTTTCCCCTCTGCAAGCTGCGTGCTACACTGGCGAAAGAAACAGGCTATGTCTGGTCATAGGGTTCTTATTTGAATAGCCACACTTACCTTCTCCAGGATTTCATCCTGAGCAGCTGTGGCACCAATCACAGTCTGTCTTTCATCTGCCAACAAACAGATTTTAGGCTGCTTTCTGAAGTGAAAAAACAACCACACTTACGCAATCGCACTCTGTGTGTCAACTTGTTTATTCTCTCCATGCATCTAGCATCCCTAACTTTTGTACTCTGTGTCTGATTTCAGCAAAATTACCAGAGGAATACTCATCTGAAATATTTTAAACTCATTTAAACTGCTGTTGATAGTCTTGAAAAGAAAGATACTGTTAGTATCCAGACAGGAGAGAAACATGAAGGGTATAATTTCTAGAGAGGAAAAGTCAATTGACCTTCACACCTTTAGAAACCAATCCCGAAATTTTTTTCATGGGTAACCAGACTGCCTTTGTCTGCCACTCACAGCAAGACTTGCCGAAGGCAGACTCGGCTTTGCTTACCCATGGAGGTAAGGGAAAGAGCCCACGAACAATTCAGCTTTTCCAGTCCCTCTCTTTGCCCTCTACATTTTCATCCCAAGTCTATTGTGTGTATACGCACAGCAGCACTTCCAAATTGCTGATTCACACAGCCAGGCTAAAGATGGGTTTCCCCATGGCAACTGCCTCACTTTCTACCTTTTCTGTCCTTACAGGCTTTCAGGTGATGATTTCAAACTACCTGTGCATATCTTACTGCTTTACCTTTCCTCCAAGGCTACAGGCTTGAGGAAAACCTCTCTCTTTTCTAGTTAATTCAGGCATTTTTGAGCAGCTATAGGCAGGAACTCTGGCTCTCTCTGAAGTTGCCAAAGGCCCTTGGCCATACTTTTCTGCTGTTTTTCCTCAGATCTAAATGTTATCAGTGTAGAACAGATTTTATTGCAGAGTATGTTTCCCAGGGAAACGCCCTGAGTTCCCAACACATGCCAATTGTCAGTTTGCCAAAACCATACCCTAAGGCAAGAATTAAATGTAGGCAAATGTAAGTGCCCTGAGAAATTCAGGCCAGAAACAGAGAGGACACAGCAAGTAGACAAGAAAATATTTGATGTCAGCAAGAAAACAGATCTCTAAGTGATGGGAAGTGTTCCTATTTTAATGATAATTTGCTTTATGTGAAGATGTAAATCCCAAAGAAGAGACTTACTCCTCCCTTGGCTGACATGAATACAGCCTTTCTCTCAGCAGTTCTGCCCACCTGAGTTTAAAACCCTTCCAGGATAGTTTGGCTTTACATGAGGAAAGAAAGCAGTCTCAAGACCAGTAATGATGGGGCATTTGGGATCCTTCAACCCTAACCTATACTCAGAGCTTCTCTGTACCCTAAAGACATCCTCACGTGTAACCATTCTGGCCTCCTGCCATTGACAGTATGATTGTTCATACATTTATCCCTGTTATTAGATAATCACCAGCTGGAATCTCTTAACAGGAACATCATTATTTCCCGGAAACTGCAAAAAGTAGCTCTCTGACCCTGGATCCTCTTGAGATGTTTCACCTGTTCTTTTTTTATTATTATTTTTAGGTAAAAACTATAGACATTCATTTTAACTTTAATATCAGAAAATACACATATCTTCATTACAGTTTTATAATTGGCCACCTCTTCAGCTAAAATTTTAGAAGCATTCAATGTTTGACAACAGACTATTGTCAAAAATACAGTTACGATACATTTTTTATCAGCTTTTGCCCATCATTTCATGTAAAGTGGAGCAGAATTCTAATTTGTTGCAGATTTTATGTATGACCTGAATGTTTTATCTCTGTAGTGGTTTTACCTGCTGCACTTCACAAAGAAGGACACATCTTTATTTTGTTTCATATGTGGTATTTGGAAATCCCTTGGCACCGAGACTTTGGACAGTTCTGTCATTGTTCTGGGAAAGCTCCATGACCTGCACACCTGTTTTTGAAGCTTAATAGATCAGCATGTCGGAACTAAAGCTTCATCTTAAACTCAAACACAATTTTTTCCTGCCAAGGTTCTTTTAAAGTCACAGTGCCCCCACCAGGGTCATCTTTTCTCCAGCTCTTGCAAAATCTATGAAGCATCCCCCATCAGTGATGCCTTTCAGCCTTTCTCCTTTCTAGATAAAAGTCCTGGAAACAGTCATCCACTGACTTTCTTCAGTTCTTCAGCTAGATCAGTGGTGTTTAAACCCTGTATTTCAGCATTTCCAGTTTCCTGAATTAAGGGTTTTCATGCTATCTTCCAAAGTAACAAGGAGGGAAACCTAAGGTATGAGTCAGCTCTGGACTCTAAGTTAAGAATGCTGTCTAGAGCAACTGGAGCACTTATAGTCATGCATTTTTCTGTCCTGCTGGACTACTTCCACCTTTTTCTTTGGTCAAGTATTTATCCACAGTCTTCTTGAATCCTTTCTGACAGTACTAAAAAAAATAGCATCTCAGGGAGTTTTTACTTCCCCAGACTCTCATATGTCCTCTCCTCATAGCTTTTCTAGCACTCTCCACAATTCCTGTTTCGATGTTCTCTTCTCCATGATTTCCATTCCCTAACCAACCCCACAGCCAGTAGCCAACAGGGCTGTCTCCCAAGCATAGTTTTCATTTTCTTCAGCCCATCATCACCTAGTACCACCCTGTTTGTGTTCAAGGACAGGGATTTCTCTCAAAGTACGTATCTTTGGTAATTCTCTCTGTTCCCTTCACTGGACTGGATACCTAACTAAGGTAGGAATTCCCTGTAGGTGCAGCCAGGTTATGCCATTAGCTTCTGACAAGTCTTTCACTTACCACTCAGCTCCACAATTCACATTGCTATAAGCCAGCAAGTACTGCTCCTTTTTTCATCACTCCAAAAGTTCAAAAACACTCAATAGAGCAGGTGGATCACTGTGTTGACAACAGCAAGATGATCCTTGACCACCCTGCTACCAAAGCAACCATTCTGCCATTATTAACATTGAGGAATGAGGAGGCAACCCCGGTTAAACACTGAAAAACTAATATTGGGCTTTCAGAAACCACTTTTCAGAAACTCCTTAATGATCTTTCACAACCCTGCAGAAGAATCTCATTAGCAGCAGCAGAAACCCTGGAGCTGTGCAGAACGCATCCAGCATGTGTCGAAGGAGACCATTAGTTTGTCTCCTGATGAAAGAGGCCCATGAGTCACAGTGTAGGAGTCACTTGGGGGCCGGCAGAGATTTTGAGAATAGTGAGAAAGGACATCTAAGCAATCTAAGTGGAAACCCAGCAGCAACAGGGAAGTCACAAAAGGGGTAGCTGTAGACTTTGTGAACTGAGAACAAACAAACAGAGTGTCAGGTTTAATGTTTTTCAACTTTTGAGGCAGAATGACGGTTTAAGTTAATTTGGAGGAAATATCAGCATGAAGTACAAAATTATCTCTGCTATATGAGATCTCTTTATAGAGGAGAGTTCAGCACCTTTGGTATGAACCTGGCCAGAACATGCTCAAAGTTGTTCTCTTTCTCTTTTGCAAAAACAATGATTTTACTTTTCTAGTGAGCAAAGTTCAAGCATGAGTTATTCTGCCCTCATCCCCTCAGTGCAAAACTAAAACATCCAAATGAACAGATGTCAAAATGTCTTCTGGATGTTGTAAATACTTTTCAAATTCTTCCATTTTGGACTATATCCACCTAATGTAGCTAGAGATGCTGCACCAAAATCGCACTTGAGGTTTTGACCTAGGTGTCTTTTACATTTACATTCCTCGGTCACCCTTATTTTAATGATGCTCAGAAACATTTAACAGATTCAGCTACTTGCATCTCTCCATTCTCACCCTCTACTTCTCTGTCAGAGTCAGCCTTCATCTTTTTCAGGGAACCAGTTCTTGGAAAGTGCCAGGTATGCTCAGTTGACATTTAACTGAACAGAAATAGGGGCTGCTCAGACTCCTGAAATATCTGCTCAGATCTTTTTAGGACTTTCCAGATATACTGATCTATGATGTGGACTAATTGGAATTGAGACAAATCCTCACATTGATTTTGCTTGAGCTAAGCTGGAACAAGAACCAAATCCTTCAGAGGTGATGGCTATCCTGAGGCCTCTTGCTTCTAATTCTGCTATTAGACACATTTCTCCTGGTATCTGATTATTTTATTTATTTACTTATTTTTACATAAAAGCTGCCTTGTCCTCAGTCAGAAGAGTGACATTAAGGCTGAATTTTGCACTGCCCAGTTTCCAGATTTTATGTTTCACAACTTGGTTTCTTATCATTGTAGCTAGCTTTCAAACAAGAGAAAAAAACCCCAATGCTTATGAAATCTAGATGCCTAAAATGCATCAAGGACACTTTCCTAGGCATTGTACCACTGAACTGTGAATGGAAAAGTTACAAGACCTCTTCAAAACAGAGCTTCCCATGTTGATGGACCACTCTTTCAGTGAGGAAATTTTTCCTAGTATCCAATCTAAACCTCCCCTGGTACAACTGGAGGCCATTTCATCTCATCCTTTCAATTATTATCTGGGAGAATGTTTAGCGTGGGTGGATCAGACTTCCTGAAATGCCATGAATGCAGCCATGAACTACCCAGGCTGTCAAGGAAACAAAGGGGAAAGAGAGTAGGCGATTTTCTCTGAATTTATCAGGATTCCTTGGATGCTTTGGATGGAAGGTGTTTTATGCCTTGCTCAAGCATGGCTGACGTGGTTTCCATGGGCTGGCAGTGGCTGCTGGGTGTAAGATGGCACTTTGTATCAACTCTGGAAGACAGTTCTGCCACACAGAATGAGTCTGTTCTTGAAATCTCCATAATCCCTGGTGCTTCCTGCACAAACTCTTTATGTCCTTGTCATCCAACCTAGGTTACAGGGGAAAGCTGCTAGTAGGATCATTCTGCTTGAATTATGTCCTTGATCTGTTAAAACCCCAAATAGGGATGGAGGCAGGCTAAGGGAGAGAAAGAAAGTAGCCAGCGTCAGACTATGACTCTTCGTTTTTCCCTCCCACACAGCATGGGCCTGAGGGAAGGCAGAGAATAATGAGCACTGCAGCCTTGTTTTAAGAGTTTGTTGCTTCACTAAACAGAAATTAGAAATTAGAAGGCAAAACAAATCCTTGTTAAATGTTGAATATTGTGCATCCCTCTGCATTTATGTTTCAGAACATCTGGAGTGTCCTGTGAGAGCTTTTGTAGCTCCCTTATAAGTGGGACAGAAAGAAAAAGCAAAAGAAAGCCACAGAAAAGGCAGTGGTCCAGGAATTAGGTGTCAACTACTCATAGAAGAACCACAGCAGCAAGACTGAGAAAAACAAGACACATATTTCTTTTTCTGGATCACCTGGAAGGTACCCATCTAATCAAGCATCTCTGTCTCACCAAGTTCTGGAATTTTTCCATGCTCCATTCTCTCCTCCATGAAGTACCACAAAACCAGGTGTTTCTCTCTACACATGATATTTTGCATCAAGGACACTTTCCTAGGCGTTGTACCACTGAACTGTGAATGGAAAAGTTACAAGACCTCTTCAAAACAGAGCTTCCCATGTTGATGCTCCTTGCCCTGTGTTCCTTGGGAGACTGAGTCAGTGAATGTATACAAGCTCTGGCAAACTTACTCCATGTGGCTTCTCGGTTAATACTCGCTTTGTGCAGACAATGGACGATTCATAAATGCTGACCATTCGCGTAAGACCAAGGGAGAATACAGTGAAAATACAAATGTGAGCATCTAAGTCGATGACTTCTGTGCAGTTACAGACTGTTGCCATAGGGGAGAAAAAAGCCTGGGTAGGACCAAATAACAACGAGAGGACTGCCTGCACAACAGCATGAGACAGAGCTTGACACTGAGAAGCAGCATCTTAACACAGAAGCGAAAGATGGAAAGCAAACCATTCTGCCATGAAAGGGAGAGGGTGTTCAGAGACAGAACTTCACATGGCACTGCAGAGGTTTGTAGAGTCTGAGACCATCCCTGGAAGTGTTCAAAAACATGTGGATGTGGCACTTAGGGACATGGTTTAGTAGTAGACTTGGTAGTGGTCGATTAACAGTTGGACTAAATGACCTTAGAGGTGTTTTCCAACCTAAACAATTCCATGATACTATGATTCTGTGATTCTGTGAAGTGACAGTGCCATTAAGGGAATGTCCTGTTTATTGAAAGAAGTGGAGTCTGGGTTCATTTGCCTGACATGACATCTTCTGCTTTCTTATAGAGTTTAGGAGAGCTGCCTCCAATACAAAACTTCGGAGTACAGAATGTTTTTTCTTTAAATGAAAGAAGAGACTGAAAAGAAAAAAAGAAAAATTGAAATTCATAGAAGTAGTGTGAGGCCACCTTAGAAATATTTCATTAAATGTACATTAGGTCTGTGGCACATATTTAAGCAGAAAAGGGAAAAAAACAGTGTACACTAATAGCAAGGTATATGAATATATATATGTAAACATCTTCCAAAAACTAGACCAGACAGGACTGCCAGAATTAATGAATGGAAATTACAGTCAGCACCAGGGAAAAGTATTATGATCTAGGTATTACTTACATGCTGTTCTGAAAACAGCCATACCTAAGTATATGCTTAAATGTTTCAGCAAAACAAGATTAAAACATTGCCATTGTCGAAAGAGACTCTGTAATTAGAACTGGACTCCCAGGATAGCAAATAAGCATGAAAAATTCTCTACCTTTTCTTTTTGATCACATTTCCTAAAAAAAAAAAAAAATACTCAGAAGAATTTCATTTACATGTCACAAACAACTTGATCTATATTCAGAAAGAACATTTTGTCCTCCTCGGATGTCAAAATAATTTTATCTCTTAACCTCAGTTTGGAGTCAGACATCAAGGATGCAATGCATGTGGCTACCATTAAAGTGTTAATCTGTAACACCTGCAGTTCACAGAAGTTGCTATACTTTAAATAAACTGAAATTTTTCTTTCCTATTCCCCTGCTATGCAGTGCTTAGTTGCAAATTGTTTTTTTAACTTGACTTCCAACTTTAAAAAAAAAAAAAATGCAGTTTAGACTTGCTACCTGAGAAGCTTAATTCAGTTTCCTGCTCCATCACAGATTCCTTGTGTGTCTTTCAGGAAGCCACAAAGGCTGGGATTTAAGAGATAGATTGGGGCTTTGCTTCCCTTTGAAATATTTTGTGGTTCTAGCCTTAGTCTCTATTACTATCTATAATATGTACACAATCATACAGACATACAATCCCCTTGGAAGCAGCTTGTAGTGGATTAAGATTTTTCTGCCTACTAGCTCTTCATTATGGGTCTTCTCTCATTTTTGTAGCCAACCTGCATTATAAGGTTGTATGAGTATTTGTAGTCTGCTTCAGTACAAAATCAGCTAGTTTAGCCTGAATTGTTACTGGAGGTTGTCTGGGCTATTGGCACAGCTCAGGGATCTGAGGAAGAAATAATGCCTGGAAGATGATAAATTCAATAATAAACAGTAGAAAAAAGGATGGGGCAAATAACAGCTTGATCAGCTACACATCTATTTATATACGGAGGAAACCCCTGCCTTTAGACATAGTCAGGATCCCCAGTACTGGGAAGGCATAGGCAGAATGAGGGTGGACAGGTTAGGATTATGGTACACCAGAGCAAAGTACAAGCAAGTTGATATTTGGTCTGGAGAAGAGAAAGAAGCACTTAGACAGCAGTACCAAGAAGAGACACAGCCAGATGTTCATATGTGTGTCAGGGAGAGGGATGGAAGAATACGGGGGCAGACCAAGCCAAAGTACATAGCAAGAAGACAGTCAAAAGCTGGAGAGATATGAGGAACAAGCATTTGCAATGATGAGAGGGCACCACAAGGACAAAAAACTAGCAGTACAGGTTGGGCAAACAGGTACCGGTTAAATGGGTTCATCCAACAGGTCAGAACTTTTCCTTTGGCGAGGTTTTAGTCCCCTGATAGCACAGCTACCACCAGGCACCGGCTGCCCAACTTAATTGCTTCTGCAGGGTCCTGCAGAAGGGCAGCTCAGCATTATGGCAATCAAACCTACAAAAGCATCATGCTGGAGGAGCACTTCCTTTCACAAGAATGAAACAAATTACTAGAGAAAAAAAATCACTTCTACCAAGACTCTGAAAAACAAGGATTATGTCTGAAAGATCCTCCTTGCATTATAAGCAGCTGACTCTCTTCCCAGGCTGCTCAGAAACATTTGATAGGTATATTCTACAATATATCTATTGTAGAAAAAAAAAAAAGATCCCACATATCCTTTGTGGGATTTTGTATCAACATACTAATTTTCAGTCAAATGCAGCAATAAGTCCTCTAGAAGTGGGGTCCATGATAGTAAAGAAAATGATAGATACTTATTCTAATGCATTCTGCCTTAAATATTTTGGATGTCAGGAACTCAGTTTTGGGTGTATCTGAAATGCCTCTTACACATCACTGGCATTTAATTTGTCCTTTCCTTCATCTCCAAAAGATAAGGTGTGTTTGGGTCACAGATTACAAGTAAATGGCCTGCTCCTGCTGCCAAATCTGGGAGCAATGAACCCTCATACTAGTAAGCTGTGTTTTCTTTAATGAGGTCCTTAAACTAAGCATAGAGACTGCTTATTAAAAGTGCTTTTAATGAGGTCAGTATTACCACTCAGCATTCGGTTGACCTGTGGGAAGGTAAGAAGAGTTCTAATGCTGCAATATTAGCAGATTTCTTGGTACTTATCAAAAGTCAAACCTGGTGCCTTACTTTGTTCTGCAGCTCCCAGAGGTTTGTGACTATTTGGAATTCTAATCTGTGTTAAAAAGAAAGCAGTTATGGTAACAACAGAACTAATAATGATTGGTTTTCTACTTACTTACATCCTACATTTGTTCATCTTTCTGCTTGCACCTACCACAATTATCTCAGCTACTCCTTTGCCCACCCCAAACTCCCTCCCACGTGACCTAAATTCAGGTCTATAACTGTATATTCTTCTGCTCCTCTGGTTAGTTCAGCCCATGATGAAGGCTCTTGTGCTTGTGCCAAAGCTTTTGCCTCAGTGACAGTATTAATTTGATGCTTGCTTTTTTTTACAGCTGCCAAATATTGTGAAACTTGTCAGATCTTTGTAACTTCAAGATACTTTGCCCTTTTGCTGACTCTGGTAGGATCAGCAGCTTGTTCAAGACAGCAAGGCAAGCAAAGCGACTGATGGACACAGATTTCAGTCACACTTTCTTAAAAACCCAACCCTCTAATGAGTCATTATGGCCATCAAAGAATGCTCACATGATCCCTAAAGCTTAAAAAATTAAGTTGCCATAAAAGGCATCTCAAACCTGTTTCATAATATCTAATGATTCTGTGGACATGATACATTACATATTTCATCTGCAAATCTATATAAGCTATAAGCCTTTGTGACCTATTCTAGCCTTCGAGATAGCTAGCTTTTTGCTGGCACACATCTTTTTTGGAGAGATGTGATTGATGTCAGGAAGTCTCATTCTTGTTAATTTGTTTCAAAATTATTTTCTGAAACCTCAGGAAAGAGAAAGCACCTTTTCCTCTCCAATCCCATAAGCTGTACAGTGCATAAAGGCTACTAGTCCCTAACTGTGCAGTGAAAACTGCAATGAAATTTTACTCCTCTCAACAGAAGGTAAAATAAAATACGTTTTCCACTATGAAATTACCCTTATTCTAAGGGTTTTAATCTTCTAGGTTTAAAGATGTTCTCCATGGCTCCCCCTGTTACATTCAGCAGTGTACATTGATGTTTAGTTTTGCTCTCCCTGTCACTTCCATTTATGCATTAGTGCTTGCATTTGAAATGAAGAAATCCCTGGGAAACTCCCCCTGGAAAGGCAGCTGACTTTTCCCACAGATACAGCTAGTGCCATGTTACTCATTACCCTGACTGCCTCTCAACATGCTATTGTGCATCTAAGAAGGGGGAGCACAGCAGCTCATCCTGCCCTGGAGGGTATTCCAGTCGATGCCGGGGGCTATCTGAACAAGAAACAAAGAATGCAAGTGCTTTATAACCACCCCCCTGGGACAGCAGGAATGTGAGCCAAAGCACTTTGCTACCACTGGAAGAAAAATGTCCCTTAGTGCTGCCTTCACGGCTGCCAGCACTGCAAACCAGCTGATAGATGTGTGAGATCAGCCCCAGGAAAACAGCAAGTCTTAGTCAGGGCTAAGGCCCAAAGAAAACAGTGACTCTGTCAGTGCAGAGTTCTGCCAGGTACATACCAGCCAAAAACCAGAAACATTGGATTCTCCTATGTCTGTGAAATCAGTGAGCCTGAGTCTCATATGCAAACTCTGTCTGACTCTATCTGCCAGTCCTGCAAATCGGAAAGATACACACTAAAATCACATGGTTACCCTATAAATCCTGCTTTACTCTTTACACCTTTGGAGTTGATGTAGGTTCTTGGAGTCTTTGGGTTACAGTGACCTTATATTTTCCAGCTTTTCTCCACAAAACAAAGTGATGAGAAACTCTGTGTTTGCCGGTAACACTGGAGGGGCTGCCAAGGTTTCTGGTCTGGATTGAACAGGGGACAGCTGAGCTTCTCCTGCCATTTATAGGCACAGACCTGTTGAGTAAAAGAAGAACATCAGAAGTCAGAAGCAGGAAGAAGAGTCCGTGACTTTGCCAAAGTATTACTGCAAAAAGAAAAGAAAATTAAAAAGAATATTTTTGCTGAAAAGCTTATAATGGGCATGTTACTCTTTGATTTACATGTTCTGCCAATATGGCTCAGCCATGGGGTTTCTCAGCTAAAACCCAGAGATCGTAAAGCTGGGCTTGAGGCTTTTTAAACATAACAGATTCTTGTACAAGTCAAGTATAGTGAAGATTTAGCATTTTCCCTAGAGTTTAAAGGTCCATTAAGATTTACACATACTGAAAATGGCTTCACAGGGTATTCTGAGTTGGAAGGAATCCACATGGATCATCGAGTCCAACTCTTAAATGAATGGCCTATGAGGGGATCAAACCCACAACCTTGGCATCATTAACACCATGCTCTAAACAATAGAGCTAATCTCAGGGCTTCTACTATGCAGTGCCTGGCATCAGCTTTTTAACAAATGAACCTGGTGATCTATAACAAGGTAACTTTCTGATATCTGAGGACAGAAAGATGGGAAGATGCTGCAGGAGGTTTCCACTGCTCTTTTCATGTGAGTGCTGTCTCTTTTCTATGTTCAACAAAGACCTATATGATATATTTTCTTGTCAAGCTCACAGTTGCAGAGTTACCCAGGAAAATACTGCGCTTTTTTTTTGCTGCCTATAAGTTTTATTTTTATTACACTACTCTGTATCATTGCTTGATAGTGACACCACATCTGTCTCTGTCTTCTTTACTTCATATGCTAAGGCCAGGTCTGACAACAACTTAACTGGAGTTAAGCAAGTACTTAACTGGTTCCTCAGGAATTAGTTCTTTTAATGTTAAAAAAAAAAAAAAAAAAAAAAAGGAAA
>JAYRBT010000042.1:52655395-52693468 GCA_036023395.1 Myiotriccus ornatus
AGAGTGAGGAAGAGTGAGGAAGAGTGAGGAAGAGTGAGGAAGAGGGAGGAAGAGGGAGGAAGAGGGAGGAAGAGGGAGGAAGAGGGAGGAAGAGGGAGGAAGAGAAAGAAGAAAGAAAGAGGAAGAAAGAACAACAAAAACCACTTGACAGAATCATATAGGCAGATTTGTTGCTTGAAATTATTTTTAAAATTACCTCAAGTTAAGGGGCACAACATGTATTAATACAATCTTTCCAGTCATTACTATCTGCTGTTTTTTTCTGTGTTACATTCCTTTGATTTCTCCCCCCGCCAAAAACTGAAAAACAACAAGACCTAAAGCCTGGTTAATGATGGTCTGATCTGTTCCTGATAGGTTAAATAGCTTGTGGCAACAGTAACAGAGGATCACAAACACGAAGGCAATCAGCTAGGGGAAGCAGTGCTATTAGCATTCTCGTGATTAAGATCCTAAGTGAGAAACTATTCTATGGCATATACTGAACTACTGCTCGGAGTGTAATAGCATCTCGACTCCAGAGGAATTACATTTGCTTACATCTTGCTTTTACAGATAAACTCAATTACCAAAAGTTCTGAAAATATTTAAAACATACACAAACAATAGGATCAATACGTGGCACTTTTTACTGGGGCAGCACCTCAGTTGCTTTTAATACACATCACCCACACACTCTTAAAAGTAGATTATCTCTACTTTTGTTTCGGGATTTAGAAGGCTGTTAAGAATAACCCCAATTAAATGTTTTTACTATTACTTCAACAGATTAAACTCTGTATCTAAATAAAACAGCTTTCCGCCAGGAAAGAAATTATTCGTAATTTCTTACCCAGTAAATAGAACTTAATGGATGAAGGATCCAGGTCATATTGTCCATATCCAACTAGTCCATCCCTCACAGAAGCTGCTGTTTGAGAACATGAAACATGCAACACAGAGCCCAGACTTAAAGCACATTTTATGGGCTTTACATTTCAGATATGATGTATCCTCTGAGGTAAAATTTTATAATCTATTCATTATCCAAGAGTCTTTTACAATAAGGAATTGAACTTTAAAATTAAGAGAAACAAACAAACAAACAACACAACCCCACTACCAAAACAAACAAATCAAGTCGTTAACTCTGCATCTAAGCATGTGTTATTTTAAGTACATGGTCTTGAGTTTCCTTATTCCTTTTTGACTCTAAATGTCTAAATACAATGGAAAGAATGGAAAGAATAAAGGTTATTTCTTTAAAAATATTAAGTAAGTGCCACATGTTTTTCAAGTCTCCAAATATGTAAATATATTTGGGGAGGGGGTGTGTTTAAAACCAGTAATGCTCTTATCCTGAAGCAATCAGAACTCCTTCCAATTAAGCTGCCTAATATTGCTACAAAATACAGAGGAAGCTGTGTTACTGCTTTTTTTTGCAATCCTACACCTCCTTTTGCTTCAAACTCTGCAGTAGGAAAAACTCTTAATTATTATGTCAAAGTAAGATTAGCAGCAAAAGAATTAGCACAGGCGGGTAGGGAAAAAATCTCCTGTGGACTGTACTGTTTGTAGCAATAGGTTAAAATAAGCAGTGACACCTCAAACTTCCCAACCAAGTCTACACTAAATTTTTGCCCCTATCTTTCTTCAGAAATTCAGCAGCACTAAATCCAAAACAAACTTAAATGACAGAGCAGTGACTTCCTTTGGTAAAATACTTGTTTTATGAAACCTGAAATTAGTTTCATTCATATGCTCAGGATCTTAAAGGCCAGGAGCATTCTGAGAGGATAGCAAAGGGGAGAGCCAGCAAGATTTGCTGTGTGGATAACATACCCTATGACTTCCTCTGCTGATACTCTTATTAGCACTAGAAGTACTTACGGTGACAATACAGGTTGTTTTCTTCCTTCCCTTCTTGTCGACAAACAGCTTGGTAAAGCAAATTACAAACATCTGTAATGGCTGTGCTTTGCACCACTTACTTAGTCAAGTAAGAAGTGACTACAACTGCCACAGAAAATTGCAGAAGTACTCTAATTTCCAGCACAGGAGCTAAACATTCCAGTGAAATGACCACTTTCTTCACACTTTTTACTTTATCTCATCAATCCCAACAGATGAAAGTTTCCTTAGAATCAAAACTACATCTATATATCAATGTCAATCTATACAGGAACTGAGCTCAAGGAAGAATGTATTTAAAATACATCTATTGCAAAGATGTGCCTTCTGTTCCCAACTTATGATATGCAAATGAAAGAAGGAAAGACCGTATTCCATATTTTACAATTAGCATTTTAAAACAAGATCAAAGGAATCAAGTAGAATGTTTTTGAAAGTGCTATGTTTTGATCACAGTCCCATTCCAGGAAGCCTGTTTATCTCCTCAGCATACTCTCAGGTTAAGGGATGCCTTTATCCAGAATTTCACATTCTAACCCAACACAGATGTTTTAGCATGTAAAAGAGTTAGGAAAACTCCACATACCCAGGAAGAACTTGAAGTGTGAAAGGTACTTTATAAAACTTTATCTTCAGCTTTTACAGTTTACTTTAGGTTTTGCACCTGTCTCACAGTAGCAGTAAAACTGCATCATCATTCCTTCACGATTTTGTAACTTGACAAAACACAACAGGACGACTCTGAACTGCTGCATTACAAATGCACATTCCACAATCCACTATCCCTGTTCAAATAACAATCATAGAATTATACAGCTGTCTTATTTTCTCAGAAAAAAGTATCCATAGTGAATTGAAGAGCCAAGCAAAACCACACCAAACCACATCCTGATACTAAAGAATTGGTAGTGCTAGAATTGCATTTTAATATACAGGGTTCAGAACAGCATACTGAACTGACACTAACTTGATCTGTGTTTCTGACTCTTTGGTTTCAGGTATTCATACATCTTATCTAATGAAGGCTTCATTCTCCCAGCAGCTGGATGATGCATTCTTTACACGCAGTTGATTTCCTTGACATTAACAGATTTGTATGTGAAAAAAAACAGAGTATCATACAAAGCAGCAAACACTGTTGGGGGAGGTTCATCTCTCAACTAGAGGTTAGTCGAGTACTTTAGCCCTGAACTAAATATCAGATACCAAAAAAATACAGCAGCATTTTGACCATCAATAAAAAAAAAAAAAAAAAAAAAAAAGATTAATAATAAGGATTTGAAGTTCCTCTTTTCTCAATGCCCTTCTGGAAATATTTAAGATAGGTTTGATTTTTTTTTTTTCTTCACTGAGAAACTTCAAACCACCAGGCATAAATTAGCACAGAAGTAAATCCTCACAGAACTAGAATCTAAGTAGGTTGCACTGTGAAGAAATATCTTGTAGTAATTTAGACATGCTTCATAGAAAGTGATTAGTGATTATCTAATATTCCAGTGTGGCCTTCCTGCAACTGTTATTAGAATCTTCTGAACACAACAGAACATGAGATAACCAGCAAAAAAATAATTCTGATTGGAAGGGTCATGAAACCTGAGCAGGCAAATGCAATTCACGTGAGACAGCGAGGCCAGATTTCTTGCTGATAATAATTCCACTTAGGAAAAACTATATGTGAAGGAAATGCAGCACAGGGCAGAGCTATTAGCAGAAGTGCAGCTGTCTTGTGTTCAAAGAGTCATTGGGGTGATAGCTTCCAGTAACTATCTAGGCATAATCGAAAGAAATAGAGAATGTAGACCCAAGATCAAGACTCAGCAATGAAAGTTTACCTGATGAAGGCCAAAAGCTGCATTACCATTACCCAGTATTTTACAGAAGACCATTTTATGTTGCAGCTGATAAAAGGAATGACTGCTGCTATTGTTGTCAAAGATATTTTTGGGTACTGTGGAAATAGTCTCCTCATCCCTTGAAGTCAAGAGGAGTTTTATACTTCCTTCATTCATTCTAACAGACTCTGGGCCTGATGTTAAAGCGTGCCAGAGCATGCTTGCATTCTTGTTCAGCAGATCTGGGCAGAACACAAAAAAATACTTTCAAACAAATAAATGGAGAATATTATTATTATCGTCATCATCATCATCAATATCATCAGCAGCATGTCTGTGCCAGGAATTCAAGAGTAAATTTTCAACATGCAGAATCATATTGTATGCCAAATTTAAGATGCTTCAAAAGGCCCAGTTTTCCAGACAACCAGTGCTCAACTCTTCCTCAGACATGTTTTAGAATGTCTTACTTCTGAAAATACAATCTCAGATTATAAGAGTTAGGCTTGTTTAGTCAGGGATTAGAAACGATTTTAAAAGCATTCCCGTTTCCCAAGTCTCGATACATAAAGTTAAAGGCCTTTTTTACATTAATATATCAACATCTTTGTAAGTTGCCTAGACTACAAATTGCCTAGTTCACAAAGTCTTCAAGTAAATGTGGGATGCTTTTTCCCCAAAATGAACCCAAGAGATCATCCTAGAAACAAGAACTTTCGGTTTCTCTGTTTAATTCACATGTGACTTCAAGTGAATTTCATGGATGCAAATTAAAAAAGAGAAGTTTTTTCCACTTTATAAACCTCAGTGCATATATTTGTTTTGTTTCCCTTGCTCATCTCTCCTCCACTCTACTCATCTCTCCTTTCTTCCTTCCTTCCTCCCTCCCCTCCCCTTCCCTCCCTCCTCTTCCCAAGCCTTCCCAAACCTTCCCTTCCTCTCTCTATTTCATTTTTCAGGATCTACTCTCAGTTGAAAAGTTGCTCTGGACTCTCTGAAATACTGATAATTTATTTTTTAAATGTGAAATACCAAGACCCTGAGGAATCTCTTAATGAATGAGACTTGAAACAGTATTTTGTCAGCTAATTGCATGCGGTAATAGATTTCAGGTTAAATCTGAAAATATACATGGCTTGAGGTTGCAGTGTTATGGATGAAACACTAAGAATGTCCTTCTTCATTATTACCTAGCTTATTTCTTTGAGCAAATCATAATAGTCTAATCACTGCCCTTGGATATGTGCTTGCAAGTCACTCTGAAGACAACAGGACTTTTGCCTGCATGTCCCAGGGCAAGGTTTTGCCCTATATTTCCAGTGATAATGAGTATTTTAAGCCCATTTGTAATTATTAGTTCACCAAGAGTTCTTTTTTTTTTTCCTTCTTGTGGATAAACTGGTAAAAATGTCTAACATAATAGTGGAATATGTCACTCTGGCTGGCAGTAAGGCCAGTGTAGCAAAAGTGGCAGGCTCTTGTTCCATTTCTTATTCATTACAAACATGACTCTGTATGCTGTTCATACAGCCTTAACTGTATGGCATGGGCACAGTATGGTGATATCCTTTTGGGATGTAGTTTGTTCCTCGAGTGTGTAACAAAACAGAAAGATTTAAATTGCATGTAATGAATCTGTGCAACATTTTCTTGCTGGGCAATGCAAGCTATAATTTCATAGTAATAACAGAAGTCCCTCATATCCACCGCATTACCTATCTATGCTTGGAGTGCTTCCCACAGTGCATGTGCTGAGGTTTTTATCAGCCTAATTTTAAATATCCCAAGTAATAGGACATTAAGACTTCCCCTCTGCCATAACTGCTGCGTAAGCAATCCCAGTGTCAGGAACTTTCTCTGGTATAAAATAATGTTATTGGTTTTTGTTTTTTAGTTTCCATCATTTAATAATGTACAGTCCTATTGCCTGTGTGGGTACTCTTCAAGTGTTTATAGGCTATAACTGTACCATAACCTACCCCTAAAAACAGCTTTGTATCTTATTTGTGTGTCCACCCTTGCCCATGGCCCACCCCCCATCCCTGGCTTATGCCCAGTGCCTGGAACTGCAACCAGTATCCTGCTCCCTGGTTGGAGCTGTGGGATGGGTCCTGGCTGCCAGGATCTGTCCTGCCTTATGGCTGTGCCATCCACTGGTACTCGTGTGTTCAATACATCTCTGGATGTTCTTGTCCTGTTATTAATGCTCAGTGTAAGAGAAGGGTATAATTATTATCTTGGGGATGAAGCTCTTGAAGGGTTAATTGGCTTGTTTTGATCTTCACGTGAGGAAATGAGAAGACAATATCTGTTGGACATAGTCCTGCTATAGGTCAGAAATGGCAGGAGAAGATCAGAAACCCTGGACTGTCAACACTATCAGAGAATGATGAAACACAGAGGCACCAGGACTGTTGAGCGGAGCGGAGCTGTTCCAGGGCAGGGCTGCTCTGGATTTCACGCAGATAATGCAGGAGCAGTTCAATTAAGAGAAGAAATCAATTAGAGAATTGCCCTGTAGTTACAATTCCTGAGGCAGCTGCACTCTCTTTGCATGGCTACCGACACTCCTTCACTCTCTAGGGAGACAGAAAAGATGGGTTTACTTCTCACACCATCTCCAAAGTCTTTATATCAGGTATTGAATCAATCTCAGTGTGTTAATATTAACTAATAGGAAGATAGGATGACTAAAGCAAGCTGCAGTATTACCTAGAGGAATAAAACCTTTCACTGGAAATGAGGGGAGAAATTCTGAGAAGACCTACCAAACTGGAGAAATTTGCACCACAAAAACAGATTAGATTTACTTTAGACAGGTGAGAGGTAAACAACACTGGAAGGAACAATTCAAGATACTGATTTATACTGATGGATTCAGAATTAGCTGTAATTTCTTAGGGAAATAGATCTAGGCATCATTATGGATCATTCAATGAAGACATCTGCTCTGCATGAAGCAGCAGCAAATAAGATGCCTGTCTGCATGGGAAAGGAGGTGGTGAATAGCAAACCGAAAATTGTATAAAATACCATTGTATACAACCTGCTCTACCAAACATCCTTACTTTGAATACTGCATTTACTTTTGGTCATTTCAGCTCAAAGAGGCCATGAGAGAAAGTGAAAGAGATTTCAAGAAAGCCAGGTGAAAATTATTAGAATCACAGGAGAATATTTCAAAAAGGGACAAAACAGAAAAGAACTAGATTCATGAATTTGGTTAGGAGTAAATTGAGGTGTGGTAGTGTTATGGTTTGACTCCAGCTGGCAACTGAGCCTCACACAGCCACTTGCTCACTCTTCCCCACTGGGTGGGGGAGAGAATCAGCAGAGTGAAAGTGTGGGTCAAGATAAAGAGTTTAATAGGTAAAGCAAAAGGTGTGCATACACACAAGGGAGGCAAAACAAGGAATTCATTCACCGCTTCCCATGGGCAGGCAGATGTTCAGCTATCTCCAGGAAAGCAGGGCTCCAGCATGTATAATGGTTACTCAGGAAGGCAAATACCATCACTCCAAATATTCCCCCTTCTTTCTTCTTCCCTAGCTTTATATGCAGAGGATGATGTCATATGGTATGGAAAATCCCTTGGGTCAGTGCGGATCAACTCTCCCAGCTCTGTCCCCTCCCAGCTTCTTGTGCATCAACAGCCTCCTCAGTGGTGGGGTGGGGAGAGAGACAGAAAAGACCATAACTCTGTGTAAGCACTGCTCAGCAGTAACTGAAACATCCCTGCACTATCACCTCTGTTTCCAGCACAAATCTAAAACAGAGCCCCATACCAGCTACTGTGAAGAAAACTAATTCTATTCCAGCCAACACCATCACAGATAGGAGAGAGCTGTCCAAAATACTATATAGTGCAGGAAGAAAGCTAAGCATATAATAATGTCTCCATTTTTCTATAATGTATGCTCCAAAAATGTTCTAAAAGAACAAAATGAAGTATCATTAGATTGGGTATTAGGAAAAATTTCTTCACTGAAAAGGCCATCAAGCATTGGAACAGGCTGCCCAATGAAGTGGTGGAATCACCATCCTCGAAAGTGTTCAAAAGATGTGTAGATGTGGTGCTTATGGACGTGGTTTAAAGGTGGACTTGGCAGTGCTGGGTTAATCTTTAAAATGATCTTAAAGGTCTTTTCCATCCTTAATGATTCTCTGATACTATGATCATTCATAACGTAGCCTGCAATGCCCTGGGATGCAGGATGAAATTGCAGCAAGAGTATTTAGATCCTGATTATCCATTAATGATAGTGACTGTCATTTACAGGAGGGTCCTATAACCACTGTAGGAGTGCTCTGAAAGTGTCTTACTATAAATAAGTCCCTTATAAGAATAAGTGAAGAGGGAGACTGAGATAAAATCTTCTAAGTTCAGATAAAATATCAAGTTCTATAATATCTGCATGCCTCAGGGCACTTGCACTAACCCGTTGCTGTTGCCAAAATGGAGAGGATGACAATATGACACACAGAATCTTAGAGTTTCGTTAATGTAAAATTTTAGTCTGCAGCACTGGGTATCAGCCCTCCCTGCTAGATGAACTCCTGGATCACAGATATCCCCAAAAAGCCCATAGCACCTCTACCTCTCCATGAACAGTGGTCACTAATCTCTGTGGGAGAGTCTTCCACTGATAATCAGCTTCATCCTCTGTACTTTAATTCACAACTGAATTTAGTAAGATCTTCCTCCTTGCAAAAACTGGCAGTGAGGCAGAGGACAGAGGTAAATGAATGTCTGGGACTTCACAGAAACATGGAAGAAAAAATAAAGGAAGAGACACGTGCATGGAAAAGGGCCAATTTAAAGTAAAAATTCTCAAATGAATGATGAAGGGAGAAAAAGGTGAAGCATTTGAGAGACAGGAGGGTACAACGAAACAATAGAAAGGGTGAAGACAAAATGGGATAGGAGTCTAAAAGGAAAAAGGGGTGGAATGAAAAAATATAGCACAGATTATTCAGAGGCCACAAAGGGAAGAGAATATAAAGGCATATAAATTTGAGGGGAAAAGAAGGTAGGCAAGTACAGAAAGAGCAGAGAAAAGAGCTAAAAGAAAGGAGACCTAAAATTAAAAAAAAAAAAAAAAAAAAGAGTAAAAATATGTGAAAAGACAACTTGAAATATGCCATGGAATAAGTAAGAAAGACTGTTTCCATAGAAATAGAAATATTAACAACGGATGGTGAAAGTGGAGAGGCTGAAGTGAGGGTGGATGTAAGATGGAATTTGAGAGAGAAGACCATGAACTACCAGTGTACTACCAACACCTTCCAGTGCAAGACAGAGAATGAACTCTGTCCGTCAGTTACCTCCAGTTCAGAGTTTCTTCTGTGCAGGGTCAAAATGTAAGATATATGAAAATACAAAACAATGAATGCCTCTTAGTGGTATAGCTGTTGGACAGTTTATGATACAGTGGATCTAAGAGCAAATTCTGCTGACCATGTTAGAAGAAATCACATATTTTCTGTATACTGCTGCTAATCCCAGAGGAAAATGTACATTCTGCAGAAGTACTAGAAAGAATGGACCAGTCCATGATTTGTGTCCTTCCTCAAAAATGGAAAGCTAATGGCCTTGTTAAATTATGTCTCTGCCACCTAGGAAGTAAAATTATCAAAAATTAATTGTAGATAGCTCTCAAAATTTTTTAAAAAAGCTTTTATGTACCTAACAATTTTTTTATTTTAGAATGTGACTGTTACTCAGAGCATGGGAACAGGTTCTGTAATCTCACTGGATTTCCATTCCTTCCTGATGCGATTTTACAACGCAGTTCCAAAAGTTTGTCTCATCCACCCTGGCTATTTCATACCCATAAGGGTGTGAGATCCAAGAACAAGTGAGCCTGATATCTGCTCTCCTACCTCTTGCTTCGATAGGCAAGCAGGATGGCAGGGAAACGGGTCTAAAGGTGTAGATCTTGGAATTTTAGCCTCATTCTTAGGAGACGTCACTGGCTTTTGTGACCCTTTACACTTATCATTATCAGTGTTTCCTCCCTTGCCTTTTGCTGGCCCATGTAGATAGGGGATAGTTTCATGCTGGGTATTCTACAGCATACAATGCACAACGACTTCAGGTCATGCTATAGGGATAATAATCTATTAAGGATAGTAATCTATTAAAGGTAGTTACTGCACTACCCTTGGCCATTATTTGCAATCTGCTTAGGTATTCATTGCTCTCACTGCACATCCCTGTCCTGGTCCAACAGAAGCACAAACATGAGATGTTTATTATTTTTCTATGTATTTAATCAGAAAGAAAAAACTTTTCCCCCACCCAACCTCCTAGTAAGCATAGGATGGAGATTTATACTGTAATTAAGATATAGTTAACAAATTCCCATGAGTCTTCCATCTTTTTCATTTCTTGCAAGTTCAATCACTGTCAAAACCTCACTTTCTAGAGACTATTTTTGGTTCCTGAAGAGAATTCAGTCATCTTTATAATCTTTTTTATTCTGTTTCATTTGACTTTTGAGACTAACTTTCAGACTGGAACAATAAATAAACTTAGGCCTGGATGGGGGTGGTAAGGATTAAGAGACTTTTATTTCTATCTGATCTCCTTATATTCTGATTCATTTCCAGAAGTAGCAACCCCTCTTTGAGTTTCTAGTGCGAATGAAAAGGAGGAAAAATAAAAGGCTGTAAGGGACAAAAAGATGGAAAGGAGAGTTGGTTTAAAATGCACATTAGGAATGAAGTACCATCTATAACCTAATATTCGGTCTATAACCTAATATTACGTAGTCCTTCTGCTTACAAATTTGGAAGAGTTACCTCTTACAGGTCTTTGCCTATGATGTCAGAGTCAGGATTTTACTGATGCTTATCCATTTCTTCTGCCTTTTACTTCCCTCCTTTTTATATCCTGGACAGTAGCTCTGCATCTCCCATTCTATCCCCACACCTTGGCAAAGCAACATTTAATGCAAATAAATGTGATAATGGGATTCACCTTCTCTACAATATTTAATTATCTATGACACCTACAGTCAGACTCATTTCCTTGGACTTACCTTCACTTTTACTTGACCATCTGGGTTAAACTCTTGTATTCCCATCCTAACAGCTCTGCATACTGTACTCAGCTTATAAAGGGATGGATTTCTGCTTTTGCTCTCAGCAGTGCAGTATCTGATGCCCTGTGAGTCTTGAATCATCCTTACCAGTGGGATGTGAGGCCCAGATCAAAGCAAATCCTCACTGACAATAAATTCATATCCACTGAATTTAGCAGAGCTGCATTAGTGCTTATAACTTCCTATCCTTTATCTGCACTCCACTCACAGCATTATAACAACTGTTTTTGTGGCTCATTTCATATGTGCTTGTTTATCATTCCCAGGAACAATTTGATTTCATTCTTTGAAGACCATTTTCCTGTGGCATTTTCCCATTCGGATTATCCATTTAGCACTTACGGCTTCGGTTCAGCAAAGCACTTAAGCTCATGCTAAAGCAAATGCATTCTAAACATGCAGAGACATATGCTGCTGATATATCATTAGGGCTTAATACTTATATGGACACAGTGCCTAGCAACCCAGCCCTGTTCCAGGAGTTCCGCTGCTGCTGTGTGTTGTACTGCCACACAACAGAAAGACAAACACTGTTCTCAGAAGCTTCCAGACCTGAGCTTTTCACACTGTACATCCCTTGAATGTATAATGAATATTAACCTGTGTAAGCATTATGCTGAGGGTTAGATGAGCTAAGGTAGCTCTCATTTGTTGATAGGGAAAATAAAGCAGCAAAACAGTTGCCAGTGTCAGCCTTTCTGCACCAGCACTGGCAGATGAGCCCATTACCCCTCGTGGGCTTTGTTAATTTTTCTGGATTTAGGTTTGGCAATTATGCCAAAGCATTGCTTCCAGGCCTAGACATGGAAATCAAACATTTTGCTGATCAAGAAAAAAGCACATCGATATGCTATATTGATTATATGAGCATAGAGGATTTGCAAGCTCTAAATACGTGGAACAACAGATAATAAATCAGTGTTACAAAGAAGACAAACCATTATATAGAAATATCAATTTATGTCACAGCAGAATTTTGTTCTTGCATGGTTTGGTCTGTTATGGACTTCTACTACTTTTTTCTGTCAGTTAATCAGTCTCTTCTGGGTTTGACAGTCACTCTGGAAAGTTTTGTTTTAATTCTGTCACAAATTGGGTTGAAAAGGTCATATTTCTGTTTCGTAAATCCTCACAAACTGGGCTTTAGAGATACAAAACTACTATCAGTGTGTTTATATATGTTTCATCTTGTGCTCTACTGACCCTAAAAAGGGAGAGAAATAATTTTAGATACGACATGTAGAATGAGTTCCTCATCCCACTCTCTTTCACACTTTATAACTGTTAAATGGAAATGGTTCTACATGGTCATTATTCTGGGACAATCCAGCTCTAATTCACTATGCCCAAACTGGCTTTTACAATCCAACATTAGACTTCTCTGCAGTTGTTTGCATGTAGCCTAATACCAAGAAGATATTCTGCCCACTCTGGAGACCTCCACACAGCTCTCTGAGGTCATTGTTAGAAGCAGATCAGCACATTAAAGGCTTTGGTGTTTAATCCACCATGTAAGCCCCCTTACCCAGTTATGAGGATTTGATTGTGCCTAATCTCATGTGATAATCAGCCATGGTCCATCTATTGAACATCCTGTAGTTGTCACTACAAAGAAGTACTTGGACTAACAAGGCCTTTAGTTATGGTAGGGACCCTTCTCTGGTCCAGAGACCAAGACAAATCTCCTTGACCTCCAGATGTTTTTCAACAGATCTACTCAAAACATTGCCTATATCCTTGTATACACTGTGACACATGCAAAGAAAACACTCATTAGGATATGATACATAAGAGGAGGATATGCTCCTGTGCCTAAAGGAAGGATAGTGTCGTAGCCTCTGGGCTCCCGTTTTGCTTCAAGTGGACTTTAACCCTGCCAAGATGGTGACTGCTCCCAAATCTCTGCTGCAGAACACTCAGCACTGTTTGCAGACACCACAGCCCTTCTACACCAGTACTGCACACATACTGGTTCTCCTAGGCTCACTCACATGTGACTGGCAGGCAATTAGTTGTCTGTCACCTTCCAGGGATTTCCCAGCTTCAGCTGCACCAAGCACCATGGATGGAAGCCATTGGTTTTGCATTCTGCTCCTCAATCCTACCTGCTTTTGTGGATTCAGACGTTTTTTAATCAAATGCCTAAACTCATAAGCAATCGTTGGGTCTTTGCAAATGTGTGACTCTGTGGTTAAAGTCAGAAGTTAAAGCAAGACAACCATTAAGTGCAAGCGACGTTTAAACTGAATATTTCTGTCATTCCAACACTGTTTTTCCATTATACTTCAGGGTATTGATTCCTTTTTATCCTTTAAAAAAGGGCACCAAACACTTTTACATTTTTTAAAGATAAGACAAATAAAAGAAATTGGTGAGCTGTGAAAACAGAAGCAGCAAGGAACACTAAAAACAGAGTCTGGCCTTCAAAATAAAAGGAAATGTGCTACAAGATGTGCAACAAGAGCATCCAGTTTGCTAAAAGACTTATTCTTCCCTTTCCTTTTCACCCAGAAGCAGCCAGTAAAGGCAAAACAGTACAGAAGGCCCAGAGTAGTACACTGACCACAGCAGCCAAGAATCCCAAGGAGAGATAATCGTCATAAATAAAGATGAATTTGGTGTCCCTTATTTAGCCTTTCTTTAAAAAGCCTGAGACGTAGGCATTTTTCATGTGGATAATTATATGTTAAATAAAAATGACATTCGAAAGTTAGTCAAGCTATTTGCAAATCCAGGTTGGATTTGCAGATTGCTTAAGCCAAAATGGATAAAAGAAATATGTAAGGCAGAGGGTGGGTAAAGCTGAATTGTTTAACTCAACATTTTAAAAAAAAAAAAAAAAGTTTGGTTGGGTTTTGTTTGTTTTAATCTTGAACACTGCTTTGAGATCAAATGGAACAAAATTTGTATTATCTCCTTTTTTTCCTTTTCAGTCTTCTATGAAATGATAGTCATTGAATGTTTTATCCGGGTGCAGAGAAAAACTAAGAGTTTGTTTGGTCAAGAATGTTTTCCTTGTTAGTTTCAACTATCATCCTTCATAGTTTCCTTCTTTCTTTCAGTTACAGTATCAAAAATTTAGAGCACTGGAACAAATCACTGAATGGTTTTGTGCAATCAGCAACTTCGCTTGACAGAGTCAGAGGACTAGAATAGCAAGGGGGCAGATAAGTACTGACAGAGGCCTCTGGAGTACATTTATGTCTGGCACTTGAATTTCAGCAGCTTCAGAAACAGTGAGAAACACAGGAGTGACAAAAGACTGACATGGCATAAGCAACTTAATATCAGATAGGGAACAGTATATTAAATCAGAGGCCAGCATAACAAAAGAGATTCTGGCAATCAGAATTAGGGTGAACTGGCAAAGCTGAACCAGATCAGCTGGTATAAAACCCAGAGAAAATCAAAGGTAATTTCTGTGGTTACAAAAATTAACAAGCAAAACCTGGAAGTACTTCTTTCAGACTTTATCAAGACCTCTGTAGGCTTCATGTGATGCCTCTGTGTGCCACTGCCACCAGCTCCTTGCTTCTCCAGCACCTTAGCTAGATTACTTGCTTCCTGAAACCCACTGAGGTGCTACTTGCTTGCCCCACAGCAACAGCCTTTCTTGTTGTCCACTAAATAACCAGCTCCCATGTCATCAGCATTAGCTGTCAGTGTTATCAAACAGTAATAACATTGAGGTCTGAGAGCTGTTTTGCAACAACTGCTTGTGGCCTGAGAGGGAAGGTTTTGAACTCCACACCCTCTCTAATACATTTTATGTTCTGAGTCGTGCTCTTTACCACCTTTCAGGACACATTTCCAAAGTCTTTGTGCCCCTTTCCAGGGCTTGAGGAGGAGATGGAAATGACAGAAGTTAGAAAAGAGGAAGAGAAAGTCTGTGATACAAGAGAGATGACTGAGGCCTGTATTTCCACACTTCCCAGCCTCTGGCCAGCACAGCTAGGAAAAGACTCCTTCTGTGAACACAGCCAGTAGATCATGAGTAGTACTAAGATTTCACACAGTATTGGCAGTTTCAGCAGATAAACCCTTTAGTGTCACTTCATGTTCAGTGCACTTCTGGGATAACTCTAGAGATGACACATCACACACAGTCTCTCTCTGTTCAGCATGCAACTGTCTGTCCCCAGTCCTGTGCCCAGATCAGCATCTCCAGGGATAGGTGGGAAGAGCATCCTGTGAGTGAATAGACTGCATGACCCTGCTCAGGAGCCTCAAGTCCTTGTAGGTTTCCCCCCGCCCCAGGGATTACTTTTCCAGATTAGGCAAAAAGAAACCTCTTACAATTAAATATTCATATGACTTGAGTGGGAAGATGTTGCTGCTCTTCACATACATTAGGCTCATCTTTTCAATTGACAATGTTCAGTGTTCAAAATCCGTAAATGACTTGCCTTAATACCTTTATACCTTTATACCTTAACACATGTGGAACAAAAAATTTAAAGATTCACTGGGCCTTTTTCAAAATATGTAGAGATTGTTTCTGAATTTCTGTAAGAAGGACCACTCCAGGGAAAGTGTATAATAACTCTGGTGGGAAGTCTGTATGCTTAAGAAAAAAGAAGTAAGGAAGAATCCTCACATCTTCAGCTTAGCAGATTTACTTGCTTACCTTTGTGGTTGCATTTAGCACTTTGATATAAAGCTTGTGATAGAACAAGTACATGTAGAAGCCCTACAGATCCTGTGTACTGTACATCCATAGCCCACTGACTGTGGTTTTACTTTGGATTCTTGTTGTGACACTGAAGATGAAAGAGGAGGCTTTGCCTGAGAGAAAAAGAAGAGGAAAAAAGTAGAGTACAGAAAGGGAAAGAAAGGATGGAAAAACAGTAGGAATGAAAATGTTTGATGCTGTGTTTGCTATATTTAATTGGAAAAAAAAGGTAGAAAAGCTGTGCAAAATCTCTTTCTGTCCTTATCCTGAGGAATAAGGGAACTGTAGATGTGACTGTAGCTGGGTAGGAGGAATATGACTTCAGCACTCTACAGGGTTCAAGGAAAAAGAAGACATGCTCCACACAATCCAAACAGCTCCTCATGCTGCTCAAACTACCTCTGTCAGCAGCTTCCATATGCCCTTAAGATGCTGCTGGATCCAGCATAACCTGGTGTACCATCTACATCTTTTAACATAATCTGCTGAGCTGGCGCTATGCTGGTCCCAGGTCCTTCTGATCCGTCCAGGAACATGACACTAAAAGCACACTGACACACCACACCAGATCCTTTACATCCAGTTGGTGGGTTTCTCTGATTAGAAACAGAAGGAACACCATGAGAGGGAGACAGAGTGCCATATGAAATCTGTGTAGTTCCATACTTTTAATATGACCCAAAGCTACCCCTGCATGTTTGCTTACTGCTATTGTTTTGACTGCCCATTGACATTCGATTGCCATAGTTCTATTTCAAATTTAGCAGGTGATGTTTCCTTTGTGTTGCCTTTGGTCCTGACAAAAGCAGGTCCAAATAAACTTGTCATTGAGAAAATGGGCTCTAGTAGTTCATATCTTCTGCAGTTGTTTGCCTTCCTTCCCCTTATATCTCTGTCTTTCTATGGCATCTCCAGTCTTTTTCTTTTGCTTTTTTGTTTTCCCTTATGACATATCCAGGAAGAATAAAGTAGCATAAAGGCATTAAATTAATACATGATTATGGGCAAGTCTGTATCTAATGTTGATCATGAGATATAGAGAAAATCATCTACATACAGCAAATCTGACAGCATTATAAATCAGGTAAGCTTCCCCCAAATCATCCATATCCACATTTGGCCTATCAGCATTTGCTTTCGGCAAAGGCAATGCATTTTTCTATTTAAAGAATCACAGAATATGCCAAGTTTGAGGAGACTCACAAGGATCTTAAAGTCCAACTCTCAGCCCTGCACAGGACCATCCCCAAGAGTCACACCATGTGCCTGAGAGTATCATCCAAACACTTGAACTCTGTCAGGCTTGGTGCTGTGATCACTTCCCTGGGGAGCCTCTTCCAGCACCCAACCACTCTCTGGGTGAAGAACCTTTCTCTAACATCCAAGCTAAACCTTCCCTGACACAACTTTAGGCCATTCCCACAGGTCCTGTCACTGGTAGCCACAGAGAAGAGATCAGTGCCTGCCCCTCCTCTTCCCCTCATGAGGAAGTAGTAGACTGTGATGAGGTCTCCCCTCAGTCTCCTCTTCTCCAGGCTGCACAGACCAAGTGATTAGGCAGGTTGAAGACTTGAATATGAGCGGCATTTATCTACACCACTGATGTAAGTCAGTCTCAAAGCTGGTTCAGCCATGATGGTCAAGTGCAATTTGCACGATGTTCCCATATGGCATGACATCTAAGGACCTCTCTGCAGTATGAGGAACTGATTTCTATGGAGCAGTGTTCAAATAGTCACTTAGCAGGCTGCTGGTGGGGCAAATATAAATTTATAAGTGCAGGGAAACATGGAAGTGTTACTGCTCCCACAGGAGACAGCTGGTGACTGCTGGATGAGTGCAGGAACAGTTTCACAATTCAAGCTACGGTGTCGTCCAGACCTGAGCTCTGCTTTGACTTTTTTCCTTCCCACGTGTGGTTTCCAACAGCTCACTGCCAGGCTGACATTTCTTCTCACTGCTGCTGGTGGATGATTTCCTTGCTGTTTGGAAACTCCAACAGGCGTTATGACTAAGCCATGTCAGGTGATTGACAGGTTTGTACACACAGCAGCCTGGGGCAGCCAAGAAACACTGATGACATCTCACAGACATATGAAGGCAAGGGAGAGAGTAGATTTTGTAGGCTGAGGAGGAAGCAAAACAGGCTTCAGTTCATAAGCCTTGGAAAGGCAATGGGGCCAATCAAGAGTTTGAATTTGCTGAATGGGATTACTGAGATGCATAAAGAGGAGGCAAAGAAGGATGAACAGATGAACAGCCATGGGAAAAGAGAGACATGAGTGGGACAATTCAAGGAAAATGAAGAAAGAAAAACCACAAAAGAATATCTTAGTCGCCAAAGATTGCTTATAAGCCTTGTTCTTCCTTCTTAGCCCACTCCAGCTCAGTAAAGAAATTACTTTTTTCTCTCATGCTGTTAACACCGGTCTCCCCACAGGTAAGAACAGCTTGTTAAGTTCGAACATTCACAGAGCAGACCAAACCTCTTTCTTGGCTCCATCAGGAGATCCTTATCACTTTTTAGCCTTCGAAATGGAATAGTTCTCATATAGGTCTTTTATTTACTGCAGGTCTTCCTTAAAAGTACAAACACGAGGTCCTGTCCAGTGGTACAAGTGTCCACTCTCTTAATATTATCCCACCAAGTAAGTGGATAACATGATTGACCCTGGTGCTGGTGATTCAGGAGGATAGGCCAAGTCTGCCAAAAGCTGTGGACTTTCCTTTTGTTTCCATTTGCCCACTGTAAGATGGAAAATAGGAACACTCCTTTCTTCCTTTTTTCGATGGGACCATGTACATTAGTAGGCCCAAGAGATGCAATCACTCCTCTTCCAGCTCTGAACATATGGAACAGAAACAAGAAATTGCAAAATACCTGTCCAAGGGTAGCCATGAAACTAGCATAAATAAATGTCTCCTCTCAGTGGGAGGAAATACTGAAAGGGCAGCCCAGGAGAAAGAATTTTGGTCCATTTTATCTAGTTAGACTGTAACCACCTGGAGGAAGGGATTGGCTACCAGTATGGGTTTTATCTGTTAGGGAACTATGATCTCAGTTTTCTCTCTCCTTCCTCTTAACCTTTCCTCCCACTTTGTGCCCCAAGAGCTATCATTATGTATTTCAAAATATTTTCTTGCCAGTTTCTTTTGTTAGTTTTTTTTTGTTTTGTTTTGTTTTTTTGTCAAGAACATCCAAAGACTCATCCAGAACTGCATATGCATGATGAAATTTCTCACAGTTTGTGCTGCCTTATGTCTGTGTTTTTAGCAAGGTCAAACTTGAGAAAGGATTATGATTTGTCTTCTCTCATATATGCAAGCTTTGTCATCTTGCCATTTGTCTGTGCTGTTCACTGAGTTTGACTGAGAAAGTCAAGCTCTCTTCCTCCCCCTTAGCAAGGAGAATGAATATGGCAAATGTACTTTCTTTCGCTGAGATGTTTATAACTGGTTTATTTCTTTGTGTAGACCTGCTTTGCCGTCAGATTCAACAAAGCCCTTGCAAATGCAGGCATGGGTAGCATTAAATTGACTTCGAGTCAGCCCAGATGAGCCATCAAACTTTCTGTACTGACTTCTAGAGAACCTTCAATGCCAGCATGTGAGAAAATGCTGTGTTGGATCAAGTGGTCAGAGAGGGCGTCCATGGCTAGGGTGAGAATGAAGGCATTCCCACAGTGTGATTTATGCTGGCCTGTAGTGACATGGGATTGCAAACTAGGGCAGCACCCACAGCACTGCATTGGGCATGCATGAAATACATGTGTGCCTGTAGGGAAGGAAAGTAGAAGCCACCCCTTTTTGTTTTGATCTAGCCCTGTCCTACTTCGGACAGTAGCTCTTCCTTGAACAGGGTCTTGGATCAGGCAGCATCCAAGAGTATCTTCTGACCTAGGCTGTTTCCTGATCCTGTCTCGGTGAGACAGGCTGTAGTATGCAGAATACCAGGTGGCTCTCATTTGCTCTACCACACTTTTTTACGGGGAAAATCTAGACGTTTCAAAAGCCAGTGATCAAAGTTTGTCTCTCACATTCAAGTCACTATAACTAAACAAATAGATCACATAGGAGAGAACATGTGTCACTGAAGAAGTGAATCAAGGCCACTTATTTATACATTTCACTTTAAGCAACCAGTTTAAAAATCTCAGCATACTTGAATACAAGTGTTATCTGTTGACACAGCTGCTAATCTCTTGTTGTTGTCTGTCAACCTTCTTTCCACCCGATACAACACCACAGCAGAGGTGGTCAATGGCAGTAGTGTATGAGGGTTCTCAGTTCCCTTCTTTCTTTCCATGCAGTCAGGGCCCAGGTAACCACTGTGCATAGATTGATGATGCTGCAGGCTAAAAAACTGTGGCTTGAGAAAGGTGGATAGATTCCCAAGGAGTGCAACTTCTGCTTTGGGGTTCCTTATTTAAATATGTACATGGGCTGGAGGTAATTTTGATCCACACATCTGGAAGATTTGCTTGTGTCCTTGGATCTCCTTTTTAAGCCATTTGGATCAAAACTCCTCAAGTTTTACAACTGTCTAGATTTATGCAGTAAATAGTGATGGAGCAGGTGTAAGAGCCTGAGACATTATGAAATGTGGAGGTAGGATTATAGTTCCAAATAGGATGTCCTTCATGGTTTAGTAGGGGATCCTTTCAGGGCTGATGAAGTTCAGATTTCTGTGCTCAAGGAGAGTCAGATACTGCCAGCAATACCCTCTGATACAGCCAGTAATACTTCCCTTCTTGCTTTCATACCCTGTGCAGCAAACCTCCATGGCAAGACAGTGTGTTGTCCAACCCAAAAACTACTGACAGATCTTTTACATTAAGAAGAGAGCACTGACTTTGACATAGAAGGTGAGGGGAAGAGAAAGTGATTTTAATTTTGCAATAAAAGTAGAAACAATTATGCTAAAAAAAAAACTTTTTTTTTTAGATTGGTTAAAAATGCACTGGGAGAAGATTTTCTGTCTACTTCTTGACATTTCCCTGCTCCTCCAGGAATTTCTATTTAGCCTAATTAGGCTCTGTTTCTCCTTCATTTGGGTTCCATAACTCATTAGCTTCCAGCTGGGCAACTCATGATTCCGGGATGTTTAATTACCTTCTTCTAGCAGATATCCTGATTGCCTCTGGTCAAAAAATGCTGATCCAGTACCCTCAGCTGATCTGAACTGATCTCAAAATGAGTTGTGTCATTAGCCCCTTCTAATTTCATCCATTCTTTCTACTTAGTCCCCTTGGCCAAGATCAACATCACATGTGACCTGATGTGGCAAAGAACCAAGAATACCACACAGTTGGTATCTTTAAAGGGGAACACTCAGTAACTCTATTGGTCTGCATTATTTTGATAATATCAAGAAGTTTAGTTTGAAGTTACTGAGGCACATAGATGGATAAGTATCTTCATCTATTTCAGCTAACCACAGAGGCTAGCTCTTTTTCTCTTCTTTTCAAGGGTGACACTAAATCCATTTTAATCAGGTATGAGACCCTAATTCAATTTTGAATCTTTTCTAGGACTGTCTCCAAAGTTAATTTATCACAGTCACATTCAAGTTTAGCTCAGTCAGATTCAAAGTAAAGTTTATAATATTCTTTTAAATTTGGGTAAATACATTAATGTATATACAGACTTTAGTAAGAGGTTCATTCCATTCTTTTTCTGGTTCAGTTTACTCAGATTTAATGGACTGATTTTCTTTAAGGACAAAAAGTCTTCAGTTGCAAGGACTAACTCTGATTTAACAGTCTACACAGATTGTATTTTTTGTGTATAATAAATGCCCCAGTCACAAGACATCTGCTGTAGCAGGGAAGAATTGCACAGTTCAATTTGTTAAAACAGATCAGGATTGAAGTGTTTTGTTCATCTAATAATGACAGGAACTTAAATGCGAGTCAGCAAAATACAAGGTCAGCATATAATGTCAGTAATACAACAGATAAACCATAAGACCAAACTCTTACAAAATGTTGTTGCATACCTACAAATTTCTAAACATCCTTTTACAGCTAGCGCAAAATTCCGAATCCTATAGATATACACACAGAGAGTTAATTTGCCAAGGGTGGGCTGTGTGGGTACCTCTACACTCAACTATTTGAGAGCTAGATGTTTTCAGTAGCTGGGAATACATGGGTGAGATATCTACAAGGTGACCTCTGACATTTGTTATAAATGACATTAAATTGTGTTCTTCCTTTCCACTAGCCCCTCCTGTCTCTCTTTCCCAAGCTTTAAATAACAGTTTCACTTGAGCTGCAAAGAATTTTGAAGACACTCCATGAAATCATTTCCTTATTTCTCATTGCTGTATACTATTTTTCCCAGACTAAAGTCTTCAGCTAAAGTGTCCTTTTGTGAAAAAACCCCAGACTTAGCCTCTCCCTAGAACAAAAGTGTCTGCCTATTGTCTGTCATGAATAAAGGCTGCTTTATTCTATTATATCCTCACTAATTACTAATTACAGAAAAGTTCTGTACTGATATTCTGCCACTCACCACCAGTGTGCAATACACTCTATTACTTCAGACACCTGGAAGTGATGGACTTTGTGCTTCAGCTGTAATCAAGACAGTCCTTCTAAATCAGTGCTCAGTAGTTGGTCACTCTGAGTACTGAGCTGATATCACCACCCTAAAACCCCCGTTCTAATTCAGGTATTTATGGATACAAGGGGTCAAGAAAGTGGGTTGTGTTGCCATTACCGGGTCAGCATTAGTATTTTAGGCAGAACTCCGTGTTTATGTTGCACTGATATCTTCAGCATGCCAGGGACACAGCAGAGAATTCATGCCTGTGGTGTCACCGTAAGCACATGAAATATGTTTTTCAGGTGTGGGAGTTGATACCTGGAGAGGTGACTTACTCAAGACTGCACAAACTAGGTCCAGTAAGGGATTAGACTCTGGAAAATACATTTAACCCAAGAGACTATGTTTTTTTTCCTGTTAGGATTCTGAGTTTCCGAACTGTGATACATTCAACAAATGAAGTTCAAATTAAAGCAGTAGGGCTGATGTTAATTTTTAAGAATTTCCACACTGAGAACTGTTTATTGACTTCATTTTCTCATTACTTCAACAAATATTTTGATATCCAGTTGTGAAATTGAGTTTCCCTTGAGTTCTTGCAGCAGCCATATTGTCAAAAATCAGGGGGTTTTTCCCTTCATAGCATTTTTGATGGAACATAATTTCTCTTTTGCCTACTTACTATAACCTGCTCCTTGAAGTTTTTTGTTTTTAACGGAGATAGTTAACTCTCTGGCTTAGCCATGTTGATCATTTTATCGAAGTTCACACTAGTTTGCCAGCTGTGCAATTTACAGTCTTTTTTTGCAATATGTTGCATCCTTCCATAAATGAAATGAGAGGTTCTGCTGTTAAAAGGATCAGCTGATGCAACACATTTTATGATTTAAAAAGAATAGCAACTTCAGAAGAATAAATAACATCTCTCCAAAAAGTTACTGCTGCCTCTTTAGGTGCATGTGAATGTGCTCCCTCCCACTCCAAAACTGGGTTAGCTGATATCTTGCCCTGACGTGCCAACAATAGGATAATACGATAGATTAGTCCAAGGCAGTCACAATTAATTCCTAACCAGTTTTAATTTAATTTTCCTTTTTACATAAACCCAATTTACCTCTGTGGAGGTGTGACACATCTGATTACACACAGAGATGCTGGGAGCAGCCATGCTTGGAGAGGGAGAGGGAGGAAGAGAGAGACAGGAGTGAGCTCTATGCACGATGTGATAAGAGATCAAAGCTAACAGAGTTCCTCAATATTTCTATTAGCGATAATTCAGAAGAACCTTCATTTCAAATTTACCTCTGTAACTGCTTTAATTGCAGAGATAATGACTCTGAATCCTGGTAAAGAAAAATAGTCAGGGGTCAATTCTCTAAGCGGCAGAAATTATGGAAATTAGAAAGTCTAGTTAAGGTAAATAATCCTTGTAGCCTCCTGCTTCCTCCTGGTTTTAGAGTATTTGGTTTTCAGCTCGTGTGAGAGTAGCTGAGTAGTGGATGGTGATGTACACCAGGCATCTTACAGGAATCAGAGGCAGGTTTTAAAATGTGCTTTGAGCTCTACCATGGGCTTTCTGTTTTACCTCCCTTCCATGACCTGCTGTACCAGCTCCAACAAACTTTCAAAGCTTTTTCAAATTTTCCTTTTCCTTAGTAGCATAGGCTTGGTTGAGCGTGTGTGTGAGTTGATGTGCATGTGTGTGTGCGCACCCCTGCGAGAGCCCATTGCTTCGTAAGTGATTTCTGATTCTTTAAAAGCTTATGGGCCAGATTCCCAAAGCACAGTCTGTTTGAATCATTTCACTCAACTGGAATTAAATATTCCAGAAGACTGGGAAATTTAGCAGCAATGGTGGCTTTAAATATTTTAATATATTTGAAGACAAAACCTTCCACTGTGACGAGGTTTACCCCATGTGAATTCTAAGCAGGTGGTAGAGCTTAAAGCACGGTCTGTTCCTTGGCTGCTGCGACACTCCAGAGCAGAAGTCAGAAGACAGGAGACTGACAGTGGCTTTAACTGTCCAACACACACAGGCGGCCCAAGGGCCTGCCATGGTGGGAGACTTGTTGCCAAAAGGAGAAAAGGCTTGCACAGGAAAATAACCATAACAGTGATACTCTGCAGGGATATGTAGTTCTACACTCAGGGCCACTGGTAAGGATCTGCTGGCTTTGAATTTGGTAACTTCTGACCCCAGAAGCTCCACGGGATATTGGAGCTGAACTGGAATAGGTAGCCTAGAGAGGTGGCAGATGCCTCATCCCTGGAAACATTCAAGGTCAGACTGGATGGGGCTTTGGGCAGCCTGATCTAGTTGAAGGTGTCTCTGCTGACTGCAGAGGGTTGGACTAGGTGCTATGATTCTATGATTTAATTATTGTATTTCTCCTGTGCTTTTTGTCTCTCAGCGGTAACCAGGACTAGATTAAGTCAGGAAAGACTGATTGGCAAAGACTGATTGAAAGTAAAAGTTATTTCTCATTTCTTCTCTTTCCAGTTACCCCATCAAGATCTCTAGCCATTTTAGAGATAATTACACTGATCCTCAACTCTCTCCATCCAGACGCTGATGAATGCAGAGTTCAGACCAGCTGGAGAAATCTTTATCTCACTGATTTGGTTTCTACTACTCGTGATCTACCTTAGATCAATTTTTTAATAAAACAACTAAATTTTTTTACAAGTGCTTTCCAGGTGGGCTGTGGAGGTTAAAGTGTTAATTTTCCTGTCTTCTTACACATTTCACATATTTAGACGCTAAGAAAAACCTACCGTAATTGCTTCTGTGCCAAGAACTTTGTACTTTGACATTGTTTATTCACTTCTATCCTTTAAATGTGTTCTGAAAAGCTGAATATTGTGACATATTTAATGTAACTTTTCCTTCAAGTGGGGTATACGCACATTTTTTGAAGTCCACATGCAAGAAGAATGTCAGATCTTGCTTCACATTTGCTATTTCTACTGGTGTCTCTCTGTTCAGGGACTAGGTTACTCCATACTGTTTCTGTGTCAGTAATGTCTATCCATTGTGCTTGACTGGCATTTATCAATCCTCTCTCTTACCACTTTGCAGTCTTCATTTTATACTCTACCTTATGCATCTCTTCAGCAAAGGAGAAGTGGATTATCCTGAGAAAAACAGTGACAGAAACAGAGAAATTAAAATGAAACATAGAGATCTCTACCACATGCTACCTTCTTTAGGGCCATTTTGCGGAGTCTTGCTGAGGTAGAAAAGAATTCTTCTAGTGAATGATTATGATCTGTAATCAAATAGGTATTTACCTGGCTTAGGTACCTGAATTTGCAGTGTGGACCCAGTGCTTTGGTCCCCAGAGTCTTCTTCATGTCATCTTTCAGAATCTTTGCTGACTTCATTAAAGGTTTAAAAATCCATTTGGACAGTAGAAATTGTCACCAGAAAGCAGACAACAGCCTTGTTCAGTGTTGCATTTTTATGACATCCTATCCTTCTCCTTTCATTTAGAAGGCCAGGTTTTCTCTTGGATACCTTTCTGATGCATATTTAACCAATGTCAGCTTTCCTAAATTCTCCCAGTAATCCCTCCACCATAAACATATCCAGGCACAAAATGGACTCTTAACTCATTAATCTAATATTTGGCTTTACTTAATTCTGTGACAAAATTCTGTGACAAAATTCTGCAATTGCATTCACGAGGAAATCCCAAGGGCTTGTTTGGTTCTGTTTAAGACCAGTTGTTATATTTATGGCTCCAATCAATAGCATATGGCATTTAGTAGAAATAAGATAAATGTAAAGTATATATACAGCATTTGCATCCAAAGTTCTGGATAGAAAATAAGAAATTTTAAGGTAATTATTTGTAGGGTTCTACACATCTTACACTTTACCAGGCTTGACTTTGTGCTCCTTTAAAGAATTTTTTAGGAAAGTTTAGAGAAACAGTATTTGTGTTTGTCTCTTTCCACATAAGGGATAGAAGTTTTAGTCATCAGTCCTCACAAGGAGAGCAAAGGGGACAGTTTTTTACTGAGTACATGAGTTTACTAATAGCAAGACCATCGTGACTCTCGGACTCAGAGGCTGACCTCCAGTGAAGGTAACCAAGCTAGTGATTGGATGTTTTTAATTATAATAATTATTTTCCCATTAGGCATCAGGACCCTGCTGCCTTCAGCACTACACAGTAAGGCAGCGAGGTGACCCTTGGCTCAAAGAGCTGTCTAAGATGTGGAATAAATGCCTGCAACATGCACAATAGGGATCACAAGATCAAATCCAGGCTGTTACGGCTGCGTGACCAGGCATAAGCACAGGACCTCCGCTTAGTTTGCTGGTATTGTCCAGTGCTGCGTTAGCAGGCTGCCTCTGTCCCCAGCTACTGAGCACCTAGCAAGAGTGTGGAGATGGAGTCTCCACTTCAGCACTGCTCAGCTCATTTATTATTGCTGATATGCAAGGAGTTCCCGAGGAACACCAGAGAGAACCTGATAAGTGGTGCTGCACATTGCAGTACGCTCAGTCATCATCTTTCCCAATCTCCACGTATTTTTGCTCCACAGCAGCCATCACATAAGATTTTTCCCACTGGTATTGCAGCACTGCTTCCATTTCATGTTACTACAACAGACCTAAGATGGGACATAGCAGCTGACTCTAATATTCTAAAGCCAACAACCTTAAAGGTTTAGACAGTCCTATGAAGGAGTGGGAAGTTCGTAGGTGAGACAAGAGCAACAGAAACATCTCTTTGAGAGTAAAAAGCAAAACATTTCCCTTAAACAGATGATACTTAATGGGTAAAAGCCTAAATGCTGCTTCTAAACACAATGTTTTTTGCTCCCTCTGCTGGCTCTGACATGGCAGCTCAGCAGCACACGCCTCTGCCAAAACAGGCTGCTGGTGGGACTGGGCACAGGGCACAGTGCAGCTGGTGTCACAGGGGATAGCTTTAGGATTGGGTGGTGATATCACTGACATTGTACCCACCCTCCTCTTCAGGGAGAAATTTAAAAAAAAAAAAAAATAATGATAATTAAAAAAAAAACAAAAAAAAAAACCAAACAAAACTGAAAGTACATATCTGGTAAATAAGTCACAGAAAATAACAAATACAGCATTTCCCAGTGTGCATCAGGCTTGTGGATCTAACAGTTTCTCACTTCAAGGCAAAATTAGTGAAAAAAAGAAAATTAAGCTTGCTCTCAGTTCACACAGAAAATATTGTTTTGTGACATAAAAACAGACCTAAGAATCTCACATAAATAAATATTACTGCTAAAATAATTTCTTAGTTTAGGGATTAAGTCTATTCAGATCTCACCAAGGCCATTTCTTCACTGAGCAGTTATATCCCTGACCCAAAGTAAAGATTGAGCTAATTACATTCACAGGTGAAACAAAATCAGGAGGTGTTGCAAATCCCAAGGAGAACAGAAAAGTAATGTAGATTGCATTTAATTCCATGTAGCTTCTTGTACTTGCCCTGTAACTGTCAAAGCTGAGAAAGAAATAGAGTTTGAAAATAAAACAAAATTAGATTCAGCCTGGGAAAATGCACACAGGGGAAAACTCATCTGAAACTAAATTTTTTTTGAGGAAAGGGAAATACTTGAAGAGCTGACTGGTGAGAGATGGATGGTGCGAATGAATAAATGAGTTACGAGTCTGCAATGCAATGTGCTGAAGGTAAAAGCCAATGTGATTACAAGGTCCTTCCACTTGAGGTTATGCAATCGTGCAGGAAAGATTAAAATATCTAATTTGGCCAAAATCAGGCTGTTGGTTTTGATGGAGTTCATTTTGGCCCAAACGCATGCCCCAGCATAGAGATTTTGGTTAAGTTATGGGGAAAGCAGCATCCACCAAGCATGGCTAATTTTCCTCATCCTCTACATCACATAACTCAAAGCTTCAGATGGTCACAGTCAGCAGCACATGTTCCTTGTTCCTTGCAAAGGACACAGTGGGGATGCACTGAGAATGGACCAGAGAGAGCTAGTGACAGGGTTTTCCCAGGGATCCTGTTGTGGCATTGAAAGACAGAAGATGAGCATGGACCAGGCTCCCAGATCAAGAATGAGAGGTAAATTTGAATTGCATGAGAGGTGCAGGTTAGCTACCCATAGCTGGTGTATCTCTAATGAAAAAATAAACAACAAAAAGAGAGGGAGAGTTGGATCTATGGGGGATATGATTTTAAAGAAATGACAGGTAGATGAACAAAGGATTTGAAGGACAATTCACCAAAAAAATTAAAAATGTCCTAGCAGTGAGCTTTAATAGACTGCTGAATAATCCCAAGGGAAACAGTAGAAACAGTTCATATATATAAAACTTCAGGTCAAAGTACTAAGGAACACAAAATAAAGGACAATCCTGCAATGGCTGCAGAGAGATGACAGGACAAGCTGATACAATCTCTAACTCACATTATTCTATATCAAAACATCACTGAGCACTCAGGAACAGGAGTGAGGCCAAATTTAGCCCTGGTAAAAGAAGATTAATCTGTTTAAAAGACAGGAGATGGTAGATTATGGTGATATGCACTAAGCTCCTGACAAACATTATCACCCAGTAATTCTTGAACCATACATACGCATTTTAGCTGCTTTTGGGTATTGACAGAGAAATTCAGAATGCAAGATGTCACTCAGTAGGTGGAAAATGTGTTATATCTCTTGATAAGCTAATTCAGCAGTTAATTATCCTGATTCTTTAAAACATGCACTTTGCTTCCAGTTTGATTTTTTTTTTCTCCTGTCTTCTAACGATTGGGCTTCGTCATGCCTTTGCTAAAGAGCCTTCAAACGCTTTCCTCCCTGCATAGGCAATGCAGCCTGCAAACTAATCTCCATGAAGTCAAATTAAGGCATTCAATCCCCAAGAGAGACGTGATTTAAAACTCATCCCTCCTGTTGTTTTCTCCTACTGGCTAATTTAAGTAGCTCTCTTCTCAGCATGCTGGCTCTAGTGACTTCTGTTCCTTAGCACCCAACCCTCCGAAGTGTCGTTAAATCAGGAATGAAGGGTTTGAAAGGCAGGCACTGCAATGTTCAGTGTTCGCAGTGGAAATTCTTTCATGGATCTGTGCCTCAGGCTTCACAGCTCTAAACAGAGAAAACCCTAACTGTACATACTGATCCTGCAGTATGGATCTTGTCATGTCCACGCCGATATTCAGGAGTGTCATACTACCTCTGCTACTCCTCTCTTCTAGATCTGAGACCTTGCTCTATGGAACATCCCACTGCAAGTTATACAGTGGGTATTTAATGACACTATTAACAGCTGTTCTAATAGAGTACTAGAAGTGAGCCATGGACAGGAACTAATGAGTTGTGAGGAGAAGAGGGTGAAGTAAATTCTGACATCTTATGCATGGATGCAGTGACATCAGGTTCATAGAAAGTAATTTTTAAATCAGTGGTAGGTTAGGCTTTCACATATTTTGTGGGTTTCAGTAAAGAACTGCTGTTTTGGGAATCACCGCAATGTATAGAAGGTTACCAAAAATTGACAGGGCCTGCCATGAATCTACCAGGTAGGGCAAGAGTTGGTCATTAATGTGAGTAATAACCTATTCAACTGGAAACACCTTAAGGGAATTATTTGACTGAAGCCTGCTAGGAGAACTAGTTTTTTCATGACTCTGCACATAGATAAGGCAGCTGGAAAACCTCAGCAGTAAAAGTAAAAAATCAGGAATTCATGGTGGGATATATGAAGTCAAATGCTTCACAGGCAGACCAGCCTGTCTCCAACCCGGGCTTTGGGTTACAGGCATAAAGGAGAAATGCAGGATTTTATGGATGAAGTTTTGATTAACTGTGGGACTAACCAAGCTCAAAAAAGCTAGTCTGGATAAAGTTCAGAGGCACCACAGCTGGGAGACTTAGCCAACTGGCCAGATTGACAGACAGCTCCAGGGAGCGATTCAGCCCAGCTAAGGTCTGATTCACTCTCTAGAACTGCCAAGCTTTTGATTTAGATCTTAGGAAAGACTGACTCACTCCCTGAAGGTGCCTTTCCCCAAAAGTTGTAGAGGACCCAGAGCACAGAAGGGCCTAAAGGAAAAATGTAAGAATTGAGTCTGGCCCCAAATGATTTTCATTGCAACCTGTCACAAATAGTTGGGCCTGAAGACAAGTTGTTTGCGTGACGAGAGTCTTGGAAAAAGTGTGTGCAGCTGCTGAGTGAGAGAATGTGGTGCTTCCCTGTGAGAGAGTCATGACAAGGGAAGCTCTAGGGAAGTTATACCCCAATAGAGGGAAGAACAAGATGCCAAAATTGCCCTGTACCTTTGGCAATTTTATAGCTATTACTAAGAATGTGTGTTTCGGTTGACTCTGAGGAACCAACCAAGGTAATACCTTGCTAAGTCCAAAATCAATTATTTATTTAAGGAAGAAGTATTTAGTTGATTTGAACTATTTAGGAGATCAGCATTTTTGCCTTTACATACCTTTCTCTCTTGATGCTATGTTTTTTGAAAAGCTATTATGTTAAACATAACACTACAGGATGTGGGAAGGGGGTCTTCCTACTTTGTATTGTCCTTACTATAGTGATGATTAGTTATTTCTCAGTAGTGTTGTAAAACTGGTTTTGTTACTGCTTATGAGGTGCCACAAGGCTCTTGGATGGACAACACAATGACCTTTTAAAAATTATTGTTTTGATGATATATAAACTGTACAGATGACAGTCAAGTCCAGTGATTAAATACTGGCTTTTACCTGCTCCACAAAGAAAAGTACTACACAAAAAAATATTTCCTAATTATTTCTGCAGATAGAACTCATTATGGCTTTCTCAATTCTTAATCAATACTTTAGAGGCCTTCTGTTTTATAGAACAGTTCATCAATATTTTATTTATTTTAATAATTTATCCTTTATTACAGAACCAGATGGAGCCTGCGGCACACTTGTCCTCAAGAAACCAGAACAAGGAGGAGAAGGTGCCCAGAATCTTCATCACCTGGGACTGAAGACTTGCATTTTCCTCTCTCCTGTCCATATGTCTGCTAAGTCCTGGGTTCAGTCACAGGGATTAACCATAACCAGTGGCCCTGCAGTCACACTGCAACCTTGGAATTGCAGGCTTGTGGAGGGGAGATTGTTCTGCTCCCTCTAATACTGATTCTTAACTGTGGGATATGCCATTTGTCCCTGCTGAATGGCTCACAGCTCTCAGTAGACATTAACATCATTTGCCAGATTTCCCTGGGTGCTCTTTGGACTTGGGGGAAAGGAATAAAATGTTGTGATGAAAAGGTCCATCACATTCTTTTCTCTGGAGCTGGGAAGCAGAGTGACAGTCATCTCAGCCAAAGGATCTTGTGTGTATGGTTACGTAAAATTGCCCCTCACCCTCCTTCTGCACGTATTTGTAAATACGCATGATCCCAATCAAGAAAAGAGAAATGTTTCTTTGTCTGAGATGTAGGTCTGAACTGTGGACCAGGTAAAACTGGTGAAGAATTGTGTTTTTACTGAGGAACCACCAGGGTGAAACTGAGGTAGGATTTCATGCCATAAAGGTCACTTTACTAATGCCAGTAGATAGAATACGGTTCCAGTGAGTAGCTCGAGGAGAACATTTTTCAGGATCAATATCAATCATCTTTGTTCACATCTTTTGCACCGTTCTGGGAAAATTTGAGAGCGCTTTTGGATTTGTGGTTATTACTAGAAATCCAACTAGCAATGGTGGGAAGTCTGCAGAAGTTCATTCTTTGACCCTGTGTCTGACTAAGAAGTGCAGCCTTTCCTTCTGGAAGCAGTCTTTGCTCTGACAGTCTGCTCTCACTTGCTTTCCAGACCATCAGGTGATGCAGGACATGCTGGGCAGCTTGTGGCATTACTTCAGTCACGCATTACACTGTTCTCCCATACATACACGTGTCTGAGGTCTCCACTTAGTGGTCCTCTTTTGTAGTTGTTAGCTTCCTTTTCACCTCCAGTTGCAGTTAAAGTCTTTGACTTTGTTTACAGAAGTTTTTGCATCTTGGTTTTGGCTACTTGAGGGACAATCTTGCATCCTGGCATGTACCATGGTAGATGGTGTTAGCCGATGTTATCAGTGAAAAACCTCAGATTATACAGATATTTACCCAAGTTTGACTTGACAGAGAATAGGTTGGCCTTGAATATGGATGACAAAGCCTGTCTATCTCCTTACTACCCTGGAAGACCATGCTGATGGGAGAGGATTGTTTGACATAACTTCTGCCATTAATGAAAAGTGAATTAATCTGTAAAGGGAATGGAAATAAATACTGCTGTTTATTGGTACAATAATGTAGGACAACGTGGTGGTGAAAATGAGTACTGATTTCAGTCTTGTTGACTGAAAATCTTGTTGACCTGTTTTTCTTTTAGTTCAAGAGTAAGCCAAAGAAAAGGTGTCTGGATCCCTTGGGGTCTGAACATGCATGCAGGCAGGCAGTTAGGTAGGAGAAAAGATAAATGTGTAAGGAAGTAAAGGAGAGCAGGAGAGCAAAAGGAGATGATAGAAGAGTGACAAGAGGGTCTGAAGAAGACTTTCCATGTTAAAAAAACAAACAAATAAACAAACAAAAAAATACCACTGAAGGCAGAAGAGGAGGAAACAAAGATAATAGAGACGCAAAAAAGAGCTGGAAATAGAAAATGCAGAAGGTAACAAAAAACAGCCCAACTAGACAGGTTGCTAGAGGTAAGATGTTGAGAGAAATATGTTCAAACAATTTTGTATCACAGGGAAGTCAGATTAAATACAAAAACAGTAGAGTATGGAAGAAGTAGTACAGTGTATAGTGGGAACAGACATAAAGAAGGGGAAAAAAGTAAGGGTAAGGAAAAGAAAGACCTAAAGCAACTGAGGAAGAATAAGCACATCACTTTTGATTGTTTTACAGTGCTGAACAACTAATGTCAGTTCCTCCTAAAACAGGCAAATAGGCAGACAAAAGGGTAAGATTAGACCTACGATTTTCTTCCCTTCCAGGCTCAGATTCATCCCACTGGTAGTTAGGTGCCTGACTGTGCTCCCTAAAGCCTGCAATATTATTGCCTTAAAGTCACTCTGTAACCAATGGCTAGTGAGACAGTACCTCCAGGAGGCAATTCAGACTATCTGTCTCTCTTTTGACTGAAAGGAGTCCAGTGTGATGAGAAGCCAGGTCTCATTCATGTGCCTACATCTCAAGTAATCTTCCTTACTACCAGACAAGCCTTAACCTCCATGTCCCTCAGATTATTTATGTATAGAGCCCTAGTCTGCACAGTCACAGTCATTTCTCATCCTCAGAGCAAAGGCTGCTGAAGAGTCCTTTGCCAGGGCACAGTGAAGGTGCTCATGCTGCTACTGCCTCTGTTGAACTTTTTTTATGAAGAAAAATAACATTTCAGTAGGTGGATCTACTGATAGATCTCAGTCACGACCTGTGGTGGTGCATCCTCCCTTGCCCCCCTTGGGACACACTAAGATCTCAGAATTGCTCTTTAGGCCTCAGCCTCGACCAACACCATCTGAGCTGAGCTCCTCTTGGGCTTATCAGAAGCACTGTCTGCTCCCAGGAACTTATGCTAATCTAATGATCTCCTGCTTTTTAACTAACAACCTTGAAATCTTGTTTTTCTTGCCTGAATAACAACCCAAGCGGAACAACACTTTTGTTATTGAACTTTCGAAAGTACTTACTGGCCCGAATTGTGACCAGGATGGAAAATTACTATGACTAAAGCCAATTCCCTTGCAAACCTATAAACAGAGGTCTTAAGTAAGACCCTTTGAGCTCTCAAGGACCACAGATTGCTGGACCACTGCAACCAGCAATCTCCATCCTAGTGGCATGCCTCTCGGAGCTAGAAAATTCTCAAATTTGCTGTACTTGGAGGGTCACTGCCAAACACTGATGGCAGAGCCTGAGTTGATACCCCAACAATTCCTCAAGGCTCAACCCTTTGCTTGTTGAGATGTTGAGAAGATTCAAAGACATACAGTGTGAGTCTTTCACTGAATTTGAGAGGAATTTTTCACAGGTATATACCTTGTACATACTCCTGTGGGTCTGTGTGCATGTGAGTGTGAATATGCTACAGCAAAGGTACTACGGATGTTGCTTTCTTGGGTTCTTAAGTACATTAGATTTGTAAGTAAGTTACACCCACAAGGGAGTTGCTGTTGTGCTTATATTAAATTCTACAGAATCTGTTATTAAATTGTTTAAATTAAGCTATTGATTAAATGTTTTTAAGTGATGGTAAAACCTTTTGACCTAAAGTGTTTGTCAAGTCTAGGGCTAAGTTTGGCAAGGGGGTCCACTGTGAACCTCGTGACTCAATGAGAGGGTCTTCCTTATTCCTTTGTATCCTTACCCTCTCCCATTCTCACTTTTTTCCCATTCCCAGCCTTCACATGGACCAGTTTTGGTTGATTTTAGTTTTAGATTGATTGATTTTAAATTTTGGTCTGATTTTTCTCTTTGTGCTTAACCATCTAGTAAGTAGTAGAGGGAACCTAGCCAACAAACTTTGTCATACTTTAACTTTCATATTAAACCTGCTTTTGCCAATACCTTTGCAGTGATTCTGTGAGCAACCTAAAACACTAATTCATTACACAACCTAAGAGACTCTCCAGTTAGACCAACTCAAGGCTTCTCTAGAGACAGAGAAGCACACGTACACCCAGCTCTGCTGTGGCAGAAGGGTTGTAATTTGGACAAGGAGAAAGTAAAGCAGTACCCTCTGCCTTCTGAACTTTATCAGGATTTAAGCACTTTCCAGCTGTGAAAAAAATGTAGCTGCCACCAATCCCACTAAGTTCGGGTATTGCACATATTACATGTTTCCCCCTGAACAGTTCTATTCCTTTCAACAAAATGCTTCATTAGAGTTACTGAGCTTAGCAGAGCAGCAGAGTTATTCTTTCGCTTGTCCTTTCCCTATCCACTGCCCAAGCCTCATAGCATTTTAAGTCACAACACATGAGACCAGTCAGATACTGACATGGTGTGACAAGCTTTGCTTCTGTGGCATCTCCTTTGTTTAAAACACTGTCGATTACATTTCCTTCTAAAACACAGGATGATTTCCAACTTTACGCCCACAGAATGATTCATTTGACTTCTGAATCGTCTGAAGGCTTATGAAGATACCCTTCCAGCATCCCCTCAAAGGGAGGAGGGTGAAAAGGGGATGAACATAGTTATTCCTTTTGGTTCCAGAAGTTAAGGACAAACTCAGGCTTGATAAAGGCTCTCCTTGTGTTTAGTGGAGGGTTTATTAAGATGGAGCAATTGAAGTCAATGTTCAATTTAGTCTTAATAACGCAGATGTCTTCCAGTTCCCTTGAGACCTGCTATACTAGAGGCAGATGATAGCAGTGGTTTTCACAGCACCAAGGGTAAATGTATGCAAATCCCTACATCATTCAGATTAGTCCAGTGCTGAGTGGAAGCAAAATGGGTTCTTCTGGATCTTATTCTCACAAAAGCAAAGAAAAGATCCATGCAGACAAAAGCTTATTTCTTCTAATAAGAAAAGGGCCTGATGCAAAAGTGAAGATGTACAGCTAACCACCTGTTTACTCATGGGTTTACCCATTACACATAGAAAGGATTAATTTACCTTAAAGAAGAAGAAGCTCAGAGGATGGAAAAGATTCCTAGCCATGGAAAAGCTTGTAAAACAGACCTACCTATAGAATATCTGTTGTTTACAATATGTCTGGTTAAGGACAATACACAGACAGAAAGGAATTCCCTGCCCCAAAGAACCTACAGTCTAATATTGGTACTTTCATGGCTAAATATTTTTTAAAAAATCTCTATGGTAACAGAATTTCACAGCTTTAAAGAACACAGTGGAAGTGTAGTGACTAAATTTATTTATAGAGGTGTGTAGGAAACACAGTTAAGGAGAGAGACAGTATATTAATGGGAATGACTTGGCTATTGAATTTCTGGAATTCAGCACCAAAGTGAAAGAGCCTTGAGGGAGAAAAGGATCAGTAATTCAATAAAGACTGAAGAGTTCAGAGGGGCATGCAAATTTTACTTTTACTCAAAGACAGATTTCATCTGTACTGAGACTCATCCATCTGAGACATTTCCACTCCAAAATTTCCTTCCCTAACCTTACAGTTCAAAGAGCTTCTGGGCAATATCAGTCAAGTGTGGTGAATCGGTTGACCTTGAGCAATGTGCTGGTTACAAGTAGTTCAAATGGTCTTTGGGAGGGCTGTGTGACGTGACTTACAGGGAGAGGCAGAAGGGAGAACTGTTGACTCTCTGGCTTGTGGATTTTCTGAATGGAGCATAGAGAAGTAAAGCCAGTATCACTGGTCTGCCTTGGATCTAGCTCACTACCCACAAAGAAATGGAGAGATGCCCTGTGAACCACCCACCTGTGAGCTGCTTTTGATGTACCCTTCTACTCCCCTCGGCCCTCTGTGAGCTGTAATGTGTGTCAGGACTTAACAAAATTCTGCAGTGCCGTTTGCAAGATCAGTGAATCTGACCCATCTCTTGTGGTCTGCTTCACAGAACAGCCTCAGACACTACCCCCTCCTGTTCCCCTGGATATAATGCTCTTTCAGATGGCAAAAGGAATGAAAATTGAGAGGATTCAAAGAGAAGGGTGAGCTACCAAGTAGACACCACTTCAGGAAAAAAAAAATTGGGAAAAAACTGAAAGGTTAAGACAAAACCAGTATTGTGAAAGTCTAAGAGAAAGAAATGGGTATCTGTGCGGTGGAAATCGAAGAATCTGCTATTGCCTGGAACTCACCCCAAACCCTCCTTGAAGTCCAGCTGTCTGGGCTTGGGGTCAACTTTGCTAAAGCCCTTCTCTGGTCTTAAAGTTATGAAAAGACTGCTTGAGCTTTTGTGGGAGCCTTACACAACCCATCACCATGTTCTTTGTAGCCAGAAACTTACTCACAAAGTTAGAAAAGATATTTTGTCCCTTATTCAATACAATGAGATAAATAGTTTACAGATTTAATGATACAATGACATTTTCCAGTCTATGAAAAAAATGGTCTCTAAGTACTAGGTATGTATAGAGAGGGTAAACTTGTCAGTGAAAAGTTTTGATGTAAAGTGCTGTTTTCACTGCAGTCAAAATGTTTACCTAAAGAATCACTGTTAATCAAATTCTCTTAACAAGAAATGCAATTAAACAAGCTAATTTGTTAATATAAATTATCTTTTCCAGAGAAAAATGCATTTCTTTTTTGTGAAAAACCTTTCATTTTGTGTTGCTATTAAGGCATTGTTTCCAGCTGATAAACTCCCCTCTGAAGCAGAAATTCTTATTAGTCCCCAAGTACATGATGGTTTAGTTTAAGGCAGTGACAGTCATCCTGACTGTCATTCTGTTCCTGTTTCAGTCCATTTCAGTCCTTAAGGTTAGGCACTTCTCCCTGTAGCATTGCTTTCTTTTCCTGGATACTGACAATATTTCCCAACTCGGTATTTTTGAGAAATTTCTCCTCTGAAGTAGAAATTCATCACTTGGGAACAATGGAGAACTACAAAGACCTGTGTGATAAATCAGTCACAAGGTAGCCATGCCTAAGAAATGTGATCCTGTAATACAGCAGTCGCAGGAGAGGTTTCCAGTAAGGAGATAGAAATACTTCTGCCATTGTATCCAAAGGTGGTGAGGTTCCATTTATCACTTTCACTTTTTTGCAGTGAGCTGCTGAAAGAGCTTAAGAGAAAGCAGAAGAGCTCCACCATTAAATGATATAGTATTGAGTTTTCATTACACCAGGACAGTAGGAAGGAGGGTCAGAAAAAACAAAGGTAGCAGATAGTGAAAAGGGTCAGATAAAGAGAAAGAAAACAGTAAGACCTATGACAGTTTAGTATTGCGTCTATTCTAGCATTTTGCCGCAAGAAAGAGTTATTTGAGAGTAGCAGGGAAGAGGCAAAATGATGCCTTAGGAGTAAAACACTTGGGGTGAGCTGGGTCTGTCAGGGAGGCTGCTGTCTGCCCCCCAAGGTAAGAAGTTCATAACTAGAAAATA
>JAYRBT010000042.1:52694332-52712707 GCA_036023395.1 Myiotriccus ornatus
TGTGATCCTGTAATACAGCAGTCGCAGGAGAGGTTTCCAGTAAGGAGATAGAAATACTTCTGCCATTGTATCCAAAGATGGTGAGGTTCCATTTATCACTTTCACTTTTTCGCAGTGAGCTGCTGAAAGAGCTTAAGAGAAAGCAGAAGAGCTCCACCATTAAATGATATAGTATTGAGTTTTCCTTACACCAGGACAGTAGGAAGGAGGGTCAGAAAAAACAAAGGTAGCAGATAGTGAAAAGGGGCAGATAAAGAGAAAGAAAACAGTAAGACCTATGACAGTTTAGTATTGCATCTATTCTAGCATTTTGCCGCAAGAAAGAGTTATTTGAGAGTAGCAGGGAAGAGGCAAAATGATGCCTTAGGAGTAGAACACTTGGGGTGAGCTGGGTCTGTCAGGGAGGCTGCTGTCTGCCCCCCAAGGTAAGAAGTTCATAACTAGAAAATACCTTGTTATACTGGGAGATGAGCAGATATATTTTTCATTTGTACCTTCTTTTCTTTTTCCCTGTTGATTCAGTTGCACTTCACTGTCTCACAAAATAACTTGAGAAAATAAACACAGAAGTAGAAAGTCGAAGCAGAGTGTCTTGTCATTTTGTGAACCAAATCTTTTGTCTCTTTTATTCAAAAAATACTCTTGTTTGGAAAACTCCTTACATTTTTTTCTGAAAAGGAGACAGGTTTGACTCCCAAATGTAACATTCTGCTTGATCTGAGATAAAACTTTCATTCTTAAAAAAAAAAAAAAAAATGTTTGCAGGTGGTTTTGGCAGCAGTGGTGAGCCAGTAATCTCCTGCTCACACCATCACAGATTCACATGCTGTGTGGATAGCAACGTGGCACCGAGCACTTGCAGGGCTGCGTGTTTCCTCAGAAGCACATTTAGTGAAGAGGTACAGCAGCAGCAGGCAAGCCATCTCCTCTGTGCCAGGAATATGGTCCCTCTACATGAAGGGACAGGACAGAATCCTTAATAAACCATCCTCACCATCTAGTCCCAGTTTCCTTACTTATAACCTCTTTCCATCTCAGTATTGTCTCAAGAGACTTGGATACTTGTCTTCCTGGAATGTTTTCTTCATGCCATCCAATTTGACAGTGTAATTTTCCGTACTTCCCTCACAAATATCCCTCTTCTGAGCCTGAAAAAACTGTAGATAACTGATAAACAAGGAAATATTTTGGGTAAAATGTTCAGAGGGGGTGAGAGGCTTGAAACCCTTTTCAGTGTTCCTTAGAAAAATTTAAGGTGGAGGGGCTGCTGGCAGGAGGAGGGGTTGTGTGTTTTTCTCCCTGGTGCTTTCCTTTCCCCTGTGGTGGCAGATGCTCATTCTAGCAGGCAGGTAAATTAAAAAGCTGTCAGGACACATTTAGACAGGTTAAACAGGCTCTGAAATCCAAAGTGGCTACAGATGCAGACGTCAGGTACATCTAGGCAGAAAAAAATTTCTCCCAGGCTCCTACATTCTCTCCTATCATGTGACATTCAGAGGGCCACTGTGTCTCCCACTCAGCATGCCAAGCACACCTTCCTTCCTGGGAGGGAGGTAGCTTAAGGTATGTTACTCTCCCACTCCAGGAATTCAGCTGTCAGGATAAGACATGGGGCTTTTCCGTCTTCTCCTAGTCCCTGCTGGTATTACTTTCACCCCAAGCACTGGATTCCAGAGAGGGGAGACAAAATTGCATTTTATTTTCAGCCCATGGATGATGTGATCTGTGCCAAAACCAGACTCTTCCTGCAAAGGGACTGAGCCTGAGGCGGAGGATAATGAGATGAGACAGAAAGCCATGGAGAAAGATGTTTGGTTTTTCTCTCTGGAAGGAGTTAGGAACAATGGCTTATTGCCACTAGATTAGGTTGCTTCTTCTTACAACACAGACTCTTAGACTTTTCTTTATGGCAACAGAAATAGCCAGATCAGATTTGCAGATCTCCAGACCTGATAAAACAGAGAGACCACAGGCAATAGCCATTGTTTTCTGTGGTCAGAAATCACTCTGCCTTGACTCTGTCCACATCACACTCGAACAAAGATTCTTCCTATCCCCAGCCTCTTCTGTGGACTTTCCTGAGGGTCGGGTATAGTGCAGTTCTGACAATGAAAGAAGGCATCTGTTCTCTTCTGATCCCACTCCTGACAAGTGAAACAGTCTAATTTTTTAGGGCAGAAGAAGGAAGACAGTGTGAGGACACCTGAGAGCTCCACAGTTCTTTGCAGTATCCTGGTGCAGGTTTTGCTAGGAAGGCACAGTTTCCAGTAGATTTGTGAACACATTACAAAATGGGAGGCAAAATGACAAATGAACAAGAACAGCATGGGAGGGAAGAAACTACATGGAAGTGAACAGCCATGTGTGGAGTATAAGTGAATACAGAACAGAGAACTCCAACAGCTCTGTAGGAAAGGAGGTGGGAGTTACAGCAGATCACGAACTGAACATGAATCCACAGTGTCCTGCTGTGGTGGAGAAGGCAAATATCCTGTTGAGCTGTATAAACAAAATAATAGCTTGCCAAGTCCATGAAATAATCCTTCCACTTTGCTCAGAGGTGTCTGTGAGCCAACCTCAAGAGCCGCAGTTATGAGTACCACCTTAGGTGACAAATTCCAACAGCTTTTATAAAATCTCCAGGACCATAGATTTTGTTTAGATTTGATAACCTTCACTGAATGGCAGCTTAGAAGCAGTAATTATGTTCCTAATGCAAACAGCCTCTCCACTGACAATAAATATATTTTTGCATTATAACACTTTACACAAGCATTATGTATTTATTAGCCAAAATGAGAGTTTAATACAAGGCATCTAACAAAATTTTGTTCCCTGTTCAAAAGTATCATAATCACATAATATTTTCTCTTGGTTAAAGTATCTACATGGTTTAAAAACTTTGAATCTGTATTTCAAGCTATATATTAGTTCTCCTCTTCCTACTCCACGACTTTCCTTAAATGATGATGAATATTTTTCTCTTCTTCATTAGTTATTTGACTAGAACAGGTTTAAATCTAACACATCTCTCAGACATTGTATTCAAGTATACTTCCCTAGTTATCAGCCTAAAACACATTTCCTAAACTCCAGATTTACTGGGGTTGTTGGTGACCAAGTATCCAGACTGCATTAATATCAGCTGTTCACTCCTGTCTTGACACACTGAACATGAGTTCCCAGTGCAGAGTTCCTCACCAAAACGCTCCCCCAAGGTTTGCACACAGCTCATACTGCATTTGTCTTGTATGGAGAGAGCTGATTGGAGTCAGTTCCACTCCTTTTGACACGAGAAGTCTGATAACGATGCTCATGTAACCAGACACTTCATTCTTTAAGTCATCAAGGGTCCTTGACACTTGTGAAGAAACACTAGTGAAGGGCACAAGATCCCACGCTTCTGGAATCTCAGAAAAAAAAAATTAAATCCATTGTTTACCTTTTTTCCCTTTACATAAATATTAGGTCTTACAAGTTTACCCTACTTGCAAAAGTACCAAAAGTGTTGCTACCTGGTTGGGCATGCAGACCGGCCAGTGACCAGAGTCTCTGAGTCTGACGTATTGATGCTGCTTTACCTCTGCCATTGAGTCTCACTTCAATCTGCATTTCAGTTTTCTACTGCTTTTTTTGAGGGACACTGTTGTTAACCCAAGTCAGTGCACAGGGATTCTATCTTCAACACCCGTTATAACTGATTTGCATCCATCATCTGAGGCACAGATGAGACAAAAAGTTAAATTTTTTGAAAGATATATTGAAGCAATTGCTGTATTGTAAAGAAGAGAGAAATGAGTAAAAACATAGCTGTCTCCAGAAATACATACATAACTGCTGCAAAGAAAGTAATCAAGTCTGTCCATGTCCATGGTGGATAAGGTTAGAAATAATGGGGAAAAACTGAAAGCAAGTTAGCGTCAGATTAAGCATTGGAGAAATTTCTAGCAGTAAGGATAGCAAAGCATTGCAATGGGTTTCCTCCTTCACTACAAGTTTTCGTAGAATTATTCTGTTTTCCAACAGATTTGGAGAGAACTCTACTGTAACTTAACTGAAGGGCTAAGAAAATTTGTAGTTAAAATTCTTCCTTAACAACAGACTTAAGCTGGAAGATGGATCTGGTTGTATCTGATTTGGAAGTCTCTCTCCCCTTTGTGAAAGCAAGTATCTCACTGATATATTTTATTTGAAAAGTCACATCCTAACCCATATCAGACAACACTCTGTGCCTTTGAAAATTTCTTCCTTGAACAGATGGTCCTGAGGACCTCAGCAGAACTGAAGTGCTTAACTTGGTTCAGTATCAATGAATGTGGCCTTGAGTTTCATTCAGTGTCAAGAGACATTCATCTCAGTGTTCAGATTAGTTAGAGGCATTTAGGTTTTCCAACACAATTTTACACAGTCAAAATGACTGAGGCATTAAAACTTAATTACAAAACTAGTTTAGACCTGAAGTCTTAAAACTAAATAACTATGAAAGGCCACAAGACCTTTTTAGACCCATATCCTCCAAGAGGAGAGGTATTTAATTTCCAGTGTTTTCACCGGAATGGGATACTAAATGCTGACAATATTCTGTACCTAGGTGTCTCTCAAAATAAGACTTTTCTTTCTAAATCACATGTATGCTTTCAAGAAATTATCCACTGACCTTTATTTCAGTTCCTTCAAAAAAATCCTTGAAGAGTTTTATTTTTATCAGTAAGCTCTGTTAAAAACCCCGGAGCTCACTATAGCATGTGTAGTAACTCAGAACACAACACAAGATGTTAATGTTAGCTAGAGGGTTTGTTTTCTTTTTTTTTTTCTTAAGCTCTGTTTGTTCTGCAGGTTTTATGGAAATTATCAGAATTTATGTTTTTCTATGTGTAAATAAACACCCTGCTGCTATGGCAGAAGATGGTCTATAAATCAGGGGAATAAATCAACAGATTGGGCCTGATTCACCACGATGAAGGCAGCATATGAAGCTCCTGAGTGTTTTCTCTTGTTTTAGTATATCTTTCGGGAGTATCACTTGAAACAGCTTACTCGGTCCTTCACAGTGAGTAGAAAGGTTTATAGCTTGTTTCTTTACTTCTTTTTTTTTCTTTTTTTTTTTTTTTCTTTTTCTTGGTGTTCTGGTCTTTTCATATCTTTGGAACATGCTGTTGGGATCAGTTGGAAGCACTAACATTTAGAGTGGCTTCCAAGCATCAGCGAGGACATTCCTCTGTCAGCTGCTTCTCCATCTTGATGAGTATCCCTCGCCAGGGGCACAGGTGCAGGAGCAGAAGAGCAAAGGATCTCATAAGTCTGCAATGGCCAGCACAGGGTGTCCAGTGGCATCTCCATGGATGGTGATATGAATTACCATAGTCTTAACTTCAAAAAGGTCAGGATTGGTTTTATCCACTGTGTAATTATTTTGCTGGTTATTCCTCATATTCTGTTGATTCAAGGCTCGCTGCTGTCTCTCAGCAGCCATTTGTTTCAATCTACTTGGTTGAACCTCAGAATCCTTTCCAAATCTGCAACAGTATCAGTGGATTGCACTAAAGCAGCTATGAAGTAAAAAACTCCTGTAGTGCTAATTTTCTTTGGGTTTTTTTGTTTGTTTGTTTTTTTGTTGTGGGGTGTGGATTTTTTTTAACAAAACTGACTATTCACTCCTGTGAAGAGCAGATCTCATAACTTGAGTGTGGGAAGTGATTTACAGTTTTCATCTACTCATTACTGTGAAACGCTGACCCTCAAATTTTGCAGGCGTTCCCACAACCTCCAAAGTACTATTCCATCAGGATATAAATACAGCCATTCTTTCTGCTGTCTGCAGTATTGGACTAGCTTCTCAGCTGATCAGCAAGGGAAGCAGTGTACATGTTGGGGCACTGAGATGTTGAAGCCCAGAGATCTCATATCTTCAAAATTATACACACTTGCATGAAAATTACCTAGACCGGGACTACAATTGAAGGCCTGCTTCCCTGTTGCACTTCATCTGTGTAATCCAAGGGTTTAACTGGGATTTTGCTGAGGCTGTGCTGACTCTCTGCTGTAGAGAAAATTTCAGCTACTGCTGCTAGTAATGATTGTGACCCCTAGATATTGAGACTTATGTTATCCATACTGGCTCAGATAATGTGTCAGCTTCATAATGTGCTGATGTTGCATTCTCATGGTGTTTCTTGAAATAATTACAGCATGAGCTTATTTGAGGAATATTTCCTTCAGCAGTAGCAGAGTTAAAGTAAAAAGAGTGGCACAGCAACTGTCTCTGATATTTCAATTATACTAGGTTTTTTCTGCCTATATTACCAGTTCTGATAAACATCTTTGCACTTTTCCCTGCATGGCACCTTCACCCTTCAATAGTTTCTTATTAAAACCCACAGTTACCTTAACATTATTTTCCTCCAAAAGTCGTATTAAGGCCATGAGTGCCATGACACCCTCCAAAATCCTTGACTCTGGAACAGCAGCTGCTGTGTGTGCTCTGGACATTGCTACTGAGCTCCTCATTGCTGTCTCACAACTCTGCACGCTCAGGGAAATAACTAGGGTTTTCTTTTGTGTTTGTACAACACAGCACAGCAGAGTGCTGGTTCAGAATAAGGTAGGATGGATAGATCCTCCCACACTACAAAAAACCACAAATAATAATGGCATTGAAAAGAAGGCAAATGTACAGCAGAAATAACTGCATTGCCAATCGATGCAAGTCAGAAGGATGTTATTAAATTTAACCTCCTACAACATTTCAGAGTTAATTTGGGGTCCATGGGAAATTTTAAGAAGACACATGGCCTACTTTTCTGAACAATTAGACAAAAGGATTCTTGCTAAAATGTAATAAACATGCATGAAGAAAAAAAAAAAAAAAAAAATTTCCTAAAATTAAAAGCTTGAATAAGCATTTTGGGGGAAGGGAGAAAATCTCTGCTCCTCCTGAATTTGCATAAAACCTTTTAATTAAGGTTTTTATTTAAAGCCCCAAGGTAATTCCACACATTTTCTTTAGGAGAATGGAAGAAGATAAATGCTGAATTTTGGCTCTGTGACCATCTTTACTGAAAATAATTCTGATTTTTATTACACAAGAAAGCCCACACGTTCAAGTGGTTGAGCACAAGGAAATCTGAAAGAGCTGAGAAAGTTTGGGACTGCCATCTCTAAGGGCACTTCAGGGATATACCTACCCTGCACTGGACAACAAGGCAGCCCTTTCACTCATCCTCGGTGTCCGGGCAGGCTTTTCCTGCTGCAAAGAGGAACAGTTGGGTTTACCCTGTGTCCTTTTTTTTTGTTCTCTCTCCCTTTTCCTAATGCAATTCTGGGACAAAGAGCTTCATCCGTGAAGTCCTTGAGAGTGAAGATCCCTGACCTGGCTTTTAGGGAGCCACCCTAACTGAAACTGGTGAGTGAAACTGGAGTGAGAAGGAACTCCTCCATCCTTGTGTGTGGGCCCTGCTCAGTCATCAGGCACCAGTGAGCACAAAGGGGATACCAAGAGGATGCTGGTCAGAGAAGACAGTACTTGCCCAATGAGAGCTCCAAGCTTTTGCCTCTGCCTGAAGAGGTTTAGCAGAGAGGTGAGGAAGGGTAAACAATGCCACACGAACTTATACTGTATGGCAGGGGACTGATGTAACGACTCCTAAGAGGTTGTTACTTATTGTTCCTATATATAAGTTGTTTTCATGCTTTTCTGGCTTATACTGTGTTTCGTTTTTTCTCTTTCTCACCCAAGCTTTGTGTAAAAGCTCTCTGAATCAGAAACTTATACTCCATTGCTCCTGGCTTCCACAACAGAGGGTTATCCTTTCCTGGTGAATATTTAAGTGTGTGTCCTTATTAAGAAAGGATAGCCAGAAAAGGTTGTGAGGAAGTGTAATTCCTGAGTATCCTATAGTCTGGGAGTAAGGGCTGGGCTGAACATCCTATACTGAGGAGCAAGTGGAGAAGGTTCCTGAAATTAATTTCGTTTAGAAATTTCCTTCTTTTTTCTGAAGCACAGTGGTCAGTATCACTCCATGAGCCCTATTAGATCTATTCTATTTCGTAAGAAATGGTGTCAGTAAATGGAGAGGCAGAGAGTACATTCAGTCCTACGAGAAGGAAGACATAGCCTAGCCTTATAGCTGAAACGACCTAAGATTGCATGTCTAGCTTGATAGCCAATCAAACCCGTATCACCAAAGCTTGGAACTACAGGCAGGATGAACAACGGCCTTGGGTAGCACTCCTGATAAGTCTTTGAGAGACACACATGCTGTCGTAAAGAGGTAGTTGTCCAGTTCCCTGTGTTTGAGGGCACAGAGCCCTGGCATCTGCCAGGTGAAATTCTGAGATCTCTGCTGCAAGAAACAGGGGTAAATAAATGTGCTCTAGACTCTGTTTTCTGTAGCTAGACTTTTCTGACTTACAAGCTAGTTTCCCTAGTAATGGTCACCGATACCTCTACCCAACATCACCAGCATAGCAGCATCAGCAGGATTATACCTTCTGTATCAGTGATACCTTCTGTATTAGTGTGTCTGCAGAACTACACACTATACAAATAAAAAATTCATCTTGCTTGAAGTATGGTTCTATGCCACCCTATCTTGATTCTGCCCAAATTGCTCCCATCTCTCACAGAGACACATGAGAGCCGTGTTCACACCAGCTCAAGCCCCTGCAACAGCATAGCCAGATGCATCCAGTACCACTCCCAAACTAAGTGGTCGGCTTCTCTGCTGTCCCCAGCTCTCTTCTGCCACTTCCAAATCTGGTACTGGCTTGGAAAATGCTTGTCCTGTGCTCCACCGATTGTGTACACACCTCCTATGGAAGATAAGAAGAGAAAAAGAAGGATCTGAGCATGCAGGAAAAGAAGTTGTTTCTCAAATAAAGCTTTCACTACAGCAGAGACATCAGTAATAGCTCTCTCCTGTAGATTTGTTCACAGCTAGTAGGAGAGGATGGAAGAGCCAGCATAGCTGCCTTTGTGTGGTTAAAAGAACAATCAACCTCTGATGGGGTAATAGAGACTGGAAGACAGGCTGTGGCTGTCTAGTGCTCACAAAACCTTTTACTTGCAGGAGAACTGCAACACACTCCAGTAGCGAAGCATCATTAAAAATGCAAGTGCTGAAACTTGCTACCGTGGCTGTAAGTACATATCCTGGGCTTTAAGAGGCTCCACACCTCCAGGGATGTGTTCCCTAGGTTAATCCAGGGTAGGGGTTGTTGGTTTGTCCACCAAACAATGTGGGGAAATTCCTTATAATGCTTTGCCCTGAGGTCCCAGGTGTGAGGTGGACCACTACAGGAGGCTGGATGGAGGTGGGTGAGGCAGTGCGATGGTTTTTGCCTGCAGAGCACTAAATTACTGCAGCAGCAGCATCTGATAGAAATTATAGAGATCCTCTTCTGCTACAGCAAAGAGGGAGCGGATAATTGCACCATAGGGACACCTCTGGGATACAGCCATTTGTAGTTAATCAGAATTATTCATGTGTTTGGTAAACTTCTATCTCTTTTATAACAAGTGGAAAAATTGACTAAGGATGCAGCCAGGAGATACAGTAAACATACCAGCCTGGGAGGCCTGCAGATTCAAGGTAAAGAGCATGCAAAGGAATCACTTAGCAAGCTTGTTTTCAGGTGGAAATGCTGAGCACAGGAAGTCTGCTGCTGCTCTTAATGTTGAGACTGGTCAATGCATCCCTGAGAAGGATTGTATTTTAATAGGCTTGGCTTCCATAGTGAGCAGTTTAATGCTCTACCTGACAGATGATGCTTTGCTGGAAGGCTGGCAGCTCCTGCCAGGGTAGCATCTTGCTGAGGCAGAAGTGTGGTGTCAGCAGCAGGGAAGAGTCCAGCTCAAGGTGTCCATCTCTCTTGTGCACACATACATGCACACACACACGGAGCCCATCTTCTGAAAGCATTAGCAGAAGGGAGGATGAAAGCAGCAAAGACCTACTTAACAGGCACTAGAGGCTGGAACTTTAGCCCTTCTCATCCTATTTGCTACAGCTGGAGTTTCAACTTTAATGAGTATCACAGTGGACACTGCCCTCTGTCCCCGCAGGCATTTGCAGGGGTGGCTGAAATCAGGTCAAAGCTAAAAGTAGAAGGGGCCAAATGCAGAGTCGCCATCTGCTCACAGGACATCAGAGCTGGTTCCCCAAACGAGACCCTTCTCACTTGCAGTACTTTCTCTAATCTGATGGTGGAGTTCCCTCAGCTGTGCCAGGAATAGTATTTTCTCATTACCACCCGAGAGGGTCTAATGGACCAAAGGGAATAAGCCTCTGCTGAGAAAGAAGGATTGTTGATCCAGCATGTGGCGTTCATGATCTGCAGTGTGAATCACAGGTGTGAAAAATCATTGGTCATTGATCTCTCCTGCCTGCTGAGTACACGTACCCTATTTATTTCCCCTCTCCAGAACTAAACTTCCTTGCTACAGGAGGAGGGAAATAGCATGGAAATAGCAAATAGAAGTCCAAGAGTTGCCAGGTTAACTACCTTTTGTATTCTTATGATAGACAGGTTTATGAAATACTTCTAGCCATCTAATAAGCCCAAAGCAGGCTCTTATAATGAGTGCTACTATGGGAGAAAAAATAAACTAATCTTGCTCATATAATCACAGAGACCTGCAAGTCTCAAGTCTGATTCTTGATTATTTATTTATTATCTTCATTTCTTGAGGAAACAAGCCTTATGAAATTGTTCTTCTGCCTTCTGCTTTCCCACCCCCTAAAGACATTGCCTAATTTCAACCAACCTTTAAGGAGATTTCAGAGATTTGAAACACCTGTGCCTTGTAAGAATCGGGTCTGGATAGAGGAATGAGGACCAAATCAGTGTCTCCATAGAAGTAAAGGTTTCAGAGTGAGCTTTGCAGTTATCTGCTTTGCTCAGCCTGTCCATTCAGGTCTGCTGCAGAACAATCCTCCCTCCTGAATCAGGGGCATTGGAGGATGATGTCAGTTCCATGATGCAGGCAAGGCAGGGGGCAGGCTATGGAAAGCCCTGTAAGCAATGACATTGTATAGGAATTTTGAAGACAGAGAGCTGGGGGGTTGTATAGGAGCAAGGGTATTAAGATAGGTGAAATAGGGCTTCACTAATCCTGTTACTATCAGAGCATGGTATTGGTGGTGGTATCAGCAGCACTAGCCACATCCCAAACATAGGAGCACAAACTAAAAGACAGACCCTCGCCCAAAGAACTGCCCACTAAAACTTTGCTGGCTGTTTTTGTGAAGCCATTTAGGCTTTCTTTCAATGCTGTGTTTAAGCTTGTCACCCATTCAACTCATTTAAAGAAAACCATTGGCTTCCCCTGGGCTGTTAACCAAATCAGGCACAAGGCTGTGTATCTTGCTGTATCAGAGACTTGTAGAGTGAAGCGAGCAGTGAGGTGGCATTGTGGTAATTACCCCACACAGGCCTAAGTGGCCCTTGATCTTGTTTACATGCCTTGAGCAGCAAAGCAAGCCTGTGCAGTTAAATAGCATGTTGAAAGTTCCAGTAAAAATTTAGGAACGTACAGGGCAATATTATGGATAATGAGGCAATCTTGTCTACTTGTCAAAAGTAACACCTGAAAACTTAAAGGGCCCTATCCTATTTTGCCCAAAAGAAAAAGGGGGCTAAGGGAGATTTGATTGAGGTATTCATAATTATATGAGAAATGTGAAAACTAATCAGTCTGTCCTTTTTATATTGTCTCATAATGCAGGAACAACGGGACTCTTAAAATGTAAATTAATAAGCAGTACATTTAGTGTTCAAATGTATTTAGTGAATTGTGTTACAATTATAGTATATATAAATAATCCACCAATTTCCATAAAACTATCTGATAAAATTCACCCATAACAATAGTTCATTTCCCAATTCACTTTTCATTATTCAAAATCCTTTAGAAGCCCAAGGGAAGCTGTTGGCTGGGGATTGTAAAAGGCTGTATATTTAGAACAAATCCGAAGAGTGGACTGACTTGTGCAGCATGTACTGCTCTTCAGAAATTCGCAGTTCTATGAAGTTAAGGACAGTAATGCAGAGGCTGGCTAAAAGAAGGAGAAAAAAGAGCCCACACTGGATAATTTTATGACCATTAGTAACATTTGTATCTATACAGGCTCAGATAATTACAATGGTAATCATATCTCATGCTTCAGAGCCTAAAGTGATTGCCTGCAGAGGCCAGGGAAGCCTTGGAGAGCTTCCATTGAAATGAAGATTAGAAATGCTTAAGATTATTCAATTTGGTCATAATGGACATAGTAGTAAGAAGATACTTATTTGTATCTGGTTTCTACCCCTTGCCTCTGTGAATCACATATTTAAGAATTATCATTAAAATCCACATTCATCATAACCTTCACTTACATCAAGAAAGACAACCAACCAAACCAAAACATAACAAAAATTCCCCCCACAAAAATCAAAATAACATCATCACCACACCAAATGAAAACGGACAATTTACACAAAGTCCACCCCTTGACCCTTCACCAAAATTACAACAAAAATTCCATATGATCATTTCATTGTTCAACATTGTTCAGTAGTAGGTTTTGCCCATTACTTCTCCCAATTACTATCCTTATCTCAAAATCCTCATGATTCTGGATTTCAGCACCAAAAAGACTGTAGTCAGTTGACCCTGGCTGGACAACAGGGACCTGCTAACGCCTCTCTCTCACTTCCCTCTGCAACTGGACAGAGGAGAGAAAATATAACGAAGGTTTCATGAGTTAAATACCAGGAGAGATCACTCACTGATCACTGTCACAGCCAAAACGGACTCAGAGTGGGGATATTAATTAAATTTATTGCTAACAGAATCAGAGCAGGAGGATAAGAAGTTAAAATAAATCTTAAAAATACCTTCCCTCCACCCCTCCCTCCTTCCAAGTTCTACCTCTTCTCCCCACCCAGCAGCGCAGTGAGACAGCTAACGGGGGTTACGGTCTGTTGTTTCTGCTTCTGCTCAGGGAGAGGAGTCCTTCCCTTGCTCCCATGAGGTCCCTTCCATGAGAGACAGCCTTTCACAAACTTCTCTAGTGTGACTCCATCCCACAGGCAACAACTCTTCACAAACTGCTGCAACGTGCGTCACTTTTCCAGAGGATGCAGTCCTTCAGGCACAGGCTGCTCCAGTGTGGGTCCTCCACAGGGCCACAAGTCCTACCAGGAAAACCTACTCTAGTGTGGCCCACTCTCTTCATGGGTCAGCAGGTCCCTGCCAGAACCCCGCTCCAACATGGGCCTCCCACAGGGTCACAGCTTCCTTTGGGCATCCATATGCTCTGGTGTGGGTCCCCTCCACAGGCTGCAGGTGGGTCTCTGCACCCTGACAGTCGTCCATGGGCTGCAGGGGCACAGCTGCTGCACCATGGTCTGCACCACGGGCTGGAGGGCAACCTCAGCTCCAGCCCCTGGAGCACCTCCTCCCCCTCCTTCTCCACTGACCTTGGTGTTTGCAGAGTTGTTCATATGTTCTCACTCCACTCTTCTATGTCTTCAATTTTCATTTGCACAACTTTTTTTCCTTCCTAAATATGTTATCTCAGAGGCATTGCTGTCATCCTTGAGGAGCTCAGCCTTGGCCCACAGCAGGTCCATCCTGGAGGTGGCTGGCATTGGCTCTGCCAGACATGGAGGAAGCTTCTGGCAACTTCTCACAGAAGCAACCCCTGTAGCCCCCCACTACAGAATCTCTCCATGCAAACCCAATAAATTTCCCTTTTAAATGTTCTTCCTTTCTCCTTTCTGAATCAGTTTCTTCCCTGTTGGTGTGACCTGTGACCTGGTATGCCCACTGACATCTGGACTTTTCCTTTCCCATTTGTTTTGTGCTTGGATCTTGCTGTTTTCTCCCAGACCTGTTACCCAGTGTCTCAGCCCATTCCTCTCTTGTCCTGTTCACTAGATAACACCCCTCCAGTGTGAAGAAGGCAATCTTGCATCCAATGTCCTTGACCAGTCTTCATTAGCAATCCCTGCTCTGACTTTGCTGCTTCCAAGTGGCACCAACCTGTCTCTTCTCTTTGCCTGTGAGCAGTTCCCTCCATCACAGGAACCTTTTCCAGCCAAGTTCTCTAGACTGTTGGTATTTCTGTATCCCAGTCTTTCCACTAAGACCCACAGGTATCATGACACTAGCAGCAAGCAGAACAGTCTTATTTTACAGATTATCTACTGTTTTTAAAACTGAAGGAAGTGCATATAGAATTGGAAATGCCTCATGTAAATTAGCCATTACAAAAGTTCCTGTGGAATTTGATCACCTGATCTTCTCCTTTCCCATCCTCCTGCCTTTTTACACCTTTATTGCAAGGTGAACCCGTACAGGGCCATATCCAGAAATCTTCTCACAGAGAATTTTAGATTTCTCCACAAAATGAGGTCTCCACTGACTTCAGGGAACCTATATGTGTAATAACACACGACAGAGTGTAAAAAATCAGTCTTAGGTGAAGAAAACGTAGTTATTCTCCACATTTACGAAGAAATTATGCAGGAAAGAAAGAAATGGAAACACCATTTGTTATTACTCTGTGTCATCTGCTCACAGCAACACAGGGAAGAATTATTGCCAACAAAGGGCTGCTATTTGTCTCTCCATGAAAGCAAGATGGAAGTACAGATGAATACTGTGTGGCAGGAAGTAACAAAATCTCTAAGCTTTCTGAGCCTCATGCAGAAGACACCACTGTGAGGCAATGCCTGCTTCTGATTACTCCCTTGCTAGAAGCATCAACCAGGCTGTCAGTTTCTGAGGTTGTATCTGTACAGCAAGACAAAGAAGGAGCCAAGAATTAACTGATCCCTTTGATCCATTTGGTTTCTGCCTATGATAATAGATTTTAGCTAAGGTTTCATAGGAGCTCAAAGGATCAGCTCTGTATTGATGGGCCTGGATCGTACTTCATGCACATAAATCTCCCGAAGAAGAGCCTGGGCACACAGCAAGGGCCGAGCACAGTAAAGCTTCTCCTCTGCAAACTGCGGTGTCAGCCTCTTCGTGGAGGTCTGTAGGCGTGGATGATCAGCAGTGCTGGCCTGGAAAAAGGGCAGTGGTGACAGATTAGCTGACAGCATATACGTACCCTGGGATGTTGCCAAGTTCTTGGTCTGCACCTGCATGCATCACTCCTGAGTTGGAGTTTATGCCAAAGCTGTGACTGGGATGTAGTTCAGTCTAGGACACTTCAGAAAAAGGAAGATAATAATTTGAGAAGTAAAAGCAGATACAATAAAGGTATAGATAATAACAAATGACAAAAGGAAGGCCAAGAAAGCACTACTAGTCTGCCTTTTCGGTAGTAAAAAATAAATCAGTGGCCACTGAATGAAATTACAAAGCAACACATTGTGAATGGATGAAAGGTGATGTTGTTTATAAAATGTATAATTAAACCATGATATTCACTAGTCTAGATATTGAGAGGGATCTCTCCCCATGTTCTAGTGAATCAGCATTTATATAAATAAAAAAGAACATCTGCAAGGACGCTAGCTAAATACAATTACAAGGGCTATCAATCCTCATGCTTCAGGCCATGGTTACCTGCTGAGGTCAGGAAGAAATTTCTTCATGGCATAGCACTAAAAAATAAAATGCATTATTGGTCATTGATGGGCACTGGATACTCTATTAGATGGTCCTTTAATCTGTTCCACTATGCAATTCTTTTGTTCCTCCATATCACAAATCAGTGAAGGATTTAGGTGTGTGCTTGAATTCCATTTTGAAATCAATAGGACTTAAATATACATAAGTGTAAGTGCCCAATTAAGTACTTTCCAGAATAGATATATTAAGAAATTACTTAAATTTTAAAAAGTCTTGAAGCAGTTTTTGGGTTCTGGACTGATATTTTGGTGTCCAAATCACTGATGTAAAACCAGTAGAACTTATTGTATCTCATGTATTACCAAATGACTTTGCAGAAACTCCTTAAAACAACGTGCTGTCAGTTCTGAAAAATTTCAACCTTTCAGCTCAAAAACTCATGAATTTGTGACTTTAGCTCTACAATTCATTTTTACAGATAATCCATTATGTATACAAACATAATCACACTGGTCTAAAATACTTTGTGTCTTCATCTTTGGGTTTTCTTTGGTGGGAATAAAATGAACTTTGTCATCTGCTCTAGTCTCCTCCCTCCTGTTTGTGTCCTACTGGTTTGTCTTGCGGTTCTAGGTAAGATGTTAGCCAGGCATGGAAGATCTCACTGAAGACTTAAATTTCCATTTGAACTTTGAAGCCCATCCTTTTTTACCCTTCTTTCTTCTTAGAGGAGATATCATTCAATCCTGACAGTCTTTCAGGATCAGTGGCAGGGCCCTGAATACAGAGGAAACACAGTGCTGATCTGATCCCTCTACAGAGTCAGGACATAGCAGATACTCCCAGTGTGGAAAGGGGTTTAATCTGGAAAAGGTCATATGGAAGTATGAACAGAAGCTTGAGTGTTCTTTGCAGTCCTTCTCAAATGTTGGTGACAGGTGGTTAAAGGGTTCGACAGATAAAGGAGACTGGGGCAACTGATGTGGCTCAAAGACAGATGTTACCAAACACCCAAGGTTCTTGCAGCCTGTAGGTTTACTCAGTGAAAAGGCTACTTAAAATATGGCCATAACAGTGGGAGAGGTTCCTAGCCTGTGTCTGTCTCCAGTGTTTTCCTCAATGGACCAATTGCTCCCTTCAGGGAGGCTGCAGCAACTCACCAGGGTGTGACTGAGGGAGCATCAGCAATGCACAGCAGGCAGTAATTCTTCCTTCCAGAGGCTGAATGTTCAGCCTGAACAGCACTCATAGGGACCTACACGCTGAGATCAAGGGAACGTTTCCAATGACTTATGGAGGATCTGGAACCAGGCCTTTATGGAATACTAAATAATTAAATCAGACCTCACGTAGAGGCAAAATAGACCTCTAACACTTAAGAATCAGCATTTAATAGCACACAGAAAGGCATAATTTTCAGATCTGTGCTAATAAGGAAAACCATAAATTGAGGGATTTTTCTTAAACAGCTCTTTTCTTACCCTGATTGTTAAACATAAAAGTAAAGATGTTGTCTGCTATAGTGAGGCATACATCTTCAATTGCTATTTGCTCCCAGCTTCATTTAAGATAAAATTTAAACTGCTTAATTTAAATTCACAGTCTTAGATACCTATAAAAGACTGACGTGCAGGAAGTGTTAAGCAGATGCCTTCTGCAAATCTTAGGTCCGACTTAGGTCCTTTCTAGTTCAGTGTTCAGTAGGTTTCCAACCTGGTGCCTGACCAACCTGATGAACTTCTGTGATGGAACAGTTGGCTTGGTAGGTCCAGGGAGAGCAGTGGGTATTGTCTACCTGGACTTCATTAAGGCTTTCAAGGCTGACTCCCGTAAGATCCTCATAGACAAGCTGATGAAGTAGGAACTGGATGAGCAAACAGTGAGGCAGACTGAAAACTGTCTGAACAGCTGAGCCCAAAAGGTGGTGATCAGTGGCACAAAGTCTACCGTGAGGTCACTAACTAGCAATGTACCCCAGGGGTCATTACTGGGTCTGATTCTGATTAATATCTTCATTAATGATCTGGATGATGAGGCCAAGTGCACTCTCAGCAATTTTGCCAGTGACACAAAACTGCGAGTTTGTGTCACAACCAGAAGGTTGTGCTCCTATCCAGAGGGACCTTGACAGGCTGGAGAAATGGGCCAGCAGAAACTTCATCAAATTCTACAAGGGAAACCAGGGACCAGTAACGCTGACAATGACCTTGCTGGAAAGCAGCATGACAGAAAAGGACCTGGCACTCCTGGTAAACATCAAGTTTAACATAAGGCAGCAGCGTGCCCTTGCAGCAAAGAAGGTTAGTGATATTCTGGGCTGCATTAGGAGCAATGTTGCCAGCAGGCCCAGGGGGTTGATCCTTTCCCTTTACGGCACTGGGGAAATAACATTTGGAGTTCTGGGTCCAGTTATGGGCTCCTCAACACAAGAGAGGCATGGACATGCTGGAGAGAGTCCACTGAAGTCCACGAATATGATGAAGGGACTGGAGCACCTCACATATAAGGACAGGCTGAGAGAGCTGGGACAGTTCAGTGCAGGGAAGAGAAGAGAAGGTTTGGAGGGGAATCTTAACAATGTATATAAATACCTGAAGGGAGGGTAAAAAGATGATGCAGACAGGCACTTTTCAGTGGTGGTCAGTGACAGAGCAAGGGACATTGGGCACTGTCGTGGTTTTGCCCACCAGCCCGTCTCTGGGGCTGTGAATGGTTTTGCCCAAGTAAATTTCCGGACAAAATCCAATCAAAACTCGTAGTGACGCCTTTGCTAATTACATATTTAAGAAAAACGGAAGAGAAGG
>JAYRBT010000042.1:52712807-52772388 GCA_036023395.1 Myiotriccus ornatus
AAATGTTCATGTTATTTTCCTAAATCCAGTCTCTTTTGTCTGCATAAACCTTCTCTCAACTAATAGTAATTGTGTGGAGGGTGCAAAAGCAAATTGACCCAGGGCAAAACCACAACAGGCACAAACTGAATCACAGGAGGCTTCCTCTAAACATCAGAAAACACTCTTTTGCCGTTGAGGGTGACCGAGCACTGGAACAGGTTGCCCAAGGAGATTGTGGAGTCTCTGTCATTGGAGATATTCAAAAATCGTCTGGGTATGGTCCTGAGGAAACTGCTGTAGGTGTCCCTGCTTGAACCGGGGCATTGGACAAGATGACCTCCAGAGGCCACTTCTAATCTCACAAATTCTGTGGTTCTGTGCTAACCAAAAGTCACAGGACCAATTGTATGCCTTAGCCTAGACTCTTCTGTTTAAGCTGACAAAGAGGGGGTTAAAAGCCTTCTAAAGAAATTCCCATGTACTTGCATATTGCCTTTATACTTTTTAAAGCTCTAGTAATAGTATGTTGGGAACTCCTTTGCACATGCAATGTTCCCTGTAATCCTAGTAATGTGTTCTGGCTCAGCATTTCCTGGTACTCTAAACCATTAGCACTTCCTATAGAATAGTATGTACACTTATGATTTTCTTTTAACATGGAATTTAAAAGGACATTATCAAAATGTGTACTCAGCACTTTCTACAGAGTTCATGTATCTGCATCTCCACTCTGCTGCCATCAGACAGAGCTCTACACCCCTTCCCTCCTTAGCTGTCATTTTGTAAGAGAGCTGCAGAAGTTCAACACTCTCTGGGCTAGCACTCAACACAAGTGAAAATCTGTATCTCACAATGTATGGGACAAATTGGATTTGAAACAGCCACAGATGGTCATCAATTCTTCAAATGGACATAGAGTGAGTACCTCATAAACAAAAACATAGCCGGTGCTTCACAGATTTATATGGAGAGGTTATTATTAGGGAACTGAGGGTGCTTGCAAATGTACAGGTGTCATTTATCATGACTAGTCTTGTTAGCAAGGAATTTAGACAGTTTCTGATACTGCACCCTAATAAGTCATTTTATCAGCATATTTATTTCCTTGGCTGCTGATACTTTGGCAACTTTCATACCTTCTTAGTGTCACATAGCAGGTAAAAAACTGACAAATAAAGAGAAATCATTGGTTGTGAACTCACTAAAATTGCATATATGACCTGGGAAATTTGAATAATGCAGTTCAGTAATAGAGTCCATTGAAAGTATACAGGTGTTTTGCTCTCTCTCTGTGTCTCATACTGTGTATAGAAGGAAGAATCTGTAACTATGGGAATATGTCATTAAATCCTATGCAGCTGCCTAGCCGTAGTGGAAACTGGCAGCAGTGTTTCTGGGTACAGAACAGGCAAGGGTCCTAAGAGGAAGCCCAGGGTAAATAACACCAGAGCTGGGGCTCCTGCTTTACTCCCTCCTCAGATGTTGGAAGACTTACACAGATAGATATCTTACCCTAGTTAGACCTCTGGACATCTGCATAACCTAGGGTCACAAACAGGTGCTTGCTCCCGTTAGAAAAATCATCTCGAAATAGGTCTTGCGGGATCAATTTTTCCTGGTTTAGCTCATCTCTGCTATTGCTGAATACTTAACCACTTATTTGCAAGTACTTTGCATGTTTTCCTGTCCCTGCATCCCCAACCACACACACAAGAAGTTAAAAGTTCATTTACCTGTGACCCTCAGGGATTGCCACATGCTGTGACAGTCAATATATTTTCCTTCCACTGGAGTAGTAGAGAAGCAATTTCTAAGGTTTAAGACCATCAAGGAAAAGTAACATGCAGCCAGGAAAACCATATCTTCAATCTGGAGATTATATGGAGAAAAGCCCCAGCTTTTTTTCGATTGCTGTAATGAAAAAAAACAGTCTTAGGAAAGGAAACCACAGCCCACAGCTGGAAGGGCTTTGTAAATCAGAGACAACTTCTCAGAGTGTTTCTAATAGTTATGACAAAATTGCATCAGCACAGAAGGGATTTTCTATTTCCTCTGACAACCACAACAGCTAACAGGCAGCCACCATCAGTGTTACAGAGTCTAGTTGGGGACCTGTCACAAGTGGTGCCCTCCAGGGTTCAATACTGGGCCCAGCATTGTTTAATTTACTCATCAGTGACTTGGATGAAGGGGTAGATGCCCCCTCAGCAAGTCTGCTGATGACACTAAGCTGGAAGTAGTGGCCGATAGCCCAGAGTGCTGTGCAGCCCTTCAGAAAAATCTCAAAAGGTTGGAGAGATGGGAAGATAAGAACTGTCTGAAATTCAACAAAGGCAAATGCAGGATCCTGCACCTGGAGAGGAATAACTCCAGTCACCAGTACAGACTGGGGCCTGACTTGCTGGAAAACAGCTCCATGGAAAAGTCCTGGGGTTCCTGGTGGACAGCAATCTGTCCATGACCCAGCAGTGTGCCCTTTTGGCCAAGATGGCCAATGGTACCCAGGGATGCCTGAGGACAAGCATTACCAGCAGGCTGAGGGAAGTGATCTTGCCCCTCTACTCAGTGCTGGCAAGGCTGCATCTGGAGTGCTGTGTCCAGTTTCTGGGCTCCTCACTAAAAGAGAGACATATAGCTCCTTGAGCGGGTCCAGTGAAGGACAACAAAGATGATTAAGGGATTGGCACATCTCTGACAAGGAAAGGCTGAGGAAGCTGAGTCCGTTCTGCCTTAGGGAGAGAAAAATGAGAGGGAACCTCATCAATGTCTATCAGTATCCGAAGGAAGGGTGTAAAGAGAATGGATTTCAGTGATTTCAGTAACTCTGAAGTTACTGCTTGTTTTACACCAGCAAAAGCAGAGTTGGAGGCAGTGTAAAAGAAATCAGCAATGAGAAGTGACTCCTCAGTCTGCCATTCTGTGAGCTTCTACCCACCGATGACAGTTGTGTGCAAAGGAATGCTCTAATGTAGTTAACAAAACCATTCACTACTACTCATACAGTAATAGTTATACTGTAACATTTAAGTATTCATAAATAAGCAACAATTTTTTGACGTACTTTGCAAAAAGTTTCTTCCTTTTCCTTTGAGGTTGAAAGTTTCTGGTCAGTCCTGGAAAGCCTACTGGTCAGACATCCTCATTTCTCATCATTAAGCTCTATCTGATACCCTTGGTGTCATTTCAGTTTTAAGCAAAGCACCTGTGCTGAGCTACACTGCTGGAGCTACAGCATAGTCAGAGAGAACAGAAAACAACTGGACTGTATAGGTTATATCCTCCTGCCAATGTAAAAACTAACCCTGAGCCAACCTTATTTGTCTTTTCAAACCACTTCATGTCAGAGAGCAGGAGTTGTGTCAGAGCACAGGACCCCTGCGATGCACAAACAGGGGAATTAATGTTCTCTGTGAGGCAGGGATGGGAACGGTTGATGTGGCATTTGTGACAGCTTCCCTCATCCCTGGGAATTCACAGCACAGTTTTAAATCAGTTCAAAGTGAAAACTAAGAACAGTAGGAGAGGCAGAGCTAGAAAGAAGCCTTGGCTTTGGGTGCCCATATCTGAAGCCAGGATATTGTCGTTGCAGAATATTTACCATGTACATAATTAAACCCCTAAGTGCCAGCTGAACTGGGAATCATGCTGTGTGGTGCCTCTCCTACCATCTGAATGACTGTTAGACAGTTGGCTCTGTTTTGACACAAAAATGCAGTCCATCATAGGCCCATTCATCTGTCATCTGTTGCCTGCTTGTCTCTTTTCCCATTTAGTTGTGTACAAGATGAAATGTTTTCCTCCTGCTGCTTGTCTGTTTTTTTTACACTTCATTTTCTTTGGAGTTTTTTTTATGTACCCGCAACAAAATAGCCACATGGAGTCACATTGCCAGCCACAGTCATGGATTAAAGTCACATTGGCTTAAGAAATAAGCAACCATCTTCATATTTTTCCTTTCTCTTTCTCATTACAAAGCTGAAATGAACAAATTATTAGTTAGACATCAGTCTCTGCCTCCCCTCCCTCCACTTTAAATAACTTGTAGACAAGCAGGGGAAAAGTTACCAGGCATTTTTATACATATATTACTGTAACATATTAAGGAGAGAGCCAAAATAATGATAGAGTAATGGAGCCAAAGAAAATTACTGTATTATATTGTCAGAGGCGATTGAGACACAGTCAGTTACATGTACACAAACGTCAGGAATTTTTTAAAGAGAAAGTAGTTATGGGGCCAGGAGACAAGGAGTTTAAGATAAATACTCTCATGAATTATTTACTGTAAAACTGTGGAAGATTTTTTTTCCAGAAAATAATTGCAGAAAGAAGAAATAAATCATGCTATTTGCTGAGCTGGTCTAAAGTAAGACGTAAGTACGTATATGTTTCTGTGCTGAACTGTGCCAGAGCTGTCTGACCCACCCTGTCATTGGCAGAAGCTCTTGTTTTGTCTATTTTCACTCCTCAGTGATGAACAAAAAGAAAATAAATGTTTTTCCAGGGATTTAATCTCTATGTGACCCTCTTGATTTGCAAGGACAAATATTCCCAAACCTTGTAATATTGCCTTCTACCCTCCTGGTGTGTTTTTACATACCACATGACAACTCCTGAAGCCCACTTCTTCCTACAAAGCTTTCTCCTTTTCAGTCAGTGAAAAAGATGAAGAAACTTTTGAGATCTAGTGTACTCATGATTCATCATGAGTCATGGTGCCTCAATTTTGGAATACCCTAAATATATAAGTTAAATTCATCTTTCATTTCATTAGCGAAATAGCTGTGAATGAATTTGCAAATATTTTTGGCCATCGGAAGATTCAAGAAAATGCTTATCAGCACTTTGATGGGCACCTTTTCCTCCCAATATTCACAGGTGGACATATTTTGTGCTACGCTCATCATGACACATACTCTCTTCCCTCCCTTCTCTATGTGCCGATGAAATCATACTTCTGCGAAATAACCGGAGTATCCTCTGGAAAAATATTAAATAACTCAGTAAAAAAGGAAATAATTTGGACGGGGCACAAGTAACTCCTGCATGCTCACTGTGCTATGGGCACTGATCTTCTGGAGGAAATCTGTGTATAAAGATAAAGATGCTATCTCTTAGAGATACTCTGACACAAGGTTCATCAAAGCTTGAAAGCCACTATATTGCTAGCAAAATTTATCAGACTGCATGCCAGACTCCCACTGGCTCTCACCCAGATTCCAAGCTACCCGAGGAATTATTAGCTTAAAAGCATCTTTAGATCTTGTCAGCTGCATCTAGCTCACCATGGATGTAGATAAGATTCACGGTTCCTGACAAAGGAGATGGGATCTGACTCCACGGCTCCCTGTACTATTTCAAGAATTCAAAATCTTAATGGTTGTAATGATTGGTGGGGGGTGTTACTATTAAATAGATTGAACTGATAATTTTCTGATTTTTTAATCCTTTTTATAACAAAAGATGCAAGTTAAAAAGAAATTTAAGAAATTTTCAGTGAAGAAAAGGGTCACATTACGAGGGCTACATAAGAGATAGGCAGTCAAAATCAAGTCAAAATACTTTAAAATTATTAAAGTGAAATATTTCTCTCTTACTTGAACTAATTTTTTTGTGTCTGAGGAGGGTTTTTCGCTATGAACATCTTCTAGAGACAGATTTCTCTATTTTGCCTAGGTTACAAATAAACCTGAAATTTTTAAAAAAATTATGGGACTTGAAGTATCTCCCACTCAACATCATTAAAGACAAAGAAGTAGAACTGATTTACTCATTTGAGTATTTTGAGCAGTATAAACTTCAGAGACCTCTGCCTGCCCCGAACAGACTAACAACACGGTGATTCTATCTATTCTATTTATTATCATACATTTAAATTTACCCAAACCAGTATTTAACACTCTACATGGGACCTTGCTAATGGTCTTGATTAACTGTCCTCTGAGAAATCCTTGCATTCACATTGGAACTACCAGTGATTTCAGGCAGTCAAAATACACCTTTATGAAACAGTAAGAAGACAAATCTGTGATTGGGCGAAAGAACAACAAGCTTTTAACTTTCACAGATTATGAAAACGGGAAAAAAAATAAAGAGCTCTCTAGGGTTTGTCTAATAAGCCTAATTCAACAGCTAAAACAAGTGCTCTGCAAAGGGAGCTGTGTTCATTACCGTGTTAGTTCATTAGAGGTGAGGTGGCAATGCTTCTGCCACACAGAGCTGAATCACGCCCCACAGCCCCCACAGATATCAGGCAATTACTCACTCGTTTGCTTCTCCACCAATGAAGCAGACATGCTGGTATTTCACAGAATCACAGAACAACCTGAGCTGGAAGGGACCCGCGAGGATCACCAAGCCCAACTCTTATGTGAACAGCCTATACAGGATAGAATCCATGACCCTGGCATTATTAGCACCGTGCTCCGTTTGAGACTCAGCATCTATTAACACAAAGCAGGACAGGTCTGCTCCACTCCAAGATGCTGCGCCTCCCTGCAGGTTGTCTCCCTCTGCCATCCCATTTCTCCCCTATACAGCCCACATGCCATGTTGGGTTATCAGGTTCCCATGTGTCTGTCCTTACTCAAACCCAATCTTCCCACGGTCCACATCCTCCTTGGCCCATCCATGGTACCTTGGAAGGACTGCCTGCACGATTGCACTGTTGTTGTTCTGGAACAACCTGGTGTTGTGCCGCTTCTCCTGCTCCTGACTGCTAACCTGTCACAGAGGATCTGAGCTGCTTAAGCATTATAATCCATCACAGAAGCTGGAAGCGCAGGCTCACATTCCTGTTTCTTTCCCAATTACTGATATTTTGCAAGCAGCTATTAGAAATATCACCTACCAGGGTTTCCTGATGCTTCCCTTTATAAGTCTTTATTTTCAACTTTTACTCACTTCAACTGCACAGATGTTTCCCACATGGGATTTTTAACTCAGAATAAGCGTATGTATTTTTTAAGTTTTAACAAAAATGCTTAAAAAACTCCCTGGAATGAGACTAAGGGGAGAGACAGCACTATTTTGCCATGACAGCAAGTAGGTAAAACTTTATTTTAGAAACTGTAGTGGCCCCATTCTTTGGAGGATGGACACAGTACCTGGTAGAGATGGCATTTCCCTTTCTACTGTTGCTGTGGAAAACTGCTTTACTTGGCAAGGTTGAGCATTTGAAACATTTAATTTGGGCTCGTTACAGCCTTGTTATTGCTTGGCTGCTAAATGCTTGAGACGGTTATGTGGCCAGCTCTGTTCTGCAAGCATTGCCCTTGAGGAGGACCTGGGTGCACTTCCTCCAGGGCAGGAGAGGCTGAGCAGCGCTCAAGCCAGATGAGCAGTAAAGCAGAGGGTTGGAAACCTTGTTTTCCTGCCTTCCCCAGCATGGAAATTCCTCCAGCAAGGAGAAGGAGAGAGCAGTACGGCACAGTTTGCGGGTGGACAGGAGTTTATAGGGCTCTTAGGGGAATAAACGCACAGACAGATCAGTCTGAAAGCCAAACAGAGAGGAGAAAGAAGTGGAGAAAGAGAAAAGGAGAGGAGAAACCTCTCTATCCCTGTTTTAGCTGCTGAGAATGCTGCTGTCTCTTCAAATTCACTTTTCTTTAGGTTGTGGAGGAAAAGTTCCAAAATAGCATAAGGTAAGGTCAAACACTTGCTCCAGAACAACAGTAATATAAAAAAAAATATGCTGTGTTGTGTTATCCAACCAATTAGCAATTGCTTGCACTGTTACAAATGGTCTTTCAATCACCATGCTTCCAGGGTAAGGAACACACAGAGAGCAATTTTGAGTTGTGTACCTCTGAAGTGTTTATTTAAATGCTTATTGTTAATAATAACAACAACAATAAGGACAATAGAAAATTCCCTGGTTTGTATGATTGTGGTTGCTCAGAACAGCTGTTTTAATGAGACATCTGCCAGTGAAACAATTTGGCCTGAGGATAATGAATAACTGTTACTTAACTGAGGCAGTATTAGCATAAACTCTGCTTAATGGGGACACATTCGGCCAGCGAATAGTGGTTTCTTGGTACTTATCTAGGTGTTTAATAGTGAAAATTACAAGCTTGTGGCAAAAATAAATTAATTAATGAGTAGTCATGTAGAATATACTGTGATTTTTCTGGTTGCTTTAGTCTGAAATACCTTAAAGGGGTCTTGTCAGAGAGTGAATTATTCAAAACTTAGAGAACCTTTGTGGTGGGTGCTTGGAAATGGTGGAACACTGATGATCACTGAAAATCTTGGTCTTCATCTTCTACTACAGAAATTATTAAATTATGAAGGCATAATCATTTCCATCCCTATTTTATGGCATTATTTTCTCTCATCTAAATATTTTCATATATCCATTATGCACATATATATATATATATATATATATATACATATATATATGCACTTATGCATGTTTTACCCACCTGACTGGATTGTTTCAAAGTTGGGTAAACTAAGCATCCAGAATGGCATTTCAGGTAAGGAATTCTGTTCTGGTAGTCTCTGCTGGGCAGAATTCACAAATTTTTCTGGTTCCTATATGGATGTGCTTCAGAGTGCAGAGATAACGGGCATAAAAAGTTGATGGGCAAGAACAGGAGTATGTTGTGAACAATGCTATAGACCTGATTTTTGTAGACTACTGATTGTCCATGTAAGAAGCAAAAACCTGCTTGTAAGTGATAATGTTATTTTTCTTTCAAGGTAGATGGACTCTACATGTGTGTGTTGGGTCTTATCCTATGGGTTTAAAAAATACTAGCAAAGACTGTGTTCTTTATGAAATAAGCTAGAATAATGAGGTATAATGAGAGACCAGTGTGGTGTGATTCAATTTATTTGGCCAGACCTATGAACGACATGAATATGAACCATGGGACCTTTGAACACTGTGAAAAGCAATCTTCTATTTCTCTTGAGGAAACTAAACAAATCCTTTCTCTTATAAGAAAGAGAGGCTGTTACCATATTAGTGAAAGAATTTGCCAGATTTAGAAGAATGCCAGATAGTCCTTCCTCTCATATTTATAGCTGTCTTTTTCTGGATATAAAAAATGCATCTATTTCTGTGGTGAATCTCAAGGGAAGACATTGGTGACCTGTAAGTGACTGATGTTTGGATCTCTCCAGACAATGCTCACCATTTGGTGGGTAATCCTAACATCTACTTTCATACCAGAAACCAGAAATCATGAAATTTCCGTTTGGGTAATGTTCAGGAAAAAATTAGAATTATTTTAAATGCGTTGAAATATCTAATTTCATTATATTGATTACTTGATATATTGATATAGCAACATATATGTACTATTCCTATCATGGGCCAAGAGTTGGAACTGCCTGTGAGAACAATTTGTATTAGAGATATATGTTTGAGCAAGGCAAGTAGACTCTCTTTTAAACAGAAATTTTAGGCTCTGATTCATTTGACCTATTTTAGACACCTACACTAAGACAAGATGAATCTGGAGAAGTGAATCATACCCATCGTGTCTATACTGCTCTGGACTCTCACTGAAACTGAAGCAGAGTTTCTGGAAGCTGCTCTAATTTCCTCACATTAGAGCACCTCCAGGAAGGTTCTCCAACAAGTAACAAGAATCATAGCCACCTTTGGAGTTTCTAGCATAGTTGTGTTACTTAGAAATTAGGGTCTTGCTGCTGCTGACTGTTCTGACAACAGTCCTAAACTCAGTTGTAAAGGTGGTTTGGTTGGACAGCGATACTGATTTGGAAAGTAAGACAAGCCCTACAGTCAAAAGACTTCTCTCACAAGGACAAGCTTTTCTTATGTACACTTAAGGTCCATCATGAGCAGGGATCTACTACTCATTTCAGCACCTGAGGTGGGACTGAGGAAGCTTTGAAATCTACAGGATGGAGATGCTTTTGTCTGGCTGAATATGGGTGACTGCTGTTTGCTCAGGAGGTGAGATCAGCACTGTGGAGGATAGTAGCCTCACTCCATAGCACCCCACCTCTCACCAAACATTTGTATGTGTGAGCTGAAATAACACTTGTTGGTGACCTTGTCACCTGTACCTAAGCTCTAATGAATCAAGGCAGTCTGCTTTTAATTGCACTTTCCATCATGCTCATTGTCATGCCTGGCTTGGGAGAAACTACAGAACAGTTTAGATTGGAAAGGATCTCAGCAGGTCATCTGGCCCAACTCTCCTGCTCTTAATTGACTTAAAATTTCCATCAGGTTCCTTAAGCCTTGTCAAGTTTTCACTACATCTGTGGATGGAGAAGCTACAGTTCTATTCACTAGAGAGACTGCAAACCTTGCTTACTGCTGTGCAGCCACAGGCTGATTTTTGAATAAAGGTCTGCATCGTGGCCTGGTGTAAAATCACAGGTGAAATATGTCAACATACATTTATCACATTACAAAGCACTAGGAAAATGATATCCAACTAAAAGGTCCAAGGTCAAATGGAGAGAAGGTATTGCCCTGTACACAGAAATCACTAGGGGAACTTGTACAATACAGCAATTTGTGAAACTGGCACTGATTTGACCTCTTCCTCACTCCATCTTTACAGACTTACTCTTGGCCAGATATCTAAGCCCTTTGGCTCAAAAACATTCCAGAAACAGTGACATTTTCAAAGTGAGGAAACAGAGAAATAAATTACCCTTATTATATGACAAGCAATCGGTGTGCAGTCTCTGAGAAAAAGGAATTTTGGGAGCAAAAGGATGAATTTGTCTTGGAAAACTCAGATTCCAATAAATACATGTGATTGTGCATGACTAATTATACACACAGGCTTGCACACAAAGCTATATCCAGACCACATGAGCATTTTATTATGGTTTGAGGACTTCTTGAACAGCTTTGAATTTCTTGATGGAATTTAAAAACTAATGCTGTGGCTGTCTATCTCAAAGGGGCAGCAAGTCAAATTTAAATTGTCAGGGTTGGTATGAAATATTTTAGCCCTAGTTATTTTAAGAACTAACTAAAAACCTTCATTTTATTGTTTCCTCTTTTGTCCAAAACACCTCCCCCCCCCCACGTCCCACCCTACCAGTCCTCTGTACCCTTCAGAAACATTGAAGAGAACTAATTTCATCCAGGATGTGTTTGTTCCTCTGTCATGGTCTAAGGTACTTCAATCAGAGGGTTCATAACTAACACAGTCCTTCCTCTTGGAAGAACATCAAACTTTTGTGTACAACTGTGTACATGAAGACTCTGTAAGGGAGGCTGTTTTCTCAGAACCAAGCTCCCACCCATAAACCTTCTGCTCCAGTCACAGAAAGATCACACAGCTGGCAAAATTGCTTTAGCCCTCCCAGCCTCTGGCTGATACAAGGTTCATGTACTTTGACCATGAACACTACTGAAGTCCATTAATGGTCTGCTTTTATTACATTTTTCCCATCCACAGAAGTAGTTACCAGAGACCTGTGCTTTCTCTGTGACTCTTCCCTCTTGAGCTCTCCCCAGAGGCAGAAGGACAGTGCATATTCATACTGAGGAATTAAGATCAGTTCTTCATCCTCATACAGCGTTTTCACAAGCATTTTTAGAGATAACAGGAAGGGGCCTTCTTCATAAATTTAAGAACCCTAGCAAAAACCTACAACAAAAAAAACCCCAAACACACAACCCCCCCCCCAACCACAAACAAACAAAAAACCCCAAACCAACCCACCAACCAAAAAAAAAAAAACCCACAAGGAAAAAACACGATCCTCAAACAAACAAACAAACCCTTAGGTGAGGTGTTTCTAGTTTCTTATTCTGTGCCCAGTAAAGGGATATGTTTATTTAGTGATCCTCTCTGTAAACTCAAAACAATTCTTTTAGGCCTAATAGTTGCTCTGTGTACTCTCCTGAAGAGCTGTAAGATCTCCTACTAGAGGGCAGTGTGGGATTATTTGTACAATTGCTAACAAAATGGGGTTCTGATTAAGGAGTGGGGTTCTCAAGTCTGCTCATGTTAATGCAAAAAAAAACAAAAAGAAAAGCTATCTGGAAGGATTGCTGGAGGTGCCTTAAAGGCACCTCCGTTTATGAGTAGAAGAGCTTCCTTTTTTTAGATGTACACACACAAATTGGGGAGCATTTCCTCTTGTTTTTTGGTTTGTTTTCCCTCTGATTGAAGTAACCTTCCCACCATGTGCGTAGAAGTCAACAATCATTCCGCTGATACAGGAGCTCAATTCATTGCTTAAGGAAAGAATAAAAAAGCAACACATTCTGGATCAAAAAGAAATGCAGGACTGAGCAAGACTTGCCCTTGGCATTTCCTCTTGCCCTGCTCCCACAGGCAAGCAGGGCTATAGGGGCCCTCTGTCAGTCTTATGGAAATGCATTTCAGCTGAAGTAAATGTTACCCTAGTCCACAGACACTGTAAAGAAAAATGTTGATCTAAAGTTTAAAGGAGTGATCTCAGTTGTGGAAAGGGCAGTGGCGAATTTGGGGAGGCTTTGCTTTGACCTCTCTTGATCTGGGCTTTGCTGATAAATGCACACAAATGGCCCAACAAAGAATCCAATTATAAAGTGATTAAGAATGCTGAACCCAACAATCCCCATGACTGGCCAAATGTGTGTGCCCTGACTGTGTGAAACAGAAGGGCTGCTGCTCACGCTGTGTTGCAGATGAATGTAAAACAAGATTCTGGGGACTTCTGTTTCTCTTTTGGCAAACAAAAGGATTCTGTGGTCATCATACAGCTAGTTCATCACTCAAAGGAATCCCTTTCAGGGATGAGTTTTAAATGTGTCAACAAATTACAGCACCAATATGAATTTTTTTAACATTGCTCATCAGTTTTTCACATGCTATACGTTGTCACTACCGAGTGTTTTATGATAATAGCAAATCAGAATTGAGTGCATAGCGCTCTTTCTCCAGCAAGTCAGACTCCTACTCTCTGAGCTAAAGGAAAACCAGTGTAAACTACCTGTGAGAGAAAACTTTAACATACACGTGATCTGCCCACTATCCAGGAAACTTATTGAAAGTTACCTGGTTTAGCCCATTAACTCTTTATGTGCAAAAGCAAATTGCTGACAATAGTCCTCATGTTTAAGTTTTTAATCCAAACCACTTTTTTTTTTCTTTTTTTTTTTTTTCCCCATCAAAGCCATGTGCTCTGGCAAACAAGCAAATAAAATTCTCTCCTGAACCTTCTTGAGCACCTTAATCTGGGCATTAGTAACACAAAATTCCTCAGGCCTGGGGTGCTGACACCTTGCAGATTTTTCTGAAAGGACAAGAGACACATGGAGAATAAGGAGAGCTCTCCTGGCTATCTTTCCACAACTGAAACAGTGAAAACAAAAACTTCACAGCAAATAGCTGTTGTCTTTCTTCCACTTTCCCTCCCATCAATCATCACCGTATGGGAAGGCCTTCCTATTCCACAAGTAAATATCCCCAGAAGGCAAAATACTGCAGAAATTTCAGATTTTAATGGACAAGACTTCAGATTACCATGCCTTAGTCAGCAACAGCTCTGAAAACGCATAGAAGATCACAAGGTATCTCCAAAGCTCCCTGTCAGAGCAGCCAGGACACCAGTTAGGTACCAAGTACCCCAACTGCTCTGTGTGGGCTAATCCTTCCCGTGCCCTCGAGCACGTGGGCTGACAGAACACTTGCCATGGATGCTCAGCGAGGGCGACTGTTGCATTCAGGTTATGAAAGGAACAGGTTTAAACTGAGGCTGGGAAAGTATGTTCTGTTGATGTCCAAATCCTCAGTTATGAAACAAAAGATGCAATAAGCAAGAGATACACCCCGTGGCTTCCATTGCACAGGAAGAGAAGAGTTAGCTCTGCTTGCCAGAGATGCTTACAGAGCAGTAGAGGCTTGCAGGCTTCCAAGGAGACATTTAATGTAGTATCATCATCAATATCCTGGGGCAGGAGCACAGCAGGAACTGTCAGCAAGATCTCTCCATAGGTAGAGGGATCAGTGCATAAAAACAAACGGTAGTGCTCGAGCATGTCAGATTTCATTTGAAAAACAATTTTATTTTTTTCCCAAGGTATTATTACTATTCCAGATAAAGGAAAGAATACTCTGAATTGATAGTATCCCATATATTAATTGATTGGGAGGTTTATCTACCAGTGCAGAAACAACAGGCTTTTAGAGTAAAAATGAAATTACCTGTCCCTATTTCACTTTCCATGGGTAGATTTCAAAACACTTCATAAGTGGAAGCCAACTTATGCAGTTAACATTTTACTCTCTTTTGATGCCTCCATACACTAGGAAAGGATTTCATAACCGAACAAAGTCTTTTGTAATGGGTAAATCATTAGTATTTAATTAAGCTAACAACAGGTGATGCTCATCAGCAGTTTTAAAACATCCCTGACTCCACACCTTTGGGAATATCACTTTTATAGTCAAATAAGAAAATACACAAAACATAAGATTTGCTTGAGAGCTTTATTATCTCTTTTATTTCCATAATTACCACTAAAGCCATTCCTCCTGGACAAGGAAGAATAAATATCTTCAATGCAGAAAGTTCAGTGAAGTGGCAGAATTATCTAATGGCTAATTTAGGGATGCACATAACCAGAGCAAAGAGGTGATAGTTCTTTATACCAGCTGAACTTGCATTTCCTGAATTCCTCTTCAGAAGCATGATGTGTGTCTTTGATCACAGCACTTCTCTGAATCTCTGACTCTGCCGGGTCAATGATCTGTTAAAAGTCTGACATTTTCAAGAACAGAAGAAAAGCACCTTTTTGCTAGTATTCCAGCTATTAGCCACACTTCAGAACATAGGCTCGGTATTTTAGGTGTCCTTGATGCTGTATGGTATGCATGTGCACTCAGAGAATTTACTGATTCTGAGGTGCAATTTCTTGTTTTTCAGAGAGTACATCTAAAAGGAGTATCTGGTATCTTGGATAGGTATCCCTCTTCTTGTAGGATGGCAGCAGTTTTCTGTTTCAGTTCATGCCATTCAACATTAAAAACAAACTAAACAAATGACACTGAAACCCCAAACAAATATCTACAGAAATCATCCCTGCTTTATTGTGAAATGCTCTCCTTTGACATTGCTAACGTGTAAATTTTGTAATTAAGAAACCTTCTGACATACACTTTTAAGTAAACTGTAGGTAAAAGCATACTGAAGGTGATCCCACAAGCAGTCAGAGTGACATTCACTATTTTGCTGAGCAGGCTTCCCAGTATAGGATCTTGTGGTTTTTTTCCCTAATTCCCAGGATTAATTCAATATAACAGGGAAAAATTGGAAAAGTTTCCTTAGTTCATAGTGTTATTTAACAAAGCATTTAAAGCAATTAAAATTTTGTTTTCTCCTCTTTTGAGTGCACTCTTTTGTCCTCTTAGTGAGTCTGAGAGAGTGATTTGTTCCACTGGATTGGTAGGGTTTAATATAGACATATCCATTCTGGTTTGGAGTCCACCTCTTTAATATCAGTGGCAGTACAGAACTCAGCCCAGAATAAATATTTGAGCATGTGTTATCTCAGACTAGTTTCACTTTCTGCTATAAGCTTTGTGCTACTATTGCTATGCTGATACAAATTTCAATGGCTATATATGAGCTGTAATTAGAGCTATGACAATGGTTTTGTGAACCCTCATACCCTCATTTTTTTTTCCCCTCAAAACTCATTTTCATCCAGACATTTATTTTTTATTGATCAGGTTTTTAATATTCTTTTTTTTCATGAAATTTGGAGGCAGGATCAGAGCAGAAGGGCACTACAAACCCATATGATGCATTTTCTAGAAGACTGTGTTCTGTAATTGGTGGCGCTATCAGATCTTGGTGATTTCCTACCCAGGTAACTTAGTCATCATTGGCGCTGGGGAAGAAGCCTCAGAAAGGGTGGCAGAGTGGTAATCAGGGAGAATAGCGCAAGTGGGGCTGTTTGGGCAGTGGGGTAACTCTCTTATTTCTCTACCATATCTGCTAAGCTAGTGCAAGGAAACTAATTCCTTTGTCATAGACAGTAACCTCCCACATCCCAAAAGAGCACACAGAAGCTATTCCACAACACCCTGTGCCTGCCAACCCAGAGGAATGTGTGATGGGGTATGGGATCATGAGTCCAGGGTGAGAAACTGCAAGGATGTATCATTCATTTAACACCACCCACAGCCTGCCTGCAGATGTGGGACCTGAGAACAGTGCTCATGTGGAGAATGTCAGGGTGCAGAAGCGTGGTAGGCTGTCTGTGTTGGCAAGCTCAAGATTACCTAACCCATGGTTAGCATGCAGTGTAGGCAGGTTCTATTAGCAAAGTTCAGACCATGATGTGCTAATTAAAGAAAAGGTTGTCCTAGTTGCTAAGGAAATGAATGCTTTCTGTCTTGCTGCTTCTACCTCAGCAGAGCATGTTCTCAGCTGTCCCTTTTGGTTGTGTCTGTCAGATAGAGGGGTCAAGAGTTGCTATTGTTGCTTCTGTGATTACAGTGCTCCTGAGAGCTGATTTACAGGTCAAGAGTAATAGGTGAAAAGGATGCCAGGGAAAGGTGGTTTAAAATGCTCCTTTACTGCGTACCCGTCTAGGGACAAGTTCCTCTTAAAACTATGGGTTTAAGTTACACTGTTTTGTTGTTTAAGCACAGCTCTGCTTCTTTTGGGAAAGACACAGGCAAGAAGAGGAGATTTGTATGCTCTAAAATCGGTCTAACTGTCAGCTCTTCTGTAAGGCAGAGGCTGACTGAGTGTTGGAGCCAGTCCTAGAGTGAAGGAGATGTAATGGTTTGAATTTTTTATTAGTAAAGAAGCTGGCTACCACCAGAAAGGCATCTTGCTTAACTTAGTCTCATGAGAAAGCATTCTCTGATTCAGTATTCCTCTGCCATAATACATATTGTGCATAGGCAGCTGCTGGAAACATCAACAGGACTGAAAACTGCATAATATGAAGTTTATATGTAAGTGAAAAACTATCTTCATGGGGTGGTCCATTGCTGGCTGCTAGTCCTACTGCAACTCTGTCATCCATCTTTTTCCGTGTGAGATTTACAGCAGTTCCAGCTTAAAACTTACATGATTTTGTACAACATCTTCAAAGCATTTTTTTTCTTTCCGCTCTGCATCCTCCACAGAAACCCTGTCACCAGCACTACAAATATTTCTCCTCTGTCACTATCAGGGAAAATGGTTGTTTGGCTGTAACTTTATGAGATCCCAGAGCCATGATCCTCCTGCGTCTTGGAGATGGGCAGTGACAATTAAATTCTCATTAAAATTGTGTCTGTCTTTGGAAGACAATAGAGATCTACATTCATATCTAGTTTCCAGTATGCTGGATCATTGTATTTCTTTTCTTATGCTTTTACCTCTTGAAGAAATATTCCTCCAGCTGCCTATTAGACTGGAGCACATTCCCTTCAACCTCATCTGCTCCCCTCCTACCTCAATGCAGACGTTGCAGCATCTGGCATCACCCCTCCCTACCAGCTGGTTCATTGCTGCATCCTCCAAGGAATAAGCTGCCATTTTCAAAAGTCCCTTGAAGCCGTAGAACTCCACTTCCAACTTTCTGTGGACTCTAGCCCCAGTGAGACATTTACTTATCTTTCTCTTAAAAATGCTCCCTCTGCAATTTTATCTGGTCTAATTTTACATTGCAAACTCTGCATTGTCCTTTTGCTAACTCAAATGTTTCATCTGCACTGCATTCTTCAAAAAGGGGCTGTGAAACCCTCATAACACAAAAATCCTAGCTGAACCTCAAATTGTGCTTGACAAATGATCAGGAATCTCTTGCTGCCCCAGACTCACAGCATAATGGGATCTGCCAGAACCTGCTGCCTACTGAAGGCAGACATGGACTGTTAGGCTTTGAATGTTTAGGAGAAAGTTCTGAGAGAAGGAGTTCCAGCCAGTAACAGCTGAACCTAAGTTCTTACCCTTAGTTACTTTGTTTTAGTGGTTTGGCTGTTGATGTGGTTAGGGTTTTTTTTTCAAACAATCTTTCTGTTAAAGCTGGAAGCAGAAAGGATGAGATCTTGGTGCTACGATTAAAGTAGCATTTTTTTTTTTTTTTTTTGTATTTTGGTGGGGGCTTCATCACTCTACAGGGAGAGACAAAAGCAGCTGTGAATATTCTCATAGTCTGCTGTGAGGAGAATTGTGAGAGCCCACATAGGAGAATTATTTGCCATATTTAGGTGTTATTAGTCTCAGTGGTCAATGTTCATCAGAAGTTCACCCGGCCCCACACAGTCTTGGGTCTGTGATGAAGCCTAGTGTATCAGTCCTTGCCAAACAAACAGAAAACCAAGATAAACAGACATCACTAAAGATTTTTACTGCATATAAAATGTATCAACCATTGTAACATCTCTTGGAACAATCTACTTAGATAAGATGTTAATGCATTTATTGGATTTGGTGACATTTAACAGAGCATTTTACTTTGAACATGATCCATATTGGATACTAAAAGGGACAGGAGTCCTTGAAAGATGCAAAGAACTCCTAAAAAATCAGGGATTGTTCTCCATAATGTATTTATAAATCAAATACATCAGTCCTTGCTTACATTCTGAGCTCATTTTTACTCAGAGGGAATATTCACAAAATGTCCTCTCCTTTTTATAAGAGATCAGATCAGGCTCAGTCCTGGTATGTAATATTTGGAGATGGACTGACTATACTTCTTTACTGCACAAGCTCAGAGCGGGCAAGGGCAAACATGGCTGTTTTGCCATTCCCATTTAACCTCTATAGAATTATCACTATTTTACTCACTAATGTTCCATTGTTATTGCATTCACTGGTCTTGCTATTCAAGTTGGTTACTGATGGGACAGTTGAGCTCAATAGTTAATAACTTGTCAAATTAATCACTACTTCCACTTGTGAGACACATCTTTAGTGGTATAAAAAGTGTACTGCATTTCCATGGAGGAGATTACAAAATTAACTAAAGGTATTTTGAATACTTCTCAGATAGGATGGGATTGTTGAGCTAGTCATCCAGCATGCTGGGAAACCTGTGAGCTGCAATTCAGAAAATGTCTTTAGTTTTCTGTGCTTATTCTTTAAGATTTTCCCCCAGATTTCATATTAATTACTTCCTTCAGTTCTCTGAAACATCAAAGGGTTTTTTTTCCCTCATTTTTGCATTTATTTTTGCATAGGTCTTTGGCTCCATTGTTCCCCTCCGCCTTTTCCTTTACCATTCCTTCTTCCTGCCATACTCCTCTCTCCACTGCCTCCATTTTTCTCCCCTCATGTGTTCTTAATGCTTATTTTCATTTACTCAGTCTTGGAGATCTGCATTTGAAGACATGCTCAACCTCATCTGGAGGCCAGGTATCTGTCACCATTCCTTAATCCTCCACCAACCTGTCCCTGCTTATGGCTGGAGCACTGGCTTCTTGTCCTAGCTGTAGAGGAAAGAGCAATAGCGACTTTTACTTCTTTCCCTCTCATGTGTTCCTTCTCATTTAGCAATTGCCATCAGTTCTGGACAACCCATGAAAAGGTCACCAGGTCGGCAATTTTACATTTTCCAGCATGCCATTACTACCAGCGTGTTAGGAACTGAGTTTCTGAGTAAGATACCAAAGATACCAAACGTGTATTAAGATTATGTAATGTTCTCATCAGGTTGCATCTTTTCGCTAAAGGAAAGATCCTCTTATGGGCATTCCCTATGCTTTTTATAGAATAGCAGTGTTAAAAAAAGGGTTGCTAAATTTCAGTGCCTACAACCGCATGAGCACTTAAATATGTCTATTCCCAGATGAGAACCAGCATTAACAATGAGTTAGCTTTTAGACTGTAAATTCCACCAACGCAAGCCATAAAAGAAAGAAAGGAAAGAAATCAAGAAATAAGCAGCAAAGTTCTTCAGTGCCTTGTCTGTACTCCACACAATTGTTCTTTGTTCTGGCTACCTTTTACTCCCTCCCACTGCCCAGATGTTTGCATTTGCAGCCATGAGTAACTGCTTTAAAAAATGAAGGGAACCTGGAAACATGTAAAATGCATGGATCAGAAATTTACAAAAGAGGTTCTTATAACTACAGAAGTACAGAAGTCAGGTTGATTCCCCCCCCCGGAAAAAAATGTGCCAAACTGGAAAATTACCTCTGCATCATATACGGATTACTACTTAAGAACTGATTTCCCAAATGTAGCTTCCACCTAACCAGTTCTTTTTTACTACTGCATCTTTTGATTCTCTCTGAAACAATTTCTTATGTGATAATTTTTTCAGATTGTTTAATTATTTTCATCCTGACTGTTGTCTCAGTGGTGATAGCTGCAATCCCAGCAGCCAACCTGGTTTTTCATGGCTCTGGCATAGACAAAGCAGCCTGCTGGACCGCGGCTTACTTGCTCCACACATGGTGCTGCTCTGCTGCAAAAGTTTACATAATACTGTAAATCTCTTCTTGATTTCTCAGTGAAAACTGACAATGTGCAGCATTCAGTATGTCTGTATAGTTTTTCCTGAGTTGTGGTTTCAGCACTCATAGCCTTTGGTGACTCACTGAGCCTAGGAATGGGATTTTCAGTCAGGTCCCAAAGAGCCTTAGTCCTCCATTGAGACACAGCATTTGCAACAAACTCTGGAAAACTTCTGAGGTCCTGCAGCTTGACATCACAAAACCACGTAAATATAAAGAATCCATTTGAGATAATTTGCAGTGACTGCTAGAATTCACTTGTAAGTTCCTCTCCGAGTTCTGTTCATTTGGACTTGTGTTACACAGCATGTTCAGAATCCTATCTAATTTCCATTTGTTCGGGGCATAGTTTTTTACCACACATGCCAATTAAAAGTTATGCAATTTCTCTCATTAACAGCCTTAACCAGTCAAAAAGACCTTTGTGCTGACATTTCCACGAACTACATTCCACTCTGGTGTACTATTGTGTTCATTTTACCTTAACTTTTTAAGTGCATGATGCAGCTCTTTGATTCCTTCCTCTTTGCTCACCACCCATTCCAAGTCCACACTGCAGTGTTATTTCTGGTGTCTGGTTTGCTTGGAAACTGTCATGCCACAGTCTTAAATAGCCAGTGCACTATTGTAGTTCATTAGGATGTAATTCATTAGGAAATAATGTCTAGGTCACAGGAAAGCAGTAAGTTTGAGCAGCAGTACTGGAGGCAGAGCTGATAACAGTCACAGTAGCTACAGGAAGACGCTAAGGAATGGATTGGACATTCTACCCATCTGCAAAATGGCTTGCCCTACTACCCAGATTAGCCTTGCCAGGCTGTCAATACTGTGCAAGGACCCCAGGCAATTGTTGTGGTTGTTTGCCCTCAAGTACAGCTGAGAATCATTTGGCATTTTGACACTGAAGTTGTCAGTCAGGTGTTGAAGAATGGATCCTTCAGAAACATGGTAAGGTTTCATCACTGCCAGCTGACATCTGCCAGCTGAAGACCTGGTGCTCAGTACTCAGGAGACAGACGAAGTTTCAAAAGCTGAAGCTGGAAATTTTTTCTTTTCTCTTACCTACTTAGAGGAGTAGGTGAGAATTTAAACTGGTAGGGACAGGATATTTTTAGTATTGTATTTTAGTAACTTCTATTGACTACTTGTCCTCCTGCATTTCCTCTTCCCACTTCACCCATATCTTTCTGTCCCTAATGAAATGACACACACCGAATGGAAGCATGCATCCTGCTTTCAGACTCCCAGAGCCAACAGCCTGCTAAGTTTTGAGATGAGCATCTTCAGTCTCAAGAGGAAGGCTGATGACTCAGGGCCTGCAAACATTCTCTTCTGAGTTTTGAACTTTTTTACAAAATTAAGCAAAGAAGAAGATACCCAAAAGAGAAAACTATCTACATGTTTGCATCAAAATTAACTGGCAAGTACAGAGTTGTGGGGCTACTGACTTTGTTGTGCAATCCTGTCATTCCAGGAATGTTAATCAGTCCGATATATGTTAAGATTCCAGGACAGAAAGTCTCACTTTCTCAGTAGACTTGGTGTGGATCTGTACAAATACCCTTAGGACAGGCTTGGGTCTACTGAAATTTTCTTCAAAAGATGCCTTTGAAGTAGCATGTTAAGCATCGGTTATATCAGAGATGCACACTATGTTGAAACTCCATTGCAGTGCACATCCGAGGCATATTTGTGAAGTCTCAAGCTCTCTGGTCAAGCCAAACATTTTGTGACAAATGGCTTCAAGCATGTCCTTCTTCTGAGGCTATTCTTTGCAGAAGAGGAAACTCAAAATTAGTATTTTCCCAAAGGCTATCTCCTTTCCTAGCAGAAGGAAAATAGGTCTAGAAAATCAAGTGGAGTATAATACTAATTCAGCTGGTGTAACTCCTTTTTCAAATCAACCTTCTGATGTCTTAAGACAGTAAGCTCTGCTTGTACCTTTGCTGGATTTCATATTTTGTCACCTGAAGTTAGTTATAGAGAGGTTTTTCCAACCTAAGTGATTCTGTGGTTGTGTGATACGGACATTCTGATATCAGTTACTGCAGGAAAGGTAGACCATGATTTTATTTGTTCTTAGTCTAAACCTGTTCAAGAGTAGTGAGAGAGATTATTAAATCAATCATTGTGTGTACCTGATTACTAGTATATAATACAATTAATCTACTGAGCTAATGGGGCAGATGGATGATAATCAAGCAATGACAGCTGTATCTTCCAGCATCCAGTCTTTCATGCAGGTGTCATTTGCATCTAAGCCTTTACCATGTGAACACTGGTGAATAGGATTTTCTTCCTGTTCATGCCCTGTTACATTGATGCTGTCAAAACATTCTTTAAAGAAAATGTCATTTATTAGTGCCCTGGTTTCTCAAAAAATGCTTAGAAGGGAGAATACCTGTTGTATTACTCCACAGAGCAAACCCCAAATGGCAAAATTCTATTCTAACTGTAGCCTAGAACAAATACAAACAGTTTGGGCTGTCATAACTTCTGAGACCTCCAGTGAGACAATCTTCAAGACATCTAGGCATCTGACTCTTATTTGTGCCAGTCAGTAGTTTGGTTTTTCTTTTTCTATGAATGCCATCATTAGAAAGAAACTATGAAAAAAAGCTTCCTCTTCATACAGGTACTTGTGAGCAATGCAGTCAGTACAAGCTTGAAGCAACAAAACTTTATTAAGACTCCGTCTTCTCTATTCCTTTTGTGTAATATCCAGCTTTACATACCAAAACTAAATTAATAGGACATCACTGGGGTTGAAAACTCAAGCATACAAAATTAGGAAATGAAAACTACTCATATGCAAACAGAATTTGATATCTCTTTTTTTTCAGATTATAATACAATTATTAATCATATGATCACAGAGTGATTTCTACCAGACCCTTATTTTATTTGATGTCCAAAAAGGACAGGTGCAGAATTCACAGCACTCTTTAGTATTTTCATCCATCTTAGGAACATCTGATTTCTTCACCCAGATGATCCTGGTTTTCATCTTGTATCCCAACACTCCAGCAAATCTCTTTTGTTCTTTTTCTGTCTCCTATTGAAGAAATAAACTCACCATTGTTAATTCCAGTATCCATTCCTACCTGGTCTTGATTAGAGAAGAATAACCAGTTTAGAAAAACTCAGTTTTTTTCCTGCAGTAGTGAATAGAAGAAGAAAATATTAAAAAAACCCCACAACATTTGCTTTCAGGAATGAGCAGATGCAAAGTCTGGTAATGATTCCAAGGAGAGTGAGCTTTCTTAGCTGATTGTTAGTCAAGGAAGAAGCAGAGGTTTGAGCTTACTTTATGGGTATAGATTCTTTAAGGATGCAGCTGTTCCTTTTTATCTAACCCTTCTACTAAGCACATAAGGATTTTTGAAGGCTCACTTAAGTAAAATTCTTTTTTTTTTATGCTCTCACATAAAATGTCCCACTCCGTCAATGTTCTGTAGCAGAATTCTGAAAAGATTTATAAACCATCATTAGTTTTGAGGCTCCAATTGCTGATCACCCAGTAGTAAATGTCCCATCACCTCTCAAACTTATCACAGATTACACTGCAGAAAGAGGACTTGCAACTAGTCCTTCCTTCCAATGAGCTAATCGATAAAAACGGGCTAAGACTCCTAAATTAAAGCTGAGTGAGTGTCATAACCAAGCTCCCAGTGTATTTGGCATAAAGCCCGCTCTCAAGGGGTGGTACCTTTTTCATCTTGATCTGGGAGAAGGTAAAAAATTACAGTACCTCCTGCTGATGATCACTTGTCTTGGCTGCATCTATTTTGCATTTGGTTATGCTGAGTGGAAGAAGGTGGGAAAAAGTTTCAAAAAGCCATTGGCATCAAGTCTGGTAATGGAAAAATCTCTCAAGTTATACCCCCTCACTGGAACTGTTGTAATATCATGCTGATACAGAAACAGTGAAGTAGAACACTTGGAAATGTTTTCAAAATGGGCAAAGGGCACTGTGCCAGCATAATTTCTTATTCCAGCACTGAGATCTTGTGTGTTGGTTAGAGAAATGTTTAAAATTATTTTCCCTCTGTGTAGATGGAATTCTTGCTTTAATTGACTTAAACACAAGCTGATTTCATTATAATCTGGTCATTTTTTTCAGGTGATGCAGGAACTGTGAAGTCTGACACCATCCATGGTAGCAAAAGTTTATTCCTTTCCTCAGTACACAATATGATATAGACTGCAACTTTAGAGAAAGTAGCAATGCTAGTACCTGTGTGGCTGCCAAGCTCAGAAATACAAGTACACACAAAGAGTGTAAAGTATCTATTGAATTTGTTGGGCATTTTTTGTGTCTGATGTTGGATTCCTTCAATGTCACCTTCAGACTTTGAAGGTCTGTCCTTTTTCTGGCCTTGTCTGTTTGGCCTCTAGTGTGTCTGACAGCTTTAGTTTCACCTAAATAAATGGAAAACCCCCCACCACGTCAGGATACAGTCTGAATCACAGAATAGTGGAGCGTTAAAATACTACTCTGAAAAAGAGGTGTTTAATGTTGACAGGTTCATTGGCACTGGTATTGGTCTTGCCTTGTTGCTTGACCTTAGCATCAACTTCCCTGTAACTGCTCTTGAGACTGAGGAGGATTATCCTTTTGTTACTGACAGTTTCACTGCTGAGATGGGGTGACCTTTCCTATTCTTTTGCCAGTGTAGCAAGTCCAGATCATAGCTCACAACTTCTGAAATGTCAGCAAGAACACAGAAACTTTCTTTAGCATTGACAGTCTTGGACAGAGAGCTGGATGCAGCTCATGGTCACATCTCATCCCAGCAAAAGAATATTTTAGTTTATTCACAGTACACTTCTGATACGCAACCACTTGTGGCCACTAAATGAGTTCATGTTTATATGCTTAGCTGTTCAGACTATGCTCCCTGTTTATATTCAGAAGCATGTACATATATTTCCATTGTGTTTTTGTCTGAGACAGACAGGTCAATTTTGTTAAACTGCCAGAAAAGATTCATACTCGGCATTCTTACTGTTGCAATGGCCAAAAAGCAACTAAGCCTGAGTTATTAGGCAGATCTGGGGTTTATTTTACCCTCCATTTGACAGTAGCAGCTATAATGCATTTCTGCTTTCTAGAGAAATTCGCCTATAAAATATTTTAAAAAACAGCCCTCATTGGTAAAAATATAGAAGTTCTAGGAATTGAACAATAATGATTGTCTTTTATTTCTGGCCAAAAATTTTCCTTTTGGCTCATTAGGTAGTAGTTCTTATAAATAAGTTTGGGGTAATTTCCTTTGCCATGGTATCTATTTTTAATCCAGGAACTTTTTAATACAAATTCTAAAGGCCTGACCATTGACACAAAATTTTGTCAATATCATGCATTAACTTGCAATAGGATCTATGTTTTTATTATTCATATATACATTTTTGTTTACATTTTATATTTACACTTACGCTTTAGTCCTGTATTGGGTTTTGTTTTTGTTGTTGGTTTTTGTTTGTTTTGTTTTTAATGAGACTTACAAGAGCTGTAATATAAAATCAGCATAAATGTGACAAAGGCCAAATGTATTACTGCTGACAATCTGGATACCTAAGGAAGCAATCCAAGCATTCATATGGCACCCTCCAAACATGCCTAATCCACTGAGTCAGGGACATTAGAGCTGACACACAATATTGGTCATAAAGGACATTGCTTGAACTGCATGGAACTTGATGGACATCTTAACATTGTTTACGGAATCATTATTAGGCTTACTGTTGTTGATTGTCCGAAGAGGCTGTTTCACTGTGGGAATAACTCATTTGTCACAGGTATTTTCTGAGTTCATATAACTGGCAGTTATTCCTACTTTCTGGCACAAACACTCTGTCAATGACTGAATAATCCTTCCTGCTCTCTTAAAAAAAGACACCATTCTTCAAACTACTGTAAGGCCAGTTTTCTTTCTAATTGGCATCCTGGCTCTGGGGAGCGCTGTATTGGTAATACTTTCAGAAGTTAATGAAGCTGTTCTGGAAACAATTAAACCATACATGTATAAAACATGTGCTTCTGATGGAAAAAAAGGTCTTGTTTTGATCAGGTAGAGTTATCCATGTTTTCAAAAGATAGTGAAAGGTGTCCTTGGATGAATTAAAATCTAAAGGTGTAAGGCTAAGTCTGGAGGAGTAATACATTCTGTGCTTTAATACTTCTAGAAAGGCTGGCAGATATTAATTATATAGGTCTACAATTCATTTAAGATTTCTCATATTCTCAGCATTCATAAGGCAGGGCAATAAATGGAGAAGTGTAACAAAAGAAACATAGTAACAAGAGAGACACTATATCCACTGTTTGCTTGGGAGAGAGGCAGAGAAGTTAAATAGGAACAATTATGAAGAAAGAACATCATAAAAGTCTGGGTATATAAATGCGCATATTTGTTTTCCCAGAACACTGACTGGGACATAAAGGATAGTTCATCTTGGATACCACTGAAATCAGTGCAGCTGCTCCACTGACTACGACATACCTTGATTTAGGCTTAGGACTACCTGGGTCAGTTTCACCTTCCTTGACAGTGAAGTTTAAAATTATTTTAAAGTTTGTCCAACGCTGTATTTCTTTCCCAGAAGATTCTGTAAAGGGAATGAAACATGTTAACACAGAATAGTTATGCCACTGTAAATTATCCAGAATTTGACTGCAAACAGCAGAGGTGTGAAGATTCCTTTGTTCAACCAACCAACCAACCAACACAAACCAACCAACCAAAACTGCATTCACTACTTTCAGAAATCAATAAGTACAAATACAAGATTGACTTGACCATGGTAGGCCCAAACTTAAAGAAGTACTATCAACCTGAAATCAGATTAACCTCATAAAATAAAGTTGCATCATATTTATTCTGCATATATTCAATAGGTGTTATTGTCCAAACAAAAAACAAACAAAAAAAAACCCTCCCCAACTTTTCTCTAAATGACTGAATCACAACAGATGAAAAGTAATAAATGACAGCAATGAAAAAAAAATACACAGAGAGTTCTGTCAGATATAGAAAGTAAACAAACAGGAAAATACCTCTTTCCTTAGTTTTTTTTGTTATAGGGCATAATACTATCTAAGACTGTGGTATGGATGTTTACCTTTTTACAGCTAGAAGTACAACTGAACTCTGGGAGAAACCAACATGAAAATGAAGAAAGTCAACATAGGAAATCAGTCTATTGCCTGAAATCTATTTTGGTATAAAAGAGAAATAATTTCTGTAATAATAACTAGCTTTCCTTTGCATTCGTAAAGTTTTAGGTTTTCATAATGTTTTCTACTTATTTCAAGGCATTCAGTTTACCATTTTTATTTTGTTTCCAGTTCCCATAACTCCAGGGAATCTGAATCTTGCTCTCACTTTCTTGGGTTTTGTTGATTTTTCTTTTTTCTGATACGTGCACAGGAAAATCTTCATTAAATTTTAATTTACTGCCCATTGTGGACAGCATATGTAACAGAGCTTCCACTTTATGCTCAAGAACTGGGAATTTATTTTTCCAGAGTAGATTAAATTTCACTTATTTCTTGTTTGAAAGCCTTTTCCTACTACAAAATATGTCAGGCAGCCTGTTCTGCAGTATTCCTGTATTTATTGTAGAAGCAGATGATAACAAGAATCTCAAAGGTTAGGACTTGCTTCAGACTTTTGATCTTGCTCTTCATGCTCTGATACTATTAACAGTTGTGAATTCAGCATCTAGAAGAGCAGCAATTCATAAACAAAGAGTCACAACCTTCTGTGGATCAGTTAACACAATCCAGCCAGCCTGCCAAATCAGATTTGAATTTCTGTTCCTGTTCCCCCCCGTGAGAACACCCTGAATGGTTGATTTTATGAAAAGTGGCTATTTCATCAACTCCACATGAAAGAAGGCACTGGAAAACTTAGCTTTGTCCCTGCGTACCCCATATCTTGTGTATGACACAGCAGCATCTACCTCACAAGGTATTTAAAATGCTGATTAACCACAGGAATGTGTGTGTAGGAATGGGGACTGACCACCTTCCTGTTTTTCAGGAATGTTCTAGCTTCTATTTCAGCTGGCACATAACACATTACTAGAGTAGTAATGCACTTTTTGGTCACCTCCTGAACAAAGCATTGTCTTTTTTTCTTGAAAGACCTCATAGTGGTTGAATCTAGCTAGAAAAATGAAAACAACTGTAAGAACGTAAAAAGGACTTCAATGGTGTTAAATGGGAGATGAACTTCATGCACTTTTATAAGTTTAAATACTTGGGGGCCTTACACCTCCCTTTCACATAAAATGGTTATATTAGAAGTAAATTTGTTCTTTTCATCAAAACCCAGAAAAATGTGCAAGTGTTTGGGATCTTGTAAACAGACTTAATACTATTTTACTTACTGATGTTCTGGTGTAGTGAAAATACCATAACCTGTTTGAAGTTGTGTACTGTTATATCTTTATCTCTTGTTCCAGTAAGGAAAAAATGAGACCAAATATTTACGGGATAATTTTACATCAGTATAACTCTATCATGTAACAACATCTCAACATCGACATGTTTCTCTTAAAAAATGAAGGGTCTGGTTTACAAAATTTTTAAATCAGACTGTTAAAACTTTAAGTTTCTTGACCTTATGAAATGATCTTTTTTTAAAAAAAAAACCCTACATGCTTCACATTACTATAGGTTTTGCTTTTTTTGTTTTCTTTGAAATGCAAATAGACACCTCACTCCAGAACCTCTGTAGTTTCCAGAGAACCTTCCTCCTGACTGAATGAAATCTGAAGTGCAAATATTTCCATCTAATTTTTTCTACCTGTCCTTGGCATAAGTATCCTTCTGCATTTCTTGTTTATGTCCAAAGCAATTGCCACTTTGGGATTTTCAAGGACAAAAATTGATAGAGCAATTTTTATTATGGATATGAAAAAGATTACTTGCTTATAAACACAATTTCTGAAAAACTCTATCTTCATAGGTAGTCACTCCTCCTGTCCTTGTTAAGTTTTATAATCTGGTGGTAATCATTCTCAGCTAGAGCCTCTGACAAACATTACTCTGGGTTTGGACAACTGTTGTCCCTCTGTGAGCAGGTCAACAACCTGAAGGATGCAGAGCAATTTTAAGCAAGACCTTTTATTTCCGTATGAAGTTCCATAATTTGTCATGCATGGTGGCACATTAGGTAATCCTAATAATCCATACTGCTCTTAAAACCTAAGACTTTTTGTGGGTGCTGAGTGTTCCCTGCTCTAACAGAAGATAAGAACATTATGAACCTGAAGAAATTGTTCAGTATTCTGTCGGATCAGACTCTGACAATTTATTAGTTTTCAAGATATACCATAAGAGTAAAAAATGTCAAACTGCAGAGAATTCCAGAAACAGGCAGTAGATAATCTAGTTTTATTAATAATAAGCTATATACACAATCCTATTTCCTCCTCCATACTTCCCCAGCAATTTGTTCATTGTGACTGTCATCAAAGCAGTTGCAATCCTTCAACAGTGCAAGAAAACATTATTACTTGAAGGCTGAACCTATAGCTTCACCTAGGAGAAAGGAGAGAATTAGTCAGTTTAGTATAGCTCATTTCTGACTTAGATTTGCTTGTGAAAATAACAAGCACAATAGAGACCAATCTGTATGTTACTGCAGCTTCTCCAGAAAATTCTTCACATCAGAACTAAATTATGTTTACAGATATGCCGAGTTGGTTTCTCTTTTCTGCAAAATGCTCTCCTAGCTGTCACAATATGTCAAAATTTGCAGTTAGTAACACTTAGGTTATATCACTCGCGTGTTCAACTTTGTGATTTACTTCAGTTCATCTGATACCACTCTTGATTAAAGTATCAGGAAGTGGATGCTGCTGGCAGCAGAATACTAAGCTTCATGGTCCAATACCTTAATCAAGTTTAGCAAATGCTACCTTGCTATGAACAACCTGTTCAAGAGTTCACAATATTTTAGAACAGTATATTGAAAAGCATAATTTCTGCCCACAATAAAGCAACTTCTCCATGACTTATAGCATTTAAGCAACTGATGTAATGAGAGAAATTAGCATCTGTGGTATCTTCTAGAGAACAACACTTTTCTCTTAAACTATTCCCTTAGCCTCCTAGAAGAAGAAAACAGTAAATACTGATTACTACCCCCAATATTCATACTTCTCATTATTTACATTGCTACTCAAAGCACGTGTATACTTTGCTTCCTCTTCTATTCTAAGAATGATCAGTGCCTTTCTAGAGTCAGACTGTACGCACATTTGCTCATTTCTGTTCTCCTTGCACACTCTTTTTGGAATTTCCCGCACCCTCTCCAACCTTACACACAGGTATCATATGGTCCTCTTAGTACGGTAACATATTGCAACAATCCGTTTTTAAACCGCTAATGAAGTGAAAGAAAAATGATTAGTAAAAATAACGGAAGAAAAAAAAAAAAAAAGCGCGTTGATGGTTGCTCTATGTATTAAAAAAAAAAAAAAAAAAGAGAAGAAAAAGGTGCGCTTGTCACTTCACTGTCAGCAGCTGCCAGCACGCAGGGACACATCGCAAGGATACGTTCCGCCACACTTAAGCCAAAAGCCGTGATATTTATTCATTCCTGACGCGGTTTCGCCGGCCGCAGTCGGGTCTTCCCCGGCCGGGCGCTCACGCTGAAGGCCGGGCGCCGCCTCGCCCCCTCGACGGGCACCAGCGCCCGAGGCGGGGGCCGAGCCGGGCCGCGCCCGCCCCGCGCTTCCCCGCTCCGGGCCGGCGCTCGGGACCGCTGGCCAGGCGGGCGCGGCCCCCCGTGGAGGGCCGGCTGTGCCCCCGCGGGACAGCGTTCTGCGAGGGCGGCGGGGCGCGGGCAGCCCGTCCCGGCCCCCCTCCGCCCTGCCCAGGTGTAGCGGCCCGGGGCGCCCCGCGGCGCGGGCGGGCGATGCGCGCCGGCGGCCGCCGCTGGTTGGGCGCTCGGCGCCTGTCGCTGGGCGGCGTGTGAGCGGGATGGCCCCGCCTCGGCCCCGCGCCTCCGCCCGCACGGGCACAGACATGACACAGACACGCAGTCGCTGCAGCCGCCGCTGAGCCGGCCCGGGGCAGCGCGGCGGCGGCGGGCACACGGCTCCCGGCACCCGCGGAGCGGCAGCGGCGGCTGCCCCCGCGCCCGCCTCCTCCTCGGCCCCGCCTGGCGGGCAGCCGCGGCCCAGAGACCCGCAGGGGGCAGCCTGGCACCGGGCGCCGGAGGGAGCCGGCGGGGGAAGGCTGGCAGCGGGGAAGGGGCGGGAGGCAAGGAAGGAAGGAAGGGGAAGGGGGCAGCCTGGCATTGAGAGTCGGAGGCGGCCGCCAGGCACGGGCACGGAGCGAGCCCGGGCGGAGCGCGGCACCCAGCGGCCGCTGACGCCGAGCCGGCAGCAGTAGCAGCGATCGCGGCGGTGCCGGAGGGAGCCTCCGTGCTTGGCTCCACGGTGCCGGTGACCTTCCCGGAGCTGCTCGCCAGGCCGGGGCAGGGCCTCCTCTCCCCGCGGAGAGTGTGCACCAGGCCCCGGGGAGAGGACAGGAGGCTGGGCCAGAATCCCCCGTCGCCCCCGGGTCCTCCTGGCCGCCGGCGGGGCCTGTGCGCCGCGCGGTTCGCTGCCGGGGAGAGGGGCGGGGGAAGGCCAGCGGGACGGACGGACGGACAGACGGACGGGGCCTGGCTGCACCTCGGGACAGCGCGGAGCGGGCAGGCCCCGGAGAGAGCTAAGCTGGGCAGCGGAGGAGGCGGCGGCCACCTCGGCGGCGCATCCCGGGAAGAGTCGGGATCTCCCCGCCGCCTTCCTCCTCCTCCTCCCACGATCTGCAGCTCCTCGTCCCGCGGAGAGTGGAGCCGCCAGTGCCGCCCCGGCTGGGACCCGCTGGCTGACACCTCCAGAGTGCGGGACTGGGGGCACGGAGCTGGAGCTGCGCGCCTGGAGCGGAGGAGGGGGAAGGACCGCTTGCCTGCGCGGAGCAGCGGGCGCTGAGCGCCTGTCCCGGCGGCCCGGGACCCACCCGGGGAAGGTAAGAGTCTTCTCGTCGAGCCTGTGCTGCTTTTAGAGGCGAGGGGCGGGGGAGGGCAAGAAACAATCAGTGACTGTCTCCCTTCCAGCAGCCCGAGAAGAGGAGGGGGCACTCAAGTCCAGAGAGCCGGGCTGGCGGCTTTATCTCCTGGATTTTAATCCCCATCAGATCCGGAGTTGAAGAGATGCTCGGGCGGAGGCGCGCGTGTCGCTTCCCGGCACAAAGGGGCACGTCCGCCTGCCGAGGGAGGTTCCTCCGCCCGGCTCGGACCCCGCTCCGCTCGCCAGTCCGCCCGCTGGCCCCGCGCCGCACGCCGCTCTCCTCGGCCGGGATGTGCTCCCGCTCCGTGGGAGCTCCAGCCGTGGGGCGGCGGGTCCCGGCAAGGACCGCGGGCTGCGCTCTGGCGTCCGGGAGAACCCGGGGCTGGTGTCCACTGCCGGGCGGCTGGGAGGGAGTCGCGACGTGCGGCGTGAGCGCTCTGCCCGCGGCGAGCCTGCTCCGGGAACCTGCCCGGCGGAACGGGACCCGCGGGGCAGAGCCGGAGTTTGGCTGGGACGCCGAGGCGAGCAGGGTGGCTTCCCCATCCCCCGCCAGCCTCCCCAGCAAGCCTTCTGCCCAGGAAGCTCCCCTTTGGGAAGGCTTCTGCTATTATCTCCTGTACAAGAACTGTGTCATTTAGATCATTAATCCCTACGCACCGAGGGATGGGGGGAAAATAGCAACTTGCGGCCCTGTGGAGGTGACGTGAAGTTTGACAATGCCTTATATAACACTTTTTGGAGAGATTCCTAGCTTTTCTGCTGTGCCCAGTTTTAGCTTTAGAAAGCAAGTGATTTTTGTTCCTTGCAGAGCGTCAGACAAGCGATATTTATTTGTGTTTTCACCTGAGTACAGTGTCTTCTGCTTTGTTCAACTTGGAACAGGGGTACTGCTACACAGCAACACGGGTTTTCTTAACCTGAAAATTAGCCAATGAAGGCATCTGAACAGTTGTTGTAAGATCTTAAGTTTTTCTGTATGTATTGTACGTGTTTTTTATAGGCGTCTTAAAATTACTACAGGAAATGTTTTCACAGCACTGACTGTTGTTTATGTGTTCTGGAAGGTATGGATGCCAGGATGGAAATGACAATAAAGCAAATTTCTCTAAAACATTGTTAGCTTTTCTTTACACAATATCAGTACTGGAAGGAACAGAAGGCACCAGGCTGAACAAAGTACTATGTTAACACCAGACCTGGCAATTGCCAACAGGTCAGCATATTTTATTTGATGATATCTTCGGGGTATAGATTAATTTTCTTTGTACAAAATCATTTTTTTAGCTTGTTCAGAAATAGAAACAGCGGGAAATGTGATAAATGGATTGAAAGGTTGCCTAGTTTCCCTGCAATTTCCTTAAAGTGTTATGCCTTCTACTGTGGGAAAAAAAACCCAAAATGTAGCCTCACAAAAAAAGACAGGGTAGTTAGTGATTTGCTACTTACTCTTCAGACTCCCAGCTGCGAAGGCACACTAGAAGCACTAGTGTGGGTGGGATTTTCCCCCTCATTCAGTGGTGAAAATGCACAGACTATTCTGATAAGACCTATGAGATGAATTTCTTTCCTAACCTTCTAGATCTCCATCATTATAGTATAAGCTTGGAGGAGAAATCGTATGTATAAACTCAGATGAGGAATTAAGGGTAGGGGGATCTTCTAACAAAGTCATTCTGCTCCCAGCTGCAAATGGAGATAGGTTATCAAGGTTAGTTTACTTACAAGAACAGGACAACTTAACAAAAAATTCTTACCCCAAACATTTGCACTGTGTGTCAGTTTTTTAAAATGGAGAAATGTGGAACAGGTATTCCTAATCTTCTTGAAAACTGCAAATTGCTGATAAGTATTCCAAGTTTGAAATGTGAAATTCTTACTGCTTAGGTGTCCTGTGACGGCCCTTGATCAGAAAGGCTGCAAGTCATGTAAAAGCCGCAGTAACTGCAGAGTCTCTGATGGATAATTGGATTGGTAGGTTGGTTTTGATTTTTTTTTTTTTTGGCTTTTAATTGCCTGCGGTGGTAGCTGGTTCCTTTTCTCTGTCCTGTTGATGTTTAATTCTCACAATTTTTGATTTATGTCGTGTGCAGCGTCTTTCCTGTTCAAAGTACATCCCCCCTCGTCAGTTGCTGGTGAGGAAAGCATAACTTGGAGGTATTTGAATGGCAGTATGTAGCAAGATACTTTTTTTTCTTTAATATCCAAAATATGCATGACAACTTTTTTCTTCATTGTTTAGATGACGTAAAAAGATTGTAAGTTTTCTCAGGTCTGGAGCAATATGTACTGGTTTTCTTTGAAGGAGCACTGAAGATAGTGTAACTTATATGTTGAATTCTCTGTGCCAGCTATCCAGTCTACAGGAATTCCAAAGTACAGTCCTCAGAAAGCCAAAGTGCAGAGCTGTGATGAATGACTGCATGTCTGTTGGCAACATTAAGATCTGTCAGACATTTGATCTGAAATGTCATTGTGTAGGACTTCAGTATTAGTAAAAGTAGTATTCCTTCTGAATGAATTATTTTAGAAAACTGGTAAAACTAGGCATCTCCCATGTGCACTTAACTTGCTGAACTGAAGTAGTCTTAAAAATAATGATTTTGCAGGAACAATTCTCCAAACTCTTGTGAGACTATTTCTTGCTCAAGTATGTGGTTTTTGTTTTTACCTGGGATAAACAATCAGTTGTCAATAGACTCTTACTGGAATACTCTCATTTTATTTTCTGTCTCATTTCGTTTTTGTTTTTTATTTTGTATACATGCCCTTATAAGAGCAATCTGAAAAAAAACCAAACACAAGTAAACAAAACCCAACAAAACCCAAGCCTTTTTCGTTTTTCTTTTTCCCCCTGATGTTTATAAGGGCAAATAATGGATAAAACTCATAATCTGACTACAAAGTCTTTGCACTATATGCTTAACTCCGTCTAACGATCTTGATGGGAGTGCTTGTCTAGATCCAGAAGAGCAAATTTATTTTTTATTTTTTTTTAATATCTGTGTCTTTATTTCCTGTCTTTTATGAAAGCCCATGTTAATGAGCTCTTGTCAGCTTTGAAGACCTTTCATCATCTGCGTTACAATAAATTAACAAAATATCTATTTTAAAGATATGAGATTTCTGGTGTATCTCTTTTTCCTGTAACCTGTCTGTGGTGATAACATTATGATTTGTGTGAGAAGAGAACATAGTGACCAATGCAAGCTTGTTTTCATTCTCTTCAGAGTTGGCTCTCTTAGTTATTTGCCTAATGCTGCGGCTAAAGAACTTTCTGAAAAGTGGTTTTGTGTAAGGAAACATAAACACATGTCCATGTGCACTATTTTTGGTCTGTTGTCTGGGTTTGGCTCATCTTCCTCTTTGTAGGAAAAAAGCAACCATTGTTCATTAATTCTGGCTTTAAAAAACAGTCATTGTACATTATCCCACACTTGGCATAATTTAAGAGCTGCAGATAGTACCTCAAGGAAGGTATTTTTATTTTTCCTTTTTTTTTTCTTTTTCATTGGATCACTAATTTTTCTTTTCCTTTTGATACACCCACCTGAAGATAAGGGTTAAGAAATGAGCTTTGTGCCTTGTAGGGATCCATGACTCTTTTGGTGTCACTTGGCTCAGTATTTGAAGGTCTGCCTTGTGTCCTGTCAAAGCTTGTTCAATGCATGGCTGTGGAAGGGGAGCAGCAGATAACAAATTCTATTTTATACAGAAGTTGGTGGCTCAAAATCAAGGAGAAAATTGCTAGAAAGGATTATTGTGGCCTTGGCACTGATTTTGAAGAAATCTGCCAAGGCTGAAATCCTTGTTTAAGTGCCGTCTGTGTCAGAATTAGAAGCAAACTGTGTAAAATAGTTCCATTACCTGTTTTAATTTGCAGATCAGACCAGGTCTGATAATGTTTACTGTAGTAATCCACATCACTTTCTTTCTTGGGTATAGCTACTATTTCCACAACAATGGAGTTAACCAGGTAGAAGCTACACTTAAAATTGGCAAGAAGAACCCCAGCACTGTCTATCTGATACTGTAGCAAAAATCCATATGTAATCATGTAACCCTTATAGTGGAGAAAGCTGGAAGTCTCTGATCATGCAGGCATTATGCAGTCTTCCTCACTGAGATAGCTCCACATAAGATAGCTATGCTTGAAAATAATAAAAATAGGTTGTTTTTCAAGGCTGCAGTTCCCTGTCTTTCTGCCTCTGAGCTCTTCACCAGTGAGTTCTATGAGGAGATAGGTGTCATCACCACTTTACTCTTCTCCCATGCATTTTTGAGTATTGATGAGTCATTTCTGTTACTCCATATCTATACCAATTTTTTATCCTCAGGGAATAGTTGCACATGATGACCCAAACTGTGCATGCTGCCTGAGGGGCAGCTTGTCAAGGGTCACATCAGCTAACAGTGGCTTGCTTTACAGTTTTGGAGGAATCTATGGAAATTACAGAAATCATAAAAATTTTTGATCTGCTATTGTTTGGCAAAACCACAATATTAGCTGTAACACCGTAACACACAGATTTCTAAAATCAGAAGGACGACACCCATATCAGCTTAAACCTGTTTTCACATTCTGGCATTGAGTTTTACAAAAAACCTATGTTCAGCCAAAAAAAAAAAAAAAGTCTTTTTAAGCACCCTCTTGATTCCTTCACAAGAAATTTTCTGCTCCTTAGAACTTCCAGGGAAGTTGTCACTTTCATTTGCACCTCTCAGTATTTCCTCTAAAGTTTATTCTAGAATGTAATATTTACATGCAGGGGGCCCACATTTTGGTTGTACCATTAGCTTTTAGATTTCTATCACCTGGTAGGCATTTAACAGCTAAGACTTAGGACTAGGAGAAAACTGGAAATTATTGTTACTGGGAAATCTTCATTTAAATACAGAGAAGAATGAAGGGTTTTGTTTCAGGAGGAAACAAAGAAGAGGAAGAGGAGAAAAAGGGCTGAGAAATGAAGGGAAGGAATTGTAGTATTTTATTTAATTATTTATTTAAAATATTAAGCACTTTGCTCGTGATTTCTAGATGGACTTGGAAATGAATTTCTCTCTTTGGAGAAAGGAATGTTTCTCATTGTGGAATATAAAGTGTTACTGAGTGGTGAAATGGGACGAGCAAGAAGAATTGTGAACTATTCAAATGAGATGAAGTTTTCAGCTGATATTTAGGCTTCTTAACCCAGCTGCTTTTGGCTAGGTTTCACTTTCCTCCTCTTTGTGACTCCCCTGCTGTGCCCCTGAACCTCAGTACTAAATTCCCTTGGTCATTGTTTTCCCTTCTGTCTTCAATTAATGCTGCTGTTAATCAATACTTCAAATGGAACTTTGTTTAAAAATTACTGGACTTCAGTGTATGAATCTGCTTAATTCAATATTTTTCAGGCTGAAGGTGGTACTAGAAGGGTGTATGCCACTGCATAGAAATAAGAAATGAAAACCAATCATTCTAGCATTATTAAATACTCAAGTATATGTTCTTTAGATCATGTTGTTCTTAAGAATATTAGCTTTCATTGTTTAACAGAAGGGAGTACTAGGCTTCCTGATATTTTTATATAAAGTGAACTGACATTAACCCTGAGGCTTTTGAAGCAGAAGTTAAGTTCTATATTTCTGTGGTCTCATCCTTTTTTCAATTCTAAGACTGGTTCTAGAGTGTGACTCCGATTTAAGCACGGAGGTTGTCATTCATGTAAGACAAATCTTCAAAGATAAAATATTGGCTGGCATGCTTGGGAATTTTTAAATAAGGTAAAGATGGTTCCTACCCCTTTAAAAGGCTGCAGTTGTCTGTCTTTTTGGATTCTTCAGTGTTAAGTATACTGTACAATTAGATGCTGTTTTACTGAAGTAGAGAATTGGAACATTAAAGAATGAGGTCCCTGTAAGGGTGGACATTTTCAGTTGCTGTTATTGGAATACACTATAACTTACATCCTTGATCTTGATCTTGCAGAACTCTTTAATATCAACTTTATTTATGAGAAATCTGTTCCTCTTGGTGACTCTTCCGAGTAGTGGAAAACCAGTTGAAATTAGTAGGTGATGATGTTGTAAACAATTTTTAGTACTAGGAGAGTTGCCTGTTGACACTTACTTCCACAAAGCAAAAATGATCAGTTTAAAGGAATGGTAGAATCTTTTAGTTTGGGATGTCTTCTTTCTTCCTCATTGAGATTTATCTTGTCAAAATGGAGGATGTACAAATGGAGAAAGAAGGGGAAAAAATCAATACTGAGTCTACTGGAATAGAGGATCTGCTAGTGGCTAAGCCAAACCATGTGGTGATGGGCAGGTCAGAGGGAAAGTTTTGTACTTGATGTTAAATTTCAGACTACATTCCAAAATGCAACCAAAGCAATAATTTGGTCTGTACTATTACCTCAGAAAGCAACCATAAAATGTACAAGCTGAGAAACCTGAGATGCAGCTGTCTTCAGCTCATTGTCCAGCAATCACCTTGCAGTTTTGATTACTTTGAGAAAGAAGCAATGTGTATGAGAATAAATTCACATCCTTCCATGGTTGCTCTCAGCCCTCAGGTGTGAAGAAGAGAGTATAGGCACAGTGGGCTGTTACTGCGTTTGCTTCCAGACACTGGAGTCTGCCTCCCTTTTCTCTTGTTCTCACTGCAATGCTAGTGCAGCCTAAAGTCTGCTAATTAAAATAACTGCTTCTAGCAAATGTCTGGGGTCATTCAGACTCTCAGTGTTCTGATTAGCGATGCAGATCCTTCATCACTGGAACACCTCCTTTCCATACGAAGGCATTCCTACGTGGACAAAATCAGGGCTCTTTCAAGCTGATTTGGACAGTAGAGAACCATGCATATACTGCCTTGCAATCTGGTTATGAATTTTGGAAGTCACATCTCTACCGTTGCTATCCAGACTTTTGCCCCTTGCTTTTGTGTGCTCTGCTGGGGAAGTTGGACATAAAATTTCAATCTGTTCATGCAACCAGTTGCCACTACTCTCACACCAGTGCTCATGCCTGGCACCTGAGGCATACAGAAGTGCATCATATACTGGAAACATTTTAGTAAGCTCAGATATTGATTTATGTTACAGTTGCAATGTGAGTAACTATGCACAGTTGGTGAATGGGTTGAGAAGAAAGATGTTCCTTACATTTTTTCTGCATTAAGATGAGTAAAATAGTAATACTGTTCCATTAGTATGTAAGGAACTGAAACTGATAACAGTAGTTTTCATATGCAGAATAACTTTGCTAATTTTCTAGTCTAAGGCATGTTGTGGAGATAAATCCATAGGTTTCTGAAAGCTTTACAGAGTCGCGTAGGGTGAGGAAACTAACACTGTAGAAAGATAAAACCATTCTGTGACAAGAAGCCCATGGACTGCAGGTGAAGGGGTCTGAGCAAAGCTGCCCAAGTGATTAGTCAAAAAGCAAGGAGCAGAACCCTGGTTTTCTGAAAGAGTCACTATTCTGTGCCTTAAACAAATGGAAACACCTCTGTCTTTAGCAAGAACTATTGCTTAATATGGTTGTGCCTTAGATGGTAAATCCAAGTCCCTGACAATACTCAGCATATAACAATTGTCTTTATGTAAATATTATGTATACAGAATATATGTGCATCTAAAACCAAACAAACAAAAGTTAATTGACAGATGGATAAATGACAAACTAATAGTGGAAATACAGACACCCTTTTTTGATTTAGAGGCAGTGTTGTGATCAAGGGAAGAAAGGAGTGTGTTTTACTTCTCAAAAAGAAAAAATAGCACAACATTTCAAGAAGGAAATAGGAAAATACTTGAAGGAGTAAATTAATATATCTTGATATTTAAATGTTTTAGGTTATTGTTCTTTAAATACATGGGGTTTGTCTATGGTCAGGTAGTGCTAACAACCTGGACGGGGTAACTGGCAAAGGCCATGGCCATTTCGAAGTCACCATAAATGAACAATAAGGCAACCAGAGTTTCCACTGAATTACTGACGTGTGCTCACTGGGTTAAAAACGCAGCACATTTATTGATTGCATCATTTTTTTTATCAGTTTTGACTTATGATAAGCAGGGGCAGAGACAGCATTTTTCTGAATAGAAGGCTACTGCCATGTTACTGGGCAAATTCGTTAAGAGGTTTTTGAAGAGGTGGAGAGAATGAGCGAAACAGCACTGAGGTAAATCCCTATTCAACAGGTGTCTGAAGGTGATGCAGTGTGATACAGAACAAATTTTTCAGATGTCTTTCTTTATGTCCTAAAGCTCTTAAAATTTTTCATAGGTGAGTTTCTTTCCTTTCTGTTCCCAGTCTAAAAAATACTGTACTACACATCAGCAATAAAGATTTTTGGACCTGAAGTTAGTATCAAGAATTTTTTTAAATAATTTAGTTTTGCAGCATATTTTATTTTGCATATTTGGGTTTTGTTCCTCAGTTTCACCTGCCATGCAATTGGTATATTAAGAAATGCCCGAGTCTGATTTTTTTCAAGTTGCCTAGGACTACATCCAGATGGCTTTTTAATATCTCCAAGGATAAAGACTCCACAACCTCTCTAGGCAATGTGTTCCAGGGCTCAGTCACCCTTACAGCAAGAAAGCGTTGCCTAATGTTCAGAGGGAACTTCCTGTGTTTCAGTTTGTTCCCATTGCCTGTCAATGAACCCCACTGAAAAGGATCTGGCTTCACCATCTTTATACCCTCCCTTCAGATACTTATTCATGACTTCCTTAGTTCCAGGTGGTCTCTGGCTTTCCTGACTGCATTTTTGCATGCTCAGACACCGTCTTTGTACTCCTTCCAGTCTACCTGTTTCTGCTTCCTCTTGTATGTATTCCTTTTGTATACTTCCTGTGTTTGAGTTTTGCCAGGATTTCCTTTTTCATCTCTACTGGCCTCCTGGCCTTTTTGCCTGACTCCCTGCTTTTTGGAATGGAAGGTTCTTGAGCTTGGAGGAGGTGATCCTTGAATATCAACCAGCTTTCTCTGCATGGGGGTGTTTTCAAGCAGGTCCTCAGGAAGACCCAAGTCTTCTATCGTGAATGGCAGGACTGTGATCTTGGTTTTTTCCCTTCTCCCTCCTCTGGGGATCCTGAATGCTACCCTGGCCACTGCAGCTTTGAGCTTCAAATCCCCAAGAAGCCCTTCCTTGTTAATATGTCCAGCAAAGAACATCTCATTGTTGGTTCCTCTATCATTTGGATCAGGAATTTGTTATCAGTGCTCTCCAGAAATGCTCTGGGTGCTTATTCCTGGGTCTGTTGCCCTTCCTGCAGATAACCAGAGTGGTTGAAGTCCCCCACGAGGACCAGGACCTGTGAATGTGAGGTTGCTGCTACCTGTCTGTAGAGGGCCTCATACACTTGTTTTTGCCTGTCAGGTGGCCCTCCAGCAGATGCTCACGACAGTGTCACCCATACTAGTCTCTCTTCAGTCCTTACCCCTAAGCTCTCACTTAGCTCATCATCCATGCCCAGGCAAGGCTCCTTGTATTCCAGCGTCCACACTCATAAAGTGTGTCTCCAGCTCCTTCGCTTGCCAACATGTCCTTCCCAAAGAGCTTGTATCCCTTTGTTGCAGCACTCTAGTCATGCAAGCCATCGCACCGTGTCTCTGTTCATCCCAACAAGATTATAACCACAAAACTTCACAGATCTCTAGTTCCTTGTGTTTATAGTATTTATATTTGTTTATGCAAAAATAAATTCCACAAATGATGGAAGCAATTCAGATAAAAGCACTGTTTTTGCTAATATAACTGTGACTACTGTGGCAGCTTCTGCTAGCCGAGTTACATCAATCAGTAATCATTCTTCGTACTGTCAACCAACATAGCTGGAGTGTCAGAAATTCCCAGTGCAAGAAACCATTACTGCCCAAAAGAGCTTACAAAATGCAGAAGTAAGAGTGTGCTGAAGTTTTGAAAACTGATAGTTTGTACTTTCTCCCCTTTTAAAATTTCTTTTTAGACCACACTTTTAATCACAATAGTTTTTTTTGTTTGAGTAATACATGCTTATTTATTGGTGGCTTTCTTAAAATATCTTTTGGAAAAAATAAAATCTCTATTCCTGTGTTGTGGTCTACTGGAAGGAGCAACATGGGACAGTTCTGAAAAAAAATCACTGAAGTTGTGGGACACAACTGCTTTTCTCTGTTAAGTTGCTTTTTTTTTTTTTTTTTAATTAGTGTGGTGTTTTAAGTCTATTTTTATATTCGATTTGAAAGTGCTAAAATGAAATCTTACAATAGAATTTAGCACCATATTTTTTGTACTATCTAAACAAAAACCTTTAGCAGGATTGAGACAGATCCCATTGCACCTGCCATGTAATGGTAATTGATAAAGATGAAATGCATCTAACACAGCAGAACCTGAGTCATTCATTGCAGATAGCAAGAAATATAAGTTTCCTTGGGGTTTTATGTCTTTTTCTTTACCTGTATTCACTGTGCATCTCTGAGTTTGTGATAAAACTTTTTTGATCATAAAGAACTTGTTCTATGTGGTCTGTTTTGAGTCAGGTACAGATATCATTTTTAGGACATAGTATCTTCGATTAATCAGCACAGACTGGAATTTCTGGTGAAGTTTTAGTGGATTGAGCACTGGTTTTCAGCAGGTCAGAGATAACACTATTAAGAGTGAAGCATTTTCAGGATCTGTTTGTAATGTTGACTTCAGTGTTTTTAGTGAGAAATAGCTCTAATTGCTCAGGTTGTCTCAGCTCCGTTTTTGAATCCTTATTGCTTTTAGCCAAGGAGATTGTTATATGATACCCTTGGATGTTTTCAGTTAGATTATTTTTATCAAATGTTGACTTGGAAGCCAAGTTCCATGCTTTTTCTGCTGGAACTTTTCTCTGAGTTGACTGAGGTAACCCTGTGCAAATTCCCACTACTAATCAAGTTTGTTAAACTAGGCTTAACTGTGGGAGGACATGAGACCTGCACCCTTAACTAACTTCTGTTCCTTTCTCAATATCAAGTTCAAGCCCCTAATTTTTCAAAGCCCTACTCAAAACTCAAGTGGGAATGTTTCTGCCAGGTTCACAGGGCTTCAAGCTGGGCCCTTAATGAGCTGAACATTAAATACCAAAGTGAAAAACTTTGCCGTTCTTGCTTTACTTTTCCTGTAAAGTATCTTACTGAAATCAGTGCTGCTAATAGTGGAGTGAGGCACTAATCAATGCAGATGGGAATCTGCCAGTCCTGCGCTTGGAGATAAGCTCGCCACCCATCAGCTATCAATCTTTTCTGTGGGGGAGCACTGGCAGGCATCTAGTGATGTTTCTGGATGGTGTGGAGTTCTGAGAAGACATCCCAACATTGAACTATGTTAGTATGAATATGAATGTAGCAAAAAATGCTTTGTGATGAATCTTTTGCATAGGTCTTTCCTGTTAGCTGTGGCAAAAGAGCCTCAAATCACCCTTAAAAAAGACGATGGAATTCAGAGAGCATGCAGTGGGCAAACTTAAAAAAATTACACCTTTATATCTAGCATCTTGTCTCTGCTGGGCATATGTGCCTTTGTAAAGGCAGTAATGGGAGCTGCAAAGGAAAAACACTTTATTCTCAATAAGAATATAAAAGCTTATCTTATGGTGGTATAGAATAAAAAAAAAAGATGTTGCAGTTTTAATTTAAGAAAAGCAACAGGAATTTCAGTTGGAAAAGTGTTGGTTTTGAAAGTAAAACGGTTCTACCAGGATGTTTCAATACACAGTAACGTAGTATTGCCGTTCTAGTACTGCAGAACCTGTTCTGATGCGTCACTGAGATGGAAATGAAACCACAGTGTACAAAACTGAAATATCAGTCAGCCGTCTGTCCATTTTACTACCAAATTCTGCTTCCTCTCTTCTTGTTTCCTTTCACTGAAACAATGATTCTTTTATATCTTGGCACGTTAATATTTGCAAAGTGTTTCTGAAAGCTGAAATGCATGAGAAAGGTGCTAAGTATTCTTGCTTTCATTTAGAACTAATTTTCATTCAAGATGTTCTTGTCATGGCTTATAGTTGGTGTGAAAACTGGAGGGGATACAGTGATTTTAAGAATTTTGAGCTTACAGATATAGATATGAGAGCTTTTGCGCTAATTCTGTGGCTCAGGAGTATCTTTTTGATGCAGGCAAGGATGTGTATTCTAGAAGCTGTTTTGCTAAGGGCTGGCATAGGAGCGTATCTGATATTGTTATATCAGAATGTGGATTGGAATGGGGTAAGTGCATTTAATTCATCTCTCCAAGCACCACTGAATGTCCAAGGTGCTGTCATACTTAGTAGGGCTTTTTCTTTTCTCTCTCTGCATGTCTGTAGCTAACAGACTGAAGTCTTGGACCCATAGATACCTGTTTCTTTAAAAACACAAAATATTCAGATAAAGGAGAGCTTCTCTAACCAGACTTGGCACAGTTAATGCAAAATTTGTTGCTGTTGTGAAACTATAGATGGGAGGAAGAAGTTCTGCAAGAACCGAATTAGAACACTGACATGTCTGTCTGTCCCATGTTTATATATATGTTAAACTGAAAATTGGTGAATGCTCTGGATCTATTAGGAATATCTTCCTTTGAGGGGAAGATAACTACGGAATGTTACAGTGTCAAAATTCTCATCATTAAGGTCATTAACTCCTATGAAATTATTTAGAATGAATGATGATCTGTAAACAGTTTTTAAGATTCTTCTTGACTGACTAGGAAATGCAGACTCATACATGTTATTTTTATCTGCATGTGCATCTGTAAAACATTCAGGGGTTCACAGACAGAAACCATTGATTTTAAATAAACTGATACAGGTCTACTTTCTGTAAATACAGCTTAAGAAATTGTATTAGGCATATTGCAAAGACATTGAGGCTTGCTCTGACTATGGAGGAATGTCACGGCATGATGGCTGTTGATTTGAATTTTGGAATGGGACTTGAATATATGATCCCAAAAAGTTCCAAGAACTGTTTTCTTTGGCTCTGAGTGGTATTCGTTATCTTTTAAGCTTTGGCTGCAGTAGTTCTCTTTGAGTGGTGTCATGGTTTAGGAATGGTATTCCCCAATTTAGTCTTCCCACTGAAAGATTCCAAACCACGTGCCACTTGCTCACTTCCCCCTTTCCCTCCCCCCTGCAGCAGGATGGAGAGAAGAACTGGAGGCAGAAAAGGTAAAGATCATCTGGGTTGAGATAAGAATATTTTACTGGAAACAGCAATGAAATAAGAAAACTGAACAGTAACAGCAACAATGGTAATGACAGAGTGTACAAGAAAGAGGTGAACGATTCACCCATGATTTCTCACTATACAGAAAACCCCTGACAGTACCCCACTGCTCTATGCCCTGGAAGGGACCCTTTCCCCTGTCCCTGCAAAATGAGGTGAGGTGATATAGAATAACCCCTGGGTCCTACCCATGCCCTCACGTGGCTACTGCAAAAATCAACCCCGTCCTGGCTGGAACCAGGAAAAAGCATGTATTTACTTACCATAGGAAGCGATGGTTTACTTCACAGGACAAATGAAAGGCTTAGATGGTGTTATATCTCCATGTCTTTTGTGGGAAATTTCATGTCGTAAGAAGCACATTTCCCCCTGTACAAATGTGAAATTTTGTTGTAAATGAGATCTCTTAATTACTGCTCAGCTTTACTAAGCTTTTTACTATAGTCAGCAACTGCCTTGCTGTAAAGTGCCATAATTTTGAAACAGAAATTTAGGATTGAAGATTTCAAACCAATTTCTTTCTTCCTCATCATTAAGAGAATAGTGGCTTAGCAGTCAGGAAGAAGAGCATTCTGGTTTATAAACAGTATTCAAGTTTTCTTATATTAGTAGATTAGAACAGCATGTTCATACTTCTCCACCCCCTCAGTGGCTCTCTCCTGGTTTTGCTTCTAGTTTTTGGACCCCACTTTTCACTTTAGTGCTTCATGTTTTTACTAGTCAAGTTTTGGTCCACATTTTGGATCAAATGTGTGTATACATCTCTAGGAAGGAGGGGTTGCCTCGAGATCAAAAGTTTGCAGTTTCTCACTGGAAAAAAAGAAAGGCTGATGGTAGGATAGGGTTTTGGGGATGTTTTTATTTATATATTCTGGGAAGAGTACTTAGAAATTGAGAAGTGTGTGTGTCTGTAGTGAGGTATGTAATTTCAACAGGGGTGAGGTGGCATGATGACCTCTATAACATTTCTAGACTACTTGGTGAAGTCTTTTAATTGTCTGCTTAAGGTTGCACAGAGCAATGATTTCTCATTGGATCTGGAGTCTGGGGTAAAATCTGAATTTGTACCCTGTATAATTTGAGCAATTCTCCTTAACTCTAGTCTTCCTTTTGATGTAGACTGTGAGAAGTTTACACACCGTAGTCTGTAATGAATATTCTGAATATTGTCAGTGAAAGTGGTGGTCTTATTTGAGGGTGATTACTCCCTTGTTGCATCCCCAAATGTATGATGACTGCTGACTACCATATTTGCCCTGTTTACTCTTCAGCTGTATTTCCCTGTTTTAGCCACTTGTTTTCCTTAATTGTACCTTTGGATTGTGTGAGCACCTTTAACAAGCATAATTTCTTCATTAAATATTTGCACCATGCTTAGAACAACAAGAAACGTGGGGCTTTGGTGGTGCCTGGCAACCATAGTCCATAATGCTGAGCATAGTGCTCCATAATTAAAGCATTACACAGTTGGACAAGACTGGCAGGACTCATTAAAACCACATTTTTATATTAAGGTTCCTGAATGTACCTTTAAAGCTTACTCTAGATTCTCTCTTAATGAGTGAGAGGGTTTTTTTGTTTGCCATTCATGACTACGGGGAACTCTAGTCTTCAGATAGCACTGATAATAATAGCTACAATATCAAAACAAAAAGGAGGTACTAGAAGCAAGAGGATAGATACAAAAACCTTTCTGTAATCCTCTGGGATAATGGTCTTAAGCCAGGTATTCTTGTGTTTTATGCACTTGCTTTTATTTGTCCTCTTGGAAAGAAAGCTTTGTCACTGAAGAGATTTGATAATAGCCTGCTCAGTATGATTGTAATCTCTTGTATTCATGTAATAAACCAAATAATTTTGGACCATTAATGGGTTTAGTCATCCTTGCCATATGCATTTCACCTCTGATTTCACCTTAAATAGCTTAGATGGAGCTACATAAGGAGTTTCTGCTCACTTAGTTCTGTCCCATGGTGATACTATATAGAAATGTCTTCCATTTTTGTGCTTTGATATGTCTAGTAAGATACACATGTACTGTATCTGCAGTGTGTATATCTGTAGTTGGTTTACGTGTCTATTGGTTGATAAAACTTTGGGTACTTTGGGCAAATATTGCAACCAGTAAAGACCTATATTATAATCTAAAGCAAAGGAAAAAACTGAAAAAAGTCTTTAACTTTCATACTCAACTGCAGCCTCAATTTTACAGTAGTAAATGTTGCTGTAATAGAATCTATAAAAGATGGAAGTGAGTTTCAGATCTTAGACAACTAGCTTATTCCAAGAGATGTGCACTTGAGTAGCTGAAGAGAGGGTTTGTAGAAGACAGGTAACATGCTGGAGCAGGAAACTAAGAGATTAAGCCATTGCTGATCTCTTTTGCTGTTTCTGAGGTGGAAAATCCTATCTAAGAGGAGTTTTTCTGGACAGGAATTTATTCTGGAAAGAAATACAAATAGTGCTTTTCACTTGCTTCTTCTGTGACTGTGCATCTTCTCACCACATTAAAACGTTGCCTTTGTTTTTTTATCCATAACCTTGTAATGAAAAGGTTGTCCTAGTGCTAGTCTTTTATGTCCTCTAAACTGAGTTGGCTTCCCTGCTGTGACTTCAATAACGCATCATTTCATAAGTTCAGAGGATTTGATGTGTTTAGGGTGAATTTGTGACTTGCTGTTAGATGGTTAAAAGGAAAATAGCTATAATGGATTGGATGCAAAGCTGCTTCCCCAGCTTCTTTCCCATCCCGCCCACTTACATGCAGAAGCATCTGTCTCTCATCTCCTCTTTGCCTCGTGATATGTGCAAGTGCACTTCGACAAACATTTTATGAACAGAGATCTTTGAAAAACCTAGGAGACAAAATAACAGCGGTGAGAAATGCAAATAGTTCTGTCTTACTAGATAGATACTTGTGCAACAGAGAGTGATGCTATGGCAAATAAAAATATTTCTGTAGTAAATGCTACTACAGCAAATGAACCTGTCTTCTTTAGCTCTACTGAAATACAGCATCTCTTAATTTATAACTGTTACTTATAACTTAAAAAACAATGCAGTGTATTTTGGCCTATATTCTTCACAGAAGTTAGAAGATGGTTTTCTTTTTATGAAGTTTCATGAATGTCTTTTGAGTTATCTGAACGCCTTGTAAGGGAGGACGTTTTCCAGTTGAAGGTTATGACCGTGTTGTGCAAATGGCTTTGTTTTTAAAATGTCACAGTTTTTATCTTTGCGGGTAGAAATGATGACTGAAATGTTTTCCATATCTGGAGGAAAGATCGATTGTAGGCAGAAATTCATAGTAGCTTAAGAGTAGTTTTCTAAGTGTTCAGAATACATGTATTACTTTACTATTTGGAATACATGTGTATGTGGTGCTTTCAACTTGGGAGGATAAGAGGTGTGTAAACTGCTACTTTTTTTTTATGTGAACTTGCTGCAGTGATTTTACTTGTTGCTTACTCTGCTGGTGTGAGGAGGTTTTTTAGGTAATACGTGGAACAAATGAAATAGCATGTTCTGAAAACATCCCCAAATCTTCTTCAAGTAATGCTACAATTTATAGCATAGATAAGAAAAACGGTAAGAGAGCGGCAGCTATTTAAAACCGAATACTTTTTTTCGTTCTTCAGTGAGCGTCCCTTTGCATCAATATGCCAGAAGTATAACACTTCTCTGTGTTTTGAATCAACTCTTTGCTTGCTTGTACTGTTGCACCTTGAGGTTGAAAAGAGGTGCTCTGTAAATTCAATCACACTTAAAACCAACTACACAAAAGAAGCTGATAGCAGTGAAACTCATCCTTTGTCAGGTGCCTGACAGATCTATTTATTGTGGGTACTTTGTTAACCTCTTGGGGAGGTTCTCTCTGCACCAGAACACCCCATCCAGTGTGTTTCAATCACTACAGGCGGTAGAGCTTCCAGCCACACAACTCCAACCAAAAGTGCTCCAAATAGACAGCTCATCGACTCAAAGCCCGAGAATTCGTGTGACTGGCTAGGTGATGTCACTTTCAAATTTAAAGGGCTTGATTTACAAATCTGCCCAAACCCTGTAACTTAATAAAATGCCTATCCCTTGCTTCACTGACAGGCTTACAAGGTTCTTAAGGGCACAGGTGATTACTGATAAGAAACATTGCCATCCTACTGAAGCCTGAGAAGAACATTTTGTGGACTTCTCTAAAATACTGTAGTAGTGGTTTGGTTTAATTGACTTCATACTTCTATATAAAAAAAAAAAAAATTGTCTGAAGGTTTGAACACATTAATGTGATTATTTGAGGGAAAGAGATAGGTAGGCTTCCTCAGTAATTTAGGATTTTTATTCTTTGTGAATGCACTTTACTGTTGTGTTCCTGTAAAATGTTTTTATTAATTCATTTTGATACAGTTTTTTTTCATTCAGTGTTATTTCAAATTGTTCCATTTCTGTTTTCCCGCTTCTACAACTGTAATACTGAAACTGACTGTTGTCCAGGATCTATTTCCCTTTGTATTGTCCATCCTTCAAAAAGACAGCCTGACAGTAAATTGTGTAGTGTTTTGTCTTCCCCCTAGGGGTAGTTGCAGAGATTAGCAGGACAATGAAATAGTAGGGGAAAGCATCTGGAAGGAAAGACCTTCCAGATGGATATCCTGTTGAGATATAATAGGGGACATGCCTGGTATTTTTGTTTTGTTTTGTTTTGTTTTTCAGGAGCATGGCATGTAAAAATTTTGCTCTGCATTCTTTGGTCTTTCATTTTTACTTTTTTCTTTCATAATGAGATGTTTGCTAATGTCAGAGGAATCAATCTGATTATCTAGCCCTGTGATTCAGACTGTAGAATTCCAACAGCTATTCCTTACTACAGGAACTAGGAGTCCATAAATAATGGTTAAGCTATATCTAATGCTGAGATTTTAATCTTTATTTTTTAGATTTTGAGTCAAAAAAAGTGAGGACATTTCATGGTTTGACCCACTGATGGTTTTATCTTGTGTTATCAGTTGTGTTTCCTGATTTCTTCCCTAGGTATTTCTGTTGGAAGCCAATTGATCAGTATGGACTAAAAGCACAGACCATTCAGAAAATCCAGTGCACAAGTGCCCAGCTAACCTTGAAAAAATATTTAAAGAGCAAGAATCAAATGAAAAACTGAGGAAACTCAAAAGACTGGATGGGTAGCTATACCTATACTGCAGTTTGCAGGAACAAATATTGAATGGCACAAATGATCAGTTTTTCAAAGAAGCTTAAGAATATGGTAGCACATTTTATTAGTAGTTCTTTGAATAAAGTAGGTCAGTTGGAATAAGAAAAGACTTCACATTTCTCAGCAAAACAAGAGATAACTATATCCAACAGATGTCCTGAGAATGGGAGCCAGCTAAAAGGTTCAAATTAACTTCTCTAACAAGATTAAACTCTATATGCTACTTGGAATTCGTCTTCCCCTGCACTTCTAAATTCCTTTTTGCTTTTTGTAAAGTAAGTCCCAAGACTTACTGTTTTCCCATATGATGAATTACAATTGAAGGAAGAGCACAGGTGAAGTTTCAGTAAGAGTTTTTAAAATCTCTTTATTAAGATTTTAAACAAGCCTGTCCTATTTCTGGAAATAAGCAAATTCTTTTTCCCTGTAAGGTTAAGCCCTTTCTTTTCTAACTGAGCAAATAGCCTGATATTCTTCTGAACAAAGTAAAAATCAATAACTGAACATTAAGTTGCAACACAAGTCCTATTCTGGTTATAATAGAAGATCCTTTATAATTTCACATGAGTTTTCATGGAGATTTTATGATAATTGGTCACTTCATCCATATGGTTGCCTGAGTGATCTTTATAGGGGCATGAGATAAATGAGGGGAGAAGGAGAAAGAAGGAAGCCTGTAAGACTGGCTAAATCCCAAAGCATCTCAGACCTAAATGTTCTGTTTTTGGGGTAGGCATCTGACTAGAGCCACCCCCAGCTGACATCTGGGGAGTGTGTGATCAGCTTTCAGCTATCCCTGAAATTCACTACTGAAGCACGGATCACAGTCAGCATCAATTTCAGAAGATCAGTACTACTCATCTGTCACTCTCAAGAGATTTATTAGTAGGTAAAACTGCACTGAGGCACACTTCTGTGAAATTCTCCTTAGATCCACCGATGCCATTAACTACTTCCTAGCACTGTTAAAAACTTTAAACTGTAGTGGATTAAAAACCATGCAAGTTCCTCCTTGAGCTTTTCATGGAGTGGTTTGTTATGAAAGTCTTTTCCCTGTCCATCTTCTAAGTACATGCATGACTTTTGCTATTATTTGGAAGTCTTTTTTTTTTTCTAGGAACGGCAGTGGGTGATACCCTCTTATGGAGATTCTTTTTTTTCCAAAACTGATCTCCTTCTGCTCTAAATAGTTGCAGTGTTCGTGTTATAAAAAATTAGGATTTACTTTCATTTGCATGTGAATGAAAAACATTGAGCTGGTTTATGTTTTGTGTTTAAAACTTCAGAGGGTCAGTGAAGGAGTAAGTTCATTTCATAAATGGAATACCTCCTGGACCAAGCCAAAATTGCTCTTTGATATGTATTTTTCTTCATATATTGTGTGCTAGAGCCATTCCATGTATCACTTGTTATGAGAGATGGTTCACTAACTTACAGAATGAGGATTGGTTTGCATCTTTCTATTAAATTTGCAAACAGAAACAAGGAGGGAGGTAGATCAGTTGCTTCATCCTAAAAACTTCATTTTAAAAGAAGTTTAGATCTTCAGTGGCTGTAAATACTCTATTTTTCTTTTTTTCCCCCTACTTCTTTTCATTTGATACAGGCTTACCAAATAATTACTTAGTCCAGACTTATGAATTCAAGAATAGACTGCTACATTAGCATGTTTGGCCATGTTTTGCTTTCTCTTGCCAAAAATTGTTTTTCTATCTATTAATTGGAGCTGTTGCTGTCCATGCTGAAGTAATAGTGATTTTTACATGCAGAACCAGCATCCCAAGCAGTAATTAGCCACAAGTTCAAAGTTCTATTCCCTAGTATATTGGTAAAGGTTCATGACTAAAGTACTGCCTTCATCTCATGGATTCTATTTCAAGTTGATATTAGAAGTGGAGGATAATTCATGACTGTAGATTCCCCTTGCAAGTGGATATTAGACCCAAGTTAATAAGCACCATAGCGTAAAGGAAGGCAGTCTGCTGGTGTGACAGCTGGCCCAAACGCTGAGTGTGTAAATATTCCTTGTGTTTCTGAGTGGGAACTTAATTCATAAAGGATTCTTGTAAAACCCAAAAGGAAGAAGGAAGGATACGTTTAGTTAATTGTAAATTTTTCAACTACTGATAGTATAAATTTCATAAAGTTGATACCTGGTGCTGTCAAATTGTAGACTGAGTAAATTTTATGATCCTGCTTAGATAAGTGAAGTTTTGTCCTCTTGGATAAACTCTCCTTACTAATTTACTAAAAATAGCAGGACTGCTGCAGGGGAAAAGGAACAGTTGGCACATGTGTTTGTGCCCAGGGGCAATTAGAGGGCAAAGTGAAGTGGTTACTGCCATCTTACACTTAAAATTTTATTATTTTAAAATCATGGCCAGATTGCCTTGATGATGATTTCAGGATCGTTAAAACCTGAGATGCCTCTGTCAAGACTGGTATCAGTGCATGTCAAGAAAGTGATAAATAACAGCATCCTTAAACATGCTTGACCACTGATGGTGTAGAAATAGAGATTTCTAAAAGAAATACCAAGATTTTATGAACGGGGTGTGAGTGGTAATGCTCGTGTGTGTAAGCACCAGAAGAAACAGCCGGACAAAGCAAAGCAATTAAAAGCATGGCCTGTATAAATAATAAAAACCCACCATTACCAGTGGTAAAATTGAGAGATGTGATTTGCAGGACCAAAATACCTGTGCTTTGATAAAGCCACCGCACAGATGGCTTGTCAGCAGAAGACCCCCAACCTAGATAAAGGAAGGTGGAAAAAGGTTTTATATACCATTCCTCTTCTTGTTAAGTCTCAAGGAAAACAACGTATATTCCATGTGAGGGAAAAAAAAGTTGCCTAAGATTTTTGAATTGAATTTAGCAGGACTCTGAGACCAAGAACAACCTCTTAACAGTTGATGATGCCTAAGTGGTGTAAAAGAGACTGTCTAAAAGCTGGCTTGTAACCGACGGGAAACCCCAGAGGCACGGTATGGAATTGACAGCTACGACCTCTTGTCCTCTCTGTGCAGACTACCTGGGCACAATATCTTGGTACTTGTGAGAATGCAGGCTTGAGTATGTGAGTGGAATCTATGAGAGAATGAGTGTTAGTGGGTAAACCAAATTCATTTAGACACTTCGTATATAAATACCACCTTACCTTTCCATGATTTCTTGTATTTTACAGTACTTTTTCTATATAGAATATAGACTTACCATTTCTCAAAATTTCCATCATGTTGTTTTTTACCAGTTTATTAGCTGAAAGATGTTTTGATATTTGCCCGGAAGGCAGCCTGTGCCAACAACAGAAAAAAATCCTGGGAACTTAATATTTTTTAAAATGAGTACTACATTTGATAAGACTGACTTGTTATTTTTCAGACACAGAAACAATCTACTTCTGTGGATACTATTATTTTCTTGAAATATGCTTTGGAAGCTGTTGCCTATTTCATTAGAAAAATAAAAAAAAACCTTAATTAGTTTTCCTTTTAGAGAAATTTACATTTTTCTTTGTTTCCTTGTTCCTGATCTTTGTGATCAGTCCAGCTGTTTGTGAACTCTTGACCATCCATAGTAAGCAAGCCAGAAAATCTGGCAGACAAGGCCTTGCTCCATTGAATAGCTCCCTTTTGTAAATTTTCACAGGGGCCCCACATGGATCATTGAATCCAACCCTTAGCCCTGCACAGGACCATCCCCAAGAGTCACATCATCTGCCTGAGAGTATCATCCAAACACTTGAACTCTGTCAGGCTTAGTGCTGTGACCACTTCCCTGGGGAGCCTGTTCCAGTGCCCAACCACCCTCTGGGTGAAGAATGTTTTTCTAACATCCAACCTAAATCTCCCCTGACACAACTTTAGGCCATTCCCACAGGTCCTGTCATTGGTCCCCACAGAGAAGAGATCAGTGCCTGCCCCTCCTCTTCCCCTCATGAGGAAGTAGTAGACCGTGATGAGGTCTCCCCTCCGTCTCCTCCAGGCTGTACAGACCAAGTGCCCTCAGCCTCTCCTCATATGGCTTCTTTTCAAGGCTCCTCACCATCTTCGTTGCCCTCCTTTGAGTGCTCTCTAATAGCTTAATGTCTTTCTTATACTGCAGTGCCCAAAACTGCCACAACATTCAAGGTGAGGCCGTCCCAGTGCAGAGCAGAGCAGGACAATCCCCTTCCTCGACTGGCTGATGATGCTTTGCCTGATGCCCCTCCGGACACAGTTGGCTCTCCTGGTTGCCAGGGCACTGCTGACTCATATTCAACTTGCCATCAACCAGGACCCCCAGGTCCCTTTCCATGGCACTGCTTTCCAGCATCTCATTCCCCAGTCTGTACATAAATCCAGGGTTGCCCCATCCCAGGTGCAGAATCTGGCACTTCCCCTTGTTCATATGGTTGGTGATTGCCCAGCCCTCTAATTTGTTGGGGTCTCTCAGCAGGGCCTCCCTGCCTTTGAGGGAGTCAACAGCTCCTCCCAGTATTGTATCATCAGCAAACTTGCTTAGTATCCCTTCCTGCATCCTGCATCCAAGTCATTTATGAAGATGTTGAAGAGCACAGGGCCCAAGATGGAGCCCTGTGGAACCCCACTAGTGACAGGTCACTGGTCTGATGTCATCCCATTCACTATTACCATCTGTGCTCACCCTGTAAGCCAATTGCTTTCCCACCACATGATGTGTTTATCCTGCTGTGTGCTGGATGATTTGTCCAGAAGGATCCTGCGAGAGACAATATCAAAAGCATGACTGAAATCCAAAGAAAATTACATCAACTGGCTTTCCTTGATCAACTGGATGGGTTACCTTGCCATAAAAGGAAATCATGTTTAATACACAGGACTTTCCTCTCATGAAGCCAGAGGCTGTGACTGATGTCAGTGTTGTCTTTCATGTGTTTTTCAGTACCTCCCAGAATAATCTTCTCCATAACTTTACCATGCACTGAAGTGAGACTGATGGGCCTGTAGTTCCTGGGGTCCTCCTCCTTGCCCTTCCTGAAAATCAGGGCAGTGTTCGCCAGCTTCCAGTCAGCTGGGACCTCTCTGGATTCCCAAGACTGCTCAAAAAATCATCAAGAGGTTTTACAATGACATCAGCAGCTCTTTGAGGATTCTGGGATGAATCCCATCAGGCTCCATAGATTTGTAGGGATCCAGCTGGAACATCAATCTCCTCACAATTTCAGGGTCGACTGGGAATTGATCATTCTTGGTCCTCCAGCTCAGGGCACTGAGACTCCCTTGGTTCATCATCTGTGTTGAAGACAGAGGCAAAGAAAGTGTTAAACACCTCTGCCTTGTCTCTGTCCCTGTGTGTGAGGTGACCATCCTCATCCTGTAAGGGACCAGTGATATTTCTGTACTGCCTATTACCATTCATGTATTTGAAAAAACTCTTTTTATTGTCCCCACATTTCTGGCCAACTTCAACTCCAGCTGAGCTTTGGCTGCACGGATTTTCTCCCTACAATGACAAGCAGTACCTCTGAATTCTTCCCATCACACTTGACTTTGCTTCCACTGGACATACACCTTCCTTTTTTTGCCTTATTTCTGAGAGAAGGTCCCTGCTCAGCCAAGCCAGCCTTCTGCCTCTCCTGCTTGACTTCTGACATCTGGGAATTGCCTGCTCCTGTGCCCTTAGGAGGTGACCAGCACTGAGGGACTCCCCAGCACCTGCAAAAACATTTTCCCGGGGGACCTTACTAATTCCCTGAGCAGCTTGAAGTCTACTTTCCTCATATCCAGAGTTGAGGCTTTTCTGGCACTTTTCCTTCTGTCAACAGAGGTTTTAAACTCAATCACCTCATGGTCGATACGACCAAGAGGCCACCAATCTCCAGTTTGCTCATGAGATCCACTTTGCTGACAGCAGGTCAAGGTCAACATCTTCCTGAGTTGGCTCCCTTAGGACTTGTTCCATAAAATATTCATCCAGTCTTTTTAGGAATCTTCTGGCCGAGGTTATACCAGCTGTGTATGTTAATTTCTGGCAAGTTGAAGTCCCCTATAAGGGCAAGGGCAGTTGGCTTGGAAGTGTCCCTTAGTTCAGTTCCTCAAAGAATAATTCAACAGCTTCATTGTCCTGGCTGGGAGGTCTGTAGTAGACTCCTGCAATGACATCCTCATTATTTGTTTGTCCCTTGATTGTCACCCAGAGGCTCTCAACTGAGCAATTGCCAACTTTGTGTCACTCAGTGTTTTTATCTAATCTTTGGGCTTTTTGTGCTGCCAGTCACTGTCACATGTAAACATTCTTGAGGGTGACACATCTGTGTAATGAAGTACTTGAGAATCTTTCTGGAATTTTGTGCCTTGATCCGTCCTTGTTTGGGGGAAGAGTTTTTGTTGGGATTTTTTTGGCTCTTGGGTGTGTGATTGTACATGTACAGTCCCTTTTTTTGGGCATCTTGGGAAGTGTTCTAAATGTTGTGATTCCTAAAGATGGGAAATACAGGAAAAATCAGAGCAATCTCCTTTGGATGTCGAGTACACGGGTGATCACCATGAACATATGTTTTATTCCTGTCTGTTGTTATCTGCAGTGTTTTTTTCTGAAATTTCCAGTGGCTGGGGGAAATCTTTTTTTTTTTTTTTTCTGGATAGACCATGACAACCTCAAGGATGATGAAACAGTCACTGGTGGAACTGTGTTTGCCCAACTGACAGTCCTGCTGGGACCTCAAGGCAGCAGCAGAGATGGATTTGGGGGATTCTGTGAGACACTCGCTTGCGTCTGGGCTGTGAAGTAACAGTAGGCAAGTCTTTTGCAGGCAGGAAGGCTCCTGTTTTCTGCCAAGCTGGAATAGAGATTTTGAAGAAATTGCTTCAATTTTCTGACCTAATTGCAGTTAATTACAATAATTTTGCCTGAAAGTGATTGATGCAGGGATCAGTGTGATGTGGTCGTCTTCTCATCTGGGAGAAAAAGCTACTTCAGTAGGTTGGAGGTTGTATAAAAGGTTTCTGACTGCATGTGTGTTTGACTGATATGTTCTTTAGAATTCTTACCCTTTCAGGCCGTGAGACCCGCTGCTCTAGATAGTAAGGTTTTTTTTGCTAAATCTCTTTACACTTTACGGTAGTTCCAGCACGTACTCTCAGAGTTATCTTAGTTTATTCCTTCAGAAATGTAGACAGAAATGGTGGAGAAATACACATATAGCAATTGTTCTTTAGGCATTGCAAGAAAGGGCTCTGGTTGAGCCGTGGGGCTAAATGCAGCTCCAGGGTCTCTATTCCCTCACATTTCATGTTATGTGACAATTACCCACGCCCAAGTTGCAGGAGAAAATGTGTGCTTCACGGATTTGCATAGCAACTTGGATTCTCTCCAGATTTCCACACGGGGGATACAGCTTCAGAGATAATGTGGGTCCATGTTTTGGACCTTTGAGATCCGAGGTTCTCTGGCTGACAATCTGAGGCAGAATTATACTCTACTGGTAAAAATTGCTGTTGAAAAAACAATGTCAAGCTAAGAGAGAGAAAAAATCATTTAAGTCAAAGAGGGTAATAAGTGTTGAAATTTCTTGGATATTTTTCTCTGCTTTGTTTTTTTTGTTTTGGGATTTTTTTGGGGTATTTGGTTTGGTTTTTTTTTGGTCAATATGTACTGAAATTTATACAAAATAGAGAGTAAAACTGGAAATCTCCATTGCCCTGGAGTATTTATAATGAGTTTAGCATGGGGAAGCTCTCATCTTTTTTTTTGGAATGCTTTGATGCCACTAAAAGAAAATTAATGAATTACCAACCATACCTATTAAGGAATGCAGTAGCAATAGAGGTACTGCATCTTAACTGTTCAACTGTCAAGTTGCTCAAAGATGTTTCACACAGAAAACATGCAAGACAGTAAGATTAAAAACAAAGCACTTCAAGAAATATCAGAATTAAGGTTGACTATGTGGCTGCTACTTAAACCTGTTGTGCAGGCATTTTCTGTAGGAGATAGTGAGCAGATTTACGTTACAATATTGACTTGACAGCTTGGAATTTTGATGGAACAAACTGTTCTAAAGAACGTTTTGACACAGAATCAATTTATACGGTACTTCTTGGTCTGAAACGTAATCTTCAATTTTACAGGCTGAAATGTTTCATTTGGGGTATTTGGGTGGCTGTGACCCTAATCCATGTCTTTTCTTAAAACATCTTGAGACATCTGAAAGATTGGCATGTTGATTGACCTTAGTGGTTAGACTGCATGTTGTGTGATGCCAAGTGGTCATACAAACACTTGTTGCTCAGTGATTCATAACAGGAAATGTATAAATCTCAGCCAGGAGCAGTGAAATTATACAAGTGAACTCCTTATGCCAGATCTAAAATTGCAAAGCATGATGTAACAATGTGAACAAACTCAGTCTGCAGGGAAACAGCTAGCATAGAAAACCTCTCAGGTTTGAGGTTTTGGAAGAGGCATAAATGAGTGGAAACAGGACCTTCTGTTAAAGGTTGTGTATTACTTTACAACCTGAGTCACCACGTGTGCTCTCTATAAGTAGGTCTTTTGCAAAAAGATGTCACTGTATTTATCATCCTTTCTCCTCTTTATTACTGTTCTAAAGGGAGCCCCTGGTGGTCTAGTGGTTAAGGATGCAGCACTGTCACCGCCGAGAGCCGGGTTCGATTCCTGGTCAGGGCCACTCCCCGGGCAGATGGAGCTCGTTAGCCCTATAAGGCAATCCATCTACGTC
>JAYRBT010000042.1:52772488-52789920 GCA_036023395.1 Myiotriccus ornatus
AAATCCAATGCGCAGGCTGGAAGGTGTAAAGACCTTCCCCGGTTCTTCGTTCGCGAAGACTGGCCATTACTTACTGTTCTAAAAGCTGCTTAAATACAGAATTTGGGTGCTGGCTGGCCCTGACTGATCACTCCAGACCCAAGCCTCTTCATGGGCCTGGAATCTTAGGAGAGTTTCTCTTTCTGCTAATTGTACTGAGCCATTTAAATGAATTGTAACAGTGTGCAGTATATATTAGTAACACTGGGAAGGGGCTAAGTACCCATCATGGTGATTCCGGCATCAAAAATGATTTCTTCTATAGGAGATATATAAACCTTGTTCACAACTAGATTCGAATGATTTTTTCTTTGGTGCTAGTGATGGTAGGGTGAATGGGAAGAGGAGTAATGGAAGTGGTAAAAAAGCAAGGTAGCTGTTTCAGAAAGGCTCAAGTTCATGATCATCTTGATCTACAGGGCTGCACTTGAAAGCTGAGCTGTTTTGTAGTATTAAATGCACCACAACATTTTGAATTGTGCTGGAGGAGGCATGTTTATTAGTGGGAATGCATTTAGAGAGAAAAAGTTGAGTCCACTTACTCCCTGTGTTCATGCATTACAAAAGTTGGAATGTAAATGGTTTAAAGTCCCACCTTCAAAATTCATTTTTCCATGTAAAGTATTTGCTTGACTTTCTTTTCAAGAAGTCTGGGATGATATCTATTACTCTAGAGATATTTGTGAAGATTTTGTAGTTAAAGACTACAAACTGTTAAAAACTGTGCACAGTTGGAAAAAATGGGCTCAGTACATCTACAACAACTGAACTTCTCAGGGCCTCTATACGAGGGATTTCTGTCAGCCATGACAGTATCTGAAATGCAGGATAGCAAAAAGTGAACTTTGCCAGCATTTGTACTTTTCCTGTTTGTAAGAATCAGTAGGCTTCACACCACCTTTTTTCCGGGACAGTCTTAACTGGAATTATTTGCAGCTCTTTACAGTGTTTCTCGTAATAAGAGAAAACACAAAATGTTTTAGCTTTACTTCCTGGAGTAGACAGAAATGCTGCTTTCATCTCCAGCAGACTGTTAAGGAATTAGTGTCATCATTCTTGCCAGTTTTCCCATTTTCTGGTGGGTGATAACTGTGTTTGGTGAATAATGAACACTATAAGTTGTGGGGTTTTTTTACTGCCCTGAGCTCTCCCAGTGGACAGCTGCCAACTTAATCTATCCTTAAAGTCAGCTAAGAGAATATGTAAGCTTTAAAATGAGCCTCTATGTAAGTGCTGTAAAAAAGGCTGTTTCCCTTAAAACAAGAGGTACAAAAGCCCATAGAATTGTAAAAAAAATTGTGCTAGTGATAAACTTATTTTAGAGGATGACAAAATTGTTATTGTATGAAACCTAAATACTGCCACACTGACAATATGAAAGTTAATCTGACTTGACTGAGTTTCATTATCTATCCACCTTCAGAGAGGAGCAAAAAGCAAGAAATGGATTTTTGAGATACCTAAAAAAATTCTTATTAATTGGCCCTATATTAATAAATTTTTTTGGTAACAGATAATTAAGTCAACCTCATCATTTTAGTTAGTAGAAGGCAAAAAGTATTTTTAGAGTAGCGAGTTGTCTGCAAGCTTATTTATTGTTCCTAAGCATCATGTCTAGGTAGATATGACTTTATCTACCAAGCTGTATGTATCTTTCTGTCAGTCTGGTGAGAGTCCTGGAAGAGCTTCCCCAAAACTATCTAGTCTTTCCTTCCTCCTGCAAAGCCATTTTGAAATCACTGTAGAAATGTTGAATGTCTTGTACTCCCAGGTCTCTAGATGTCCAGTAGCAAATATATTACTCCCTTAATGTTCATCATGGATTAGTCCAATAACTTGGATTGGAAGGAACCTCAGGAACTCATCTAGTCCCACCTCTTGCTCATGGTGCAACTTACATTAAGCCAGTGAGAAAAAAAAGCTATTTTGCTAATTAACTGTTAAGTCAAGACTGTATTAGACTTTAGGAACATTTATACAGCAAAATCTCTGTAAATTTTTAAAACACATCTTAAAAATTTGTTTCCCTCTTCCTCAGTTGTACTTTATGATCCTTGTTCTCTTATCTTTCTTAATTTTATCCCCTTTCAAGCAGTTCTTTCTTGAGTGTTCAGTTTCTGTGATGGATTGTTCTGTTTGCAGCAATGGAAAGACATGCTTTTGCCTAATGACTTTTATTAAGTTGCAGGCAGCTGAAACCATGGCTTCCTTTCTCTGCCAGTGCTGATAAACAGGGTGGCGGGGTGAGAGCCTCCGTGTGGGAAATGAAACAGGGAAGGGAGACAGGAGATGCTGCACTCCTGTAACATCTCTTTGCATTGCAGTGTGTTGGGTGCCTTTTCAAAATGTATTTGGGAGAATTGCACTCAATAGTGTTTGCTGGCAGAGTGTGTAATGAGCCTATTAAGATTAGAGACTCAGACTTTCAGTACCACAGGTTGAAGAAGGTAATTTCAGCAGTGAGGGAAGGGGAAGTGCTGGCAGCTCTATAAGAAGGTGGATTTTTTTGTTTGTTGAGAAGTGAGAGTTATCTATAATTTTTTTAAGTGTCTGTGAGGAAGTTGGCCTGATCTCTTAATGTACTTATTTTTTTTCCAGCTCTGCTGCCCCTTTTATGAGCACTAAAACTTGGTTGTGCTTTAGAGGAAACCAAGCAAGATGTTTTAGTATTTCAATTACTAGACTAAGCAAAGTTGCCAGTTTTCATAGACAAGAAACTGCTTCCACAGAAGCTTATAAGTAAAAATAAGGAAGTTGGCTGATCATGTGTGCTGTTGAAGTGATGTTTGTCAGTAAAATAGTTTTAAGCGTTTCAAAATTTGATCAGCTAAGGTGAAGGGAAAAGCATTAACTGTGTATATGTAGCATTCTATGAAGCTTTATTCTGTGAAGCAAACAGAACAGAAATAATTGCTAGTCTTGGAGCAATGCGTGACACCTAAAGGGAGGATTTAACTGGTACTGTATGATTCATAGCAGTGGCAAAAAATGGGAAACTAAGGCAGTAATTCTGGGAAGCTTCCTGATATATATGGATTCTTCAAGTAGCGTTCCATTTGTTTAAACAAAAAAGAAAAAAAAAGTGTTTTTTCCTCTTTTGGGGATGCTATGCAACCTCCCTTCTCTCTGGGGCCAGGAGACATGAAATATTGATGCAGTGGGAGACGCTTCTGTGGCATCTTTGACTGAGTACTGTGGGGTAGGTCCTTTCATCCCTTTTATGTATGATGTGAGTTCTAAAGTTTTGTTCTTCAGCCAGCCAAGTTGAGTTCCCTTAGGAAGTGAAAACTTCATCAAGTACTGATGGCTATTCTGTTGAATACTCTAATTCAGGAGATAAAAAGGGGAGCTAAAGCTTTGTGAAAATTGTAGGCCTGTATCTGATTTTGAAAAGGCAAAGCCAAAGGCTGTTCCAAAAAGCAAAAATAATTCCTCACACCTCTTTCTGTTGTCTCAGGCTGCCTTTCTAGCTTGAGGGAGTGACAGTCTTACAGCAGGGCTTTAAGTATCTTTTCAACCTTATGATGTATGTAGATATGCATGTAAAAGAAAGTTTAAGATTTGCAGAAGGCAACAAATCTTGTGTCCATTTGCCTTGCAGAGTTTCTTATCCACAGTTGGTGAGTGGGAGACTGTATTTGTTACTGGCAGAGCCTGTCAAATCTATAATACACAATTGTTTTAAAGAAAGCGATATTGTAATCCAACTTTCTAGAATGTTTCCCAGTGCTAAAAGTTTTAAAAGAAATGCACTTAGCTTAGACTGGAGATTTTGCCAAGATCGGTTTCCCTGTCTGGGAGTTGGCACAGTTATAGCTGTTATTAGATATTCATTATACTGATGGTGCAATACACTGTTCTTTCAGTCACTGAAGCTATTTATCCTGATCTCTTTATGTGCAAAATTTTGATCTGCCTTTCCATCTTTCCTGTCTTAGCAGTGCATGATATAACCTTTTTATTCAGATCAAAGACAACGTTCTAGATCTTTTCTTTTTAGATATTTTTGTATATATGTATTTATTATTATTTTTCTATTCAGTGTCAAATTAATTTTGGGAATGTGCAGTGATCCTTGTTTTTCAGGATGAGCTGTTATTCTTCCCTCCTACCTCACACCTCCAGTATGTATGACTTGTGAGTAAGCTTCCATTTCTGCCCTCTCTTCTTTGAAGCTGGCAACCTTATCTTTGCTTTGTCCTGTGCATATGTAGGTAGCTGCAGTGTGCATGTGCTGTAGAAGCTGTTTACCACAACTTCTTTCATGGGAAATTATTTACACAGGTGGTTTATAATACCCAGGAATTGTCTCATAAAAAAGAATATCCTGTATTTTATACCTATCAAATATGATTGTCTGCAGATGATCAGAAACTCACATATTGCAGTTCCTTTTCATTAACGTGAAGATTTTTTGTTTATTCCCTGCTGCAGGATAGCATCAGAGTATCTGCAGTGAAAAAACTTAACTCTCCCTTGTACAGACAGAAATGGTTAGGAATTATTTTGGTATGCCATTTTACTATGCCATAGGCGTCATAAGCAAAGGAGCATTTGATCTTCTGATCTGTGACAGCTTTGTTACATCTTGGTGAGTTTTATTATTTAGTCATATGAGTAGACATAGTAGTCAACCTGCCTTCCATACGTGGAATATCTGCATTTAAACTGAGGAGATACGTTTGCTTCTCTCACTGATTGCTTAAGCCATGACCCGACAGCACTGGATAGCGACTGCCTGAACCCTAACTCCTTTCTTCAAGGGAGGTGCTGTAGCAGTAATGACAACTAAGTCACCAAGTGCAGTCAGTGATCGAGATACGACCGTTAGTGCCTAGACTAATGCTATCTGAACTTGAGTAGTGCTCAGACTAGTGTTGTCCTAAGTTCTTGCTTAACCATCTTCACCAAAGATACAGGCCCTAGACAGTAGACTTATTTCCAGTGACTTTCAGTAGGAATTTAAGGCCTGATTTATGTCTGTGCATTTGAAAATTCATCCTCTTTAAGCTTAAAACCTCAGTGTTTCATGGATGAAGTTTTTATAAACTACTAAATTTAATTAAAAAAACAGGAAAAATCACTAAAATAGAAGTTCTTTAAGATAATGAAAGAGGATAATTAATAATTAAATAGACAACTGTCAATCTGGTAGTTGGAAATAAAGTACATTTGAAAGATATTCCTTGTCCTTTGTATTACCATAGAGGAAGAAACATCAAAGTTGTTGGAAGGCAAATTTGATTAAATCTACTTTCTTGCCCTCTGCTCCAATTCTTGGCGTTGTATATGAGTCTTAAAACCATAGTTATATCTGAGAGAAATACAGGATTCATTTGTCATCTAGACTCCATATTGTGAAGCTTGAAATCTCCCTGGGTGAAAAAAAATACAGCTGAAGGTGCCACTGTGATGCTATGGCTTTAATTACATGCATATGCTGACAAGCTTACATACACATATAAATAGATAAAACTGAACTCTGTACATGTTTTCCAGTCTTTCACATCCAAGCCAACATGTGAGAACATAATTTGTGTCTGCTGACTGCGTATGGAAATTGCTGGGCGGAGCCTTAGGAGAATCTGAAACCCATATAAGTAACTGCATGAGTGAAAATATGCAAAGCTATGGCAGATAAAAGCTACAGTTAGGAGGTGTGATTGCAGCTTCTGTGAATAAACAAAACCCAGATTTAGCGAGTGTAGGAACTAGCAGAGTGTAGTCTGTGGGTTTCAGCAGTGATGGCACTGAGTAGTCCAGGGTGCCCGATGCTTACGTACTTGGCCACTAAAACCTGAACGTGCACATACCCAGTGCGCGTCAGTCACTTTCTGCAAGCACATTGCACGTGTTCACAGGACAGTTAAGGACTGTTGCAGCCCTCATGGAGATTTTTTGGTGCCTCTTTTTTTTTTCCTTCTGGAGCTACAAGTCTTGCTGGTATATTCCAGCTAAGCACAGCGGCTGGATGCCACTTGTATGAGCAGGTGACCCACCTAGTGGATGAGGGAAAGGCTGTGGATTTTAACTACCTGAAGTTTGATACTGTCTCCCACAACATCCTCCTGGAGAAGCTGCCAGCCCATGGCTTGGACAGATGCACTCTTCACTATGTTAAAAACTAAATGACGAGGCCTCGAGAGTGGTGCTGAATGATGCCACATCCAGTTGGTGGCTGGTCACTAGTGGGGTGTGAATTGTGCTCCCATTGCATGATTTCCAATTCCATGTCCTAAAGTAGAGAGCAATAATGGATAGGCGATCCCTGAGCTGAGGTTTCTATAAAACTCTGGTGTGTGAAGTCAAAGATTACATACGTGGAGACACTGGAAAACTGAGCTGTATTACTAAACATGTCAATATGAATAAAGTTAGTTTAACTTGATTAAATCTATTCTGTGGGATACTTTCTTTGGCCAGTTGAATTGCATCAAACCAAGCAGAGATCTCATGATTCTGAGTAAGTGTGTTCACACAGCCTCTAGTTAATAGACTTGAATTCCACATGTGTAGTTAACGTGGATTAATTTTTCTGAATGTCCCCAGGTAGACAAACCAGTCTCACTGACTCTCGTTTGTTTACTTCTCACACTGATTCTTGAATGCCTGGCCAACATGTAGTGAGGAAAATTAGCATTTCTTCTGTACTCTGTACCAGCTCTTGTCCAAAGAAGTTAACCAAGTGAAAATGAGCTACCCTTTATCTTCTTACAGCTGTCAATTTTGTCTTTAATGTGGTGCTCAGCTGAGAATACCAGATTTACTCCCATGGTCACTGACCTTTCCTCATCAGTTTACCAGGATAAAAATGGGTCGTGAAAGGCTAGATGGAAGATGCAAAGTAAAAATAACTCCAAAGTAAGTGTACTTATCATGTATCTATCTTCTTAACGAACTTTGTTTAAGTGCAGGCACATGCTTTAAAAAATAAACATTCTTTGAAACAGAAAGAGAAACAAGATCATGTTCCATATATTTATGGAAGTATGATTTGCAGCCCACTCAATACCTGATTGCTCTAGGACTAAAGACATCCCATATGGAAGAAGAGGGGAAAAACAGCCTAGACTTTTTTTTGCAAATGCTTCATTTGTGGTTTTTTATTAAGTTATGCTTCTTTTATTCCCAGGATAGCCTTTTTCTTCTGCAATAATCCAAACTTCATGCTTCATTCTATGCTTCATCAAGGCATCTTTGCCGTTGTGTTCTTAATCTGCAGATGGTCTTATTTTTAAATAAAAAAAAAAGAGAATATTATTTCCCTTCATACAATGGGGTCAAAATAGAAAGTTAGAATCAGAATTGCATGAAATTATAGAATGTGCACCCATTTATACGATGTTTTCTAAAATAACAGTGATGAGATGCTGAAAGTCAGAACTTTACAGAAATGAATGTTGATTGTGTGGAATTGACAAGAGAACCATGAACAGTGGCAGTAACATGTAATTGAAACTGTCCTTATTGAGCTTCATCTGTAATGTCTTTTCAATAGTGTAAAATTTTCCACATTTTTTTTCAGTTTGTTTGTGTCTTTTCCCCATTCATTTTACTGTCTTTCTGTCCCCTAGAGGTTTTATCAGGAATAGAACTTAATGTGGCATACAGTGCGTTGATGTTTGTTTCTTCTATTTGCATGTGATCATCGGCAACTATCTCAGCAAAGATCTGGGAATAGTTTCCTTAGTTGCAGCTGCAGAGGAAGTAAAAAAATAAATGTATTTGCGTGTGTCCTATGTAAACAGCCTTCTGAAAAAAATCCATTTCTCAGCATCTGTTATAATATAAGAGAATTATTTTATCTTAAAAAGAGTTTTCTCAAATATGGAAAATTTTTCCTACTTCACTTCTTTACAGCTATGATTTGTGTCTTTTAAAATGTGCTCTTTTAGCCAATGTTTGCTATATTAATTGTAAAAGGGAAAACTTTATCAATGACCGCCATAACAAGCAGTGTTGTTAGATAAATACACCTGAGCAAGTTCCCAGTGCTGCAAATTTGGAGCAGAATGAGTTACAGACTTGCTGTGGTTGAAGCATTGGGCATGCTTTAGTGCTCATCTTAGTTAGATTAGTGATGGAAATATAATTATCTTGTTACCCTAAGAAAATGCATGCTGATTTTACAGTGGTTTGCTGTAGCAGATACTGTTCTTTGGGCTATTTCATGGTGTGAACTCTAGGCTAGGTTAGTAGAGGGTGCTGCAGCAAGGCAACTGGATGCACTGATAAAAGTCCTATCCTCTATATACTGCTAATTGAACTTAGAGTCTCTGTGATTTGCATTCCTTAAAGGACTGCATTCCCTTTATCCTGCTGATACAGTAGTATTGGAATTGCCTTGCTATGGAGTTTATTTCATCACAGGTAGATGTGATATCTGGCTTTATTGAAGAATTTGAAATATCCTTTGGAAGGTTAGAACTACTCTTGGAAGTGTAATAGAACACATCAACTTTTAGGTCTTCTAAAATAAGTGCATAGTTGAATCAGAAACAGTAATATATATAGTAATACAATATATAGTATAAAACCCTGGCGATCTCAAGTCAGCTTGTGAAAACTGTAATAAGGAGTTTCTCTGAACCTTTTTATTGAGGCAAGGGCTCTCTAAACAAAATCCCATTAAGTAGTGGCGTGCTATGTGCCGATAACCTTATTTTTAGACTCAACCCTTCTGAAAATAGAACAGGAAGGAGGGGGTGAACAAAAAAAAGAAAAGGTAATAGCACAGGTTGCTTCTCAGCTCCCCTGATTATAAGCAGTTTGTGGGCACATGGTCACTGTGTTCTCTGTAACACAGGAAACTTACCAATCAGAAGCAATTGTGACTATATGTGTTGTTACTTTTTTCTCTCAGTTCCGCTTCTAAATAGTATTTGGATTACTGCAGTCACAGACTATTTTGGCTCATTAGGGCCAGTAAATGCTGAAGTTCACTACTGGTCTTTTAACTGCAATAAACATTTTGAGACCTGCTGATGATAATAGTCAGAAATCCCAGCCAAAAATCTGTGCACTCTCCTCTACAACCATGTCGTAAAAACCGCTCTTGCCTGGAAGAGTTCATGACCTTAATAAAAAGGAAAGTTGGACAGAGGATTAGGGGAAAGCTAGCATTATCTCATTATGTAGATGGGAAGTGGAAACAACTGTGATATGACCAAATTGTGTAGGTCTTGACCCAGAGTTATAGATAGAACTTATCTCTTGACTCACAGCCCATTGCTTTTTTCTAGTAAACTATCGTTTTTAATCTTAATCTGTCAGTTAAGGACATTGACAAGAAGTTTCTGTGCCACTGAAGTATAATTGTAAACACTATGGAAGATCAAACCAGAGGAGAAAGTGCTGTTTTACAGCTCTTTTATTTGAATTCATTGCTTGATCATCATAGAAATTTCTATACTTCAGTGCCCAAAGCTGTGCTTGTTAAATCACCTGGTCAAGCAAGCATTTCTTATAATTGTCATTGTCTTGTCTAAGTAGCAGGTCAAACAATACCACTTTAAACCTTTTAACATTATATTTGAAAAAAGACAAGATGAATTTCATGAGTAATCCCTCCTGATTGATTACACATTTCTGACTGTTTTAAAGCCGTGTACTAACTTGTCTGTATAAATACTTCCCATTAGAAATGGCTTTAAAAGTTCTGAATTATGTTTGTTGCCATAGCAATACTCAGTTAAAGATTCATAGAATGGTTTTTTATTTTCTTCCTACCGTAGGGGAATTCACAAAGGAGATTCTAAATCTATCTCAAATACAGGGGATTCAGCAGGACTGTGTGCTTGGGAGATTGTGGGGAGAAAGAAAATGGAAAAAAATAGTCCAGAGTTTAAATCGTTTTCTGGAGCACTGACAGGATCTACAGCGATGGGAATGCTTACGGCTTTTGGTTGTATCCTGTATTTGCTTTTCAAGGCACCTTGTCTTAAAGCTAAAATTGGTACAGAAAAGAAGTGCCTTTAGGAGAAATCAGTGTTCTTTGTCTGTTCTTTTTTCCCCACCCAAACTATGATGTGCATTTGTATTTCTTCCTTGGAACTTGAAATGGTGCCATTCTTCTGTGGATTGTGAATGTAGTCTGGGGGAAATCTAGGCTCTGAAATTGTCATTCATTCCTAATATCTCATCAGCTGTCTTCAAAAATCTGTTTTGAGTAGTCCCTTGTCAATATTTAAATTTTTGTTGCAGTATCAGCAATTGCAACCTTATTAAACAACTGAAATCCCACATAATGCTAAATTTTGAATAGCTCTGATTAAGTTGAATCTGAGTTTTCTTTCCAGTTTCAAGACTAATAGGAGGCCTTGGAAAAGTTTGTCTCCAGTGTGTTCACACTCTTGCTAACTCAGCTGGTTGTAGAATACTGAGCAAAAAAAGTCTTGATTAACTGTGTGTGATACTTCATATTTTGTTACTTAATAAATAATTTAACAAGTGTGGTAATTTACAATGAGATCTCAGTGTTTTTATTTCTTCTATGGAGGGTTCCACCTTTTGGAGTCCAAAAGAGCTTATTGGAATTTCCTGTGGTCTCAAGAGCAGCTGTTATTTCTACATGCCCAAAGAGGTGGATTTAGGGAGAAATAGCAAAGTCAAGTTCAATATTTTGTCTGTATCAGTTCAGTACAGAAGTGTAAAATAGTGTAATAGGTATGTTTTCTTTTTTTCTTTTTTTTTTCTTTTCTTTTTGATTGGAAGACAAAAAGTTTAAACAAATAATATTGTAAACCATACTTGCTTTGCTCCTGTTCCAGCACTGTATCTGTTTTCCTTTCTTCAATCGGAAAAAAACCCACAACTTTTTTGCTAGAAAATTCTATTTAAGGTTTTGTAATGTTTTGTTTATTTAAAGGGTTAATGGGAATTGGGGGAAAATACTAAATGCTACACTTCATGGAAGTTCCTCAGCTGCTATCAGAATCCAGTGCAAACTGAAAAATTAGATCAGTCCTTGCAGCACACTCATGTAATTTTTAAAATCAGAAGGTTGCTAAAAAAAACATAGAATTTTTAAATAGATTCTTCTTATTTACATCTGGGTTTTTGAGCTGTTATGGTTCAATTCTTCAAGCTCTTAAAGCTCTTGTGATTTGGAAGAAGAAAAACAAATACCAGGCAACTTGTAGTAATTGCAAGAGCTGCAACGCTGAGATAACAAAATATTCAGAATGCAGTTCCTCTTCACTTAGAACATAGTTCTGCAAATACCTAAACCATGCATTCACTTCATTAAAGCAAGCAATCTTGTAGAGAGTGGACAACTCTTGATGATAACTAAGCATTTGAAAATGTGTTGCCATGATCAAAGCTGTAGCTATCTACCCTTGGATTCAAGGGCTTGTGGGTATTTCTTTAAGATACTGACAATTTAATGTACTCTGAACAGATAGAAGACTTATTGTAGCATAGGAAATGTGGAAAGTCCGATATTTGGTTTGTTTCCAGGAGAAGTTTTCAACAATAATCTCATTAAAGAATGTGTGAATCTAGAGCAAGAAATGTGAAGGATAAATATTGCAAAGTGCAGAAAAGTCCAGAAAATGGACCTAGACTTTTTCCCTGATGAGTTCTAGAAAAAGGACCAACTGTGTCCTAGGTTGCATCAAACAAAGCATCACCAGCAGACGAGGGATGTGATTTTCCCACTGTGCGCTGCACTGGTGTGGCCTCACCTTCAATATTATGTGCCGTTTTGGGCACCACAATATAAGAAGGATCTAAAGCTGTTAGAGAGTGTCCAAAGGAGGGCAACGAAGATGGTGAAGGGTCCAGAGGGGAAGCTGTATGAGGAACAACTGAGGTCACTGAGTTTGCTCAGCCTAAATAAGAGGAGATTGAGGGGAGACCTCATAGTGGTCTATAGGTTTCTTGTAGCAGGAAGCAGAGTGGCAGGCCCTGATCTCTTTTTTCTGGTGACCAGTGACAGGACCTGAGGGAACTGCATGAAGCTCTGTCAGGGTAGGTTTAGATTAGGCATTAGGAAAAGGTTCTTCACCCAGAGGGTGGTTGGACACTGGAAGAGGCTCCTCAGGGAAGTGGTCACAGCACCAAACCTGCCAGAGTTCAAGAAGCATTTGGACAATGCTCTCTAGCACATGGTATGATTCTTGGGGCTGTCCTAGGCAGGACCAGGAGTTGGACTTGGGGATCCTTGTGGATCCAGCTCAGAATATTCTATGATTCTAAGTTTGTTGAGCTTGGAAGTTAGCCAGTGTAAAATACAGAAAATCTGCAGGTGAGATCTCAAAGCTCAGGCTGTATTCTTCCTTGTTCATATATAACTAGGAATTCTTTTCAGATTCCTAAACTCATTAGTTGGAAACGAAGCTACCATCCTACTGTAAACTCTGTGTGGGCAATTCCACATCGCAGGAATGGAATTCAGTTTACCTGTTTCTCTCTGCCTTGAGTTGAACAAGAATACAGTTTGCTACAGAATAATTTTCCCCATCACCTAAGTCTGCAGACGTAATTCTTACTGCAAGGCCCCAATAATGTTGATGATTGTTTCTTTTTACAGTGTTACTGTCAATTCCAGAATTGCAGATCAGAATCACATCCCTGCTTTGTCTCCAAAAAACAAATATGGGATTCAAATCCATGGAAATAATACTGGGCCTTCATTATTTACCTTCTTAATCTTTTAAGATTCTGTTTTTCTCTGCTGTAATTTAAACTATAAGTTATGTCTAAATAAAAGTATAGATCTTCATTCAGCGGTTTTGTGCAGCGTTCATATGATTGCTAGACTGAAGGTCAGGGTGAAAAATCACCACCATACAGGAGACTTAGGAATAATAGAAATGCTTCTCTAAGTGCAAAACTGGTGATGTCAAGTAACAATGTGATCTTTGAAGTGTAGGTACTTCCTTGTTTCTGTTGTAGCTCATCCTTATGATACCAGGAAGGAGGCTTCTGTTTCAGGGCCCGTGTTTGAGCTCAGCAGTTGTTGAAGATGGGGAGGGAGGAAGGGAATAAAGACTCATCTGGATTCTGGATGTTTCTGAGCTGGTTAAAACCCCAGAAATAACTGAAGTTGTGACACTTCTCAGGAATGAGAAAGCAATGTTGCTTATTAAACACTTCTAGCAGGCTTGTGGATGTGGTTTTGGAAGTACTGGGGTAGATCATAGGTGAAAAAAAAATAGCTTGGAGGGGGCAAGAAGTGGATGAAAAAGTGACTAGATTGGGCAGCAAATGAAAACAGGAAGGGAGAAGGATAGAGAAAGGCAAAGGTAAGACACTTCTAAGTTAAAAAATCACCATGCGTCTTTCTGCCATCTATAAATTATTTTTGAGAAAAATGTGTGATCTGAAGACCTCTCTTGTTCTTTGTTCCATTGGAACTTGGTGCAGCTCTCATACATTTTTCCTTCCTTTAGCTAGCATAGAGGGAAAACTGTTAGATTTTGCTAGGGTACGTGAATTTCTCATCAGCTGTTTTTTACGCAGGATCCTACATCACTAAATTGTAAGGGTGGAATTGGCAAAGAACATGGTGAGTTTAAGACTGGCATATTCAAATTGTTTTAAGAAAATTTCACCACTAACACAACTTGTGAGTTTCTGCTGTTGTTTTAAGGAGGTAAATAAGACATGATACCAGAATTGAATATGTTTTGTGAATCTCCTTGTTCTGAGCAATAAAGGGTTGTCCAGTCATAGGTGGTTGATAGTGTATAAATGCTGATCATAATAAAAATTACATAGAAATTTAAATGCATTAATATAAATAAAGTAATCATTTGTGTCTTAAAAAATGACTGAATTCAAACAGCATCATTCTAATACAATGAAATGTGACATGGAATGTCATGGAATCTATTTTGAAAGTATAATCAGAATAAGAAATATTTGTCAATTTTTAAAAAGTTTAAAAGGCTTTTAAATATTGTCAGTAGCTGTACTAGCCGTTATAAACTGAAGCTGAATGTTCTTTGGATTCCATATAGTACGTTCAGGTGCGTGTTTGTGTTCATGTGTGTATATATATATATAATTTGTGTATGTTTTTATTACAGATCAGTTGTTGAAAAATATTATTATTGAGTCACAGAAACTAAAGATTGCTGTAGTATCCACACAAAATTTATGCTTCTTCTGCTGGCATATTTAACAAATGTGAATTTTAGAACAGCATCATTCATGGAAAGACATAGAAATTTATTGTTCTGTGTTTGATAGGATGAATTTGGTAAAACATGAATGAGGAATGATATGAAATGGAGCTGTGTTAATCTGAGTTTTTATTACAACTACTAGGGCAAAAAATAACTTTGTGAAAAATAAAAGAATAAGAGGTAAGAGAAATAACTACTTCTGTTTGAGCCTTTAAAACTGATACATGAATAGTATTTCTGAAAATCTGGACTCTTCTATTTTTTGTCATAGTATCCTAGTAGATGATGGGTAAGTATGGAAAGGAGTTTTGATGTATTTCCCTTCATACTCAGTTGACTGAGGGTCAGCTTGCACAGTTGGTGACTGAGGCAGCAGTATGTTGGCAGTTGGTGGCAGCAACTTTGGGTGGAACTTTGTCAATCAAATAGTGCTATTTTTCTCCATCATGTTGTCACTTTCTTTAGAGGTGCACTGTGCCAAAGAAACTCCCAGCTACAAGAGTTAACTGCCATCTTGGAGATCCAAATGCCCTCACAGATAGCAGTAAGAGTTTCCAGTAAAAGAGGCCAGGCCACAAGATAAACCAGTTGTCAGCCATCCTGTGTACAAAGCTGGGAGAATTATCAGCAATCCCAAAGGGAAATGCAAGTTAGCAAGTAAGTAACAGTGCACTTTATTCTGCAGGACAGGAGGTGGGAAAACTTTCTGTAGGGTAGCACTGAAGAGCCCAAGTGAACATACATAGAAGTTAAACAGGAACATAAGGAATGTTAAAGGTATCAGTTTGGTTACCCCAACATTAGTCATGAATACATGTGTCTTGTTCCATAGATTTAAAATTTTCATTCTAATCCCGAACTGTAGCCCTGGTGTTGTGGTCTTTCTGTCTGATACACCTTGAAAGGGCAGGTGCAGTAAGGGATGGTATTGAATTCAGTGATTCCTAGCACACAAGTGCCACTGAAAAAATTATTAGGCCTGCTGGACCTTGCAGGATATACCAGAGCCACTTGCTCTTATTTAAAAAAAAAAAGCAAACAAAAATCCTTGAAAGTTTCTTTTGACTATAGGGAAACAATACTGAATGGCAATGCATTAGTGTATGTCAATTATAGGGGTCTGTGATTGAATATACTCAAAAATTTGGGGCAGCTGGAGATGTGACAAGCTCATGGAGTATCCAGGCACTAATAACTTTTATCAGAAATGTGTCTCGTTCTCCATATTTTAACCCTGTATGATTCATGACGCTAGGAAGGAACCAGCAGTGGTGTTGGATCAAGGGTTGGACTCGATGATCTCGGAGGTCTTTTCCAACCTGATTGATTCTATAATTCTATGATTCTGTGACTCAGAACTTCAAAATCAGCATCGGCATTGTGACGTGCAACTTAGGGGGATTATTTGATTACCTAAAACCGTCCTTGTATTCCAACCCAAAAGAACTTCCGTAGTTACAATTTTATACTTGTGATAGAAAACAGGTGCATCTCTATATTTTGGTCCTTGCAGGACAAAACTGCCTGGAAGTTATTTCCTTACTTCACTGACATGACCTGTTCATTCCTATTTTATGCAGCGATCACATTCCCTTATTGCCTGTCATTCTCAAGGGAAAGTTTCTGGTTGACTAATTATGCCCAGGAGCGTATGATAGCAGGGCAGCTTCATGCAAACTTCTAGCGTCCTTGCCTTTGAAGAAGTTAAACAGCAACATTCCCATCTCCTCCTGAGGAATGCGTATTATTTCTTTCTGTGTTGCCGGCACGAGAATGTTTTGTGTGCTTGGGAGTGCCCTTGGTTAGTCAGGTGACAGTCTGCTTCTCTCATGGTAGCTATTCCTTACTTCTGTTTTTTTTGATGGGGGGAAAAAAAGGAAGAGAATACTTCAACTTTTTTGTTGTTTACAAACACAAGAAAAATGTAATGTTGAGAGTGAGAGAGATGGAAAACAAAATGAATATTTGTTCACCAAAGGCTTTCTGGAGAAGCTGGACAAATGGGCAAAAATCTGAATTTTATCTTGTGCCTGGATGACTTTTCATTTGCTAAGTTATATTTCAAGATAGAGGTTGATTCTGAGAAACCACATGATTCTGGATAGCAAGGTGGGAAGATAATAGGATGAGCTCCATAAGGTCTTCATTACTTAACTTGATATTTGGGCATAATACAGCTTGGCACATTCGGTCCATCCAGGATTCCTGGGGAAATTTGTCATTTCTCCTAACACAGGTAACATTTGTATTTTAACCTTGGGAGAAGTAGCGATCTCCAGAAAGTACTGCTGGTTGAATAGCTGCAAAACTAAATAGTATAGGGCTGTTGAAAGATACTGTTATGCACAACAGCAGCAAGGAGCTCAGCTCTGTCTTGGAGTGAGAAGCAGAATTATTCTGGAAAAAAAATTGTGGACAAGCAAAGGACTTGTCTCTGCTCATAAAATGGTAATCAACATAGTCAGTGAAGTGCAATGTAAAGCACTGCGGGACATGCCTGCAGTACTTTGCTTTGCATTTGATAATTTGCAAAACAGAGCTTATTTATTTATCACCAATTCTGTCATACTGCATTTAGCAGGAGAAAGCAATTTGCCATTCTCTTGTGGATTGAGTTTCCCTGCCAGATTCTGGATCTAGGAGTCCTACTTTCAGGGGGATTTTCTGGTATGCTCTTAATTTGTTTGAAGCCATCCAGCCAATTACTACTGTTGCTGTTTTTTAGATCTGCTGTTTGTGTTTTTAATGAGAATAGTCAATATAGCACATTATCCACAGTTAGCATATTATCCAAATTCTTTTATAATAGGGATTGATTTTTAACCAAAAAGCTTGTCACAGGGATTTCTTGTTACTGCCGATTTATCTAGTAATACATTGTGATATTTAAGTTTATGTTGTACTAGTTTATAAAGTCTCTAATAATTTGGTTTGCAAGTACTATTGAATCCATTATAGCACTATCAGTATTGCATAAGATAACAAGGGTAATTAACTCATACATTTTCAGGAAAACGTGTTTTGTTCTTTATTGCTTTTATTGCGTTCTTAAAATGTTACAGTTATATGACTGTTTTAGTTAATGGGACTGCACAGGATGCTAGATTATGTTGTCTTTTTTTGTGTGGGTAACAAAGAGATGGAAGACGTAGGCATGAAATTAGTCCTTGTTGGAGGTCTGTGTATATAACCAAATTTGGAAAGATGGAGTATAATGAAAAAAAGATTAAAAAAGTTTTTACATGTTTGTAGGCTTTA
>JAYRBT010000042.1:52790020-52812675 GCA_036023395.1 Myiotriccus ornatus
TGTATATAACCAAATTTGGAAAGATGGAGTATAATGAAAAAAAGATTAAAAAAGTTTTTACATGTTTGTAGGCTTTAGTTTCTGTTTTCTGTAGTTTGAAGGACTTCACTTCTATGCCTTCTAGTAAGTAAAACTTCATTACCTGGACAGCTTGCATGAAAAATGGAATGAATTTTTAAATAAAAAATAAACACATAATATTTCAGAAGTTGGGGTTAAATGTCTTTTGTGTTTTTTTCTTTTAATTCCATGAAGCATAAGTACCATCCATCCAAATCAAGTCAGTATCTTCCTCCAGATCAAAATTGTCAAGATATTGGGTTTAAGAGCCCAATTTAGCTCAAAAAGTATCTGCTCTGTGGGTTGTACATCAAGAATTTTAGAACAAAAGCAAGCTTTCCAGCAAACGTTGAACCATGAGATCTGGGAAAACAGGAAAGAAAATCCCAAAGGATGAGAAAGAAATCCCCTTAGCGTGAACATCCTGCATGTGCAACCTCTTTTGTGTGTTTAAGTGCTCTTTAGAATAAGCAGAGGTTTGGTTGTCTAGAGCTGTTTTCCAACATCAGCAGGCAGGAGAAATATGTTAAATATGGTCAGTGGTGAAATTTCCATCTCACCTATGAGTCTGTTCTATGTGATTTATGGCAGCTCGATCCAAATGACAGCTCTTGGGCCAGGCTGGCCTATATCATGATTCCCTTTGTTCTCCCACCTTTTCCTCAGAGAAGATGGACAGTGACTCTTTTCGACTTGAAAGTCAAATGACTCTCTTTATGTGTGGGCAGCTACTTGGAGCAAGACCTGCTACTACAGCAGTACTGTATAAAAAGCGATGGGAATTAAACAGTGGCATGCCTCTCATTATCCATATCTTGGGTGTTGCAGTCACAGTTCCCCCACTGGCACAGGTGACAACTAGGGCATAGTAGTCTCATAGTTGTGATCTGGAAGTATAGCTACAGAAATGAAGTCAGGCAGATTTAAGTTATGATTCTGTAAAGCGTGACTTGTCCTCTAATCTGAAAGCAATTGTGGTATAGATATGGGAAGGAAGGTCTTTACCTGAATAAAGAATAACCATCTGGCTTTATACTGGAGACAGTTTGTGCGGGACTTTTGGCAGCTTCCTGCTTTGTCTTTGGGTGGGCACCAGTTGAAGAATTACTTGCAATGCCTTCTGATTGGTTTGCACCTCATTCGTATATAATTTATGCTTAACTCGATGCCCATGATTAGTCCCTCTGAGAGAGAACAACTATTCCGTGCCGAAGTACCTTGACTATTGAACTCATTATTCGTCCATGCTCAGAGCTACCCAACAGTTATTAAGACATTTGACAGCAGTAAGCCAGGATGCTGGCAAGTCTCTGCCTGTACCATTATTCTACCGTCTTCTCTCTCTCCCTGCATTACAGCCTTACTGTAGGTTCTTCTTGCTCGTTATCATCTTTTCTCATGCTGACCCTTATGCTTAGAATTTCTCTCTGATTGCATCAGAAAACTGTTCTTACTTTATATGTGTTTGCAAAGAATAACCTGTTTTTCTTGACTGAATTCCTCTTTAAAACACACATCCTGTGTGTTTTATGCACACATCACTCTGTGCATAAAAGAATAGTGTTATGTATATTAAACTAACATCTATCCATTTCACTGCCTGTTCTGTACTGAATAACTAATTCATGTTCTCTCTTTTTATTGCATATTTTAAGTTTGCTTGGACAGAGGTTTGCCAAGTGCCATGTAAGTTCATTGTGCTTAATAAATAGCAACAGGATCATGTTAAATTTTAGCTTTTGGCTTTGGTGCTATAACTGTCTTTGGGATCAATACAGCAAAATTGAACTCCAAGAGAAAGAGTTAGTTGTTCTTGTCCTGTTGGATATCTTTTCTCAACTCCAGTCTGTTGTGCTGTCTGGCATAACTGAGGACCCCTTTTCAAGAGAGATCTGTAACTAAAATGAAGAGTTACTGCAGATCAGGACAGAGGTGGCTTGGCAAAGCTGGGTGAGATTAGCATACTGCAGGCTTTTTTCTTCAGCCAATGCTGCAGTTTCCTCATTTTGTGTCACTTGCAAATCAATTTAAGGATAAATAAATAAAATCTTTAAATCTTGGCAATTACAGCATTGTTCTTAGAATAATTTTGATGAGTATTTACTGGGGATTTTGTACTGTTTTCAACCTGCTTTACTAAATTTGTGTTATATTAGCACTGCTGTGTTCCTCTCTGACAGTACTTTTACTTCCCAAACAAGTAATCTGAAATAAGCAAACTTAAGCCTGTAGACAGTGCATCCATTCTTACCAGCTAACTTCTTTGAACTGCCTCAAATTAGTCCACATGTTCCTGGAGTGTTTGCCACAGTGTTTTGGGATGACTGTGTGAAAGACACAAGAATTTTGCCTAATGGTACTTTCTAGACTCTGAAAGATATTTAGGCAACAGGGAAAAACGTTGTGTTATACTGATTTTATATAGGTTTTCTCTTGTTTAGTGGGATCCCCTGAGTAATTATCCTGATAAATAGGGCACCTTTTTTTTTTTTTTTATTTGCCAACTGTAGAGGTCCAAAGACTATACGATTAGTGTATAAAGCTATTATGTAAATCCTCTTTGCCCCAGTTTAAGTTAATGCTTTACATATGGCATGCCTGGTAGGGTGAAAATTCATGTTCTCTCTTTGCCCAAGCAATGCATAGCAGTGCTGCTCTTAGTGTGTTGCTAGACTAGGAGAGCTGGTCAAGGGGTTTGTAAGTACTAAAGCAATTACTTTAGTTTTTCATGTACAGGATACAGATGACTCACTCCTTCTGTGTTTTAGCACTGACATGAGACTGTTCTGTAAATAGCACATGTTCAGAAATAGGACATCTCCCACCCCCATTAGCTATGAAATCAAGGTAATGTAGCTATTTGATTTTAAAACAAAAAGCAGGAGCAAATTTCAGCACTAGTGGCAATCTAGAATTGCAATCTGAGATAAGGGAAAAATTTACTTCTACGTTCTGAAAATAGGCCAGATTACTAGTTATCATCAAGCTATTATCTATTAGATAAAGAGAAAATAAATGAGGGTGGTTAAGACACGGTGCCAAGAAGATTGATAGGAGATGGACAGAGGGTTTTCTTTTTTTTCTTTCTGTCTCTCAGAACAGTATTTCAAGATCTTGCAATAAAGTCTGAGAGTTTCTGAAAGAGAAAAGTAAGATTGGTAAAAATAGTTTGTAGGGCAGTGTGCTGATAGTTGAAGAGTTTGAAATAAGTTTTGTTATGCTGCATGCATTTTTTTTTATAGAATAGTCATGTTGTGACTAAGAATTCCTTGATTACAAAGCTGAGAGAGGAGAGAGTCACACCTTGATCCCTCTTGTGGAAATTTTGGATTCTGATCAATCAACAAATTTACTTGTAAATCACAGGTAAATATGTACCATCACAACCTGGATGCAGAGGGGCAATAAGAAAGAACCCAAACCAAGAAAGAAATCAAGAAGGGAATGGAAGGCAAGTATGAAGTCCTTCATCTGGGATGGAGTTTGCCCATGCAGTAACAACCGGATGGGGACAGACTTGGTAGAAAGCTCTGCAGAAAAGGGCCTGGGGACCCTGCTTGATGACAAATGGAACATCAGAAAACAGTTTGTCCTTGGAGCAAAGAAGGCCAATTACATACTGGGTTGTATTAGCAAAAGTGTAGTCAGCAGGGTGAGGTAGATGATTATTCCCTCTAATCGGTGTTTGTGAGACCAGGTGTATAATACTGTACTCCACAACACAAAAAATCTATGCTTGCATATGTGTAGTGGTGGACTACCAATAACTTTCTTATAGGTTTAGAGGATTCTGATACTTAGGCTCAGCTGCCTGTGTTGATTGTCCACACACTTGCCCTGACTCCACAACATCTGTGTGGCAGTTTCTTTCTTTTTCAGCTGAGAACTGAAGTAACTCACACCTACTCTGTTTTAGCATAGGGTACAAACGTGTATACTGGTTGTTTCTCAGCAGTTGGTACAAGTTAACTACCTGCCTCATGATAACCTGTGCATACATCACAGTTGAGAATTTACCTTTTTATTTGTACCTTACAGCAGCACAGCTGCTTTCTGAATCATTCAGCTTCACGTTAGTGTTTTCCTTATATACTCACTGCCACGAAAGAATGAGCAAAATCCCTTAAAAGCCAGTGATGTGACGATACGGTCTTATGTATGAGAATATGCAATATATTTAAAAGCTTCACAGCTGCTGCATGGACATCCCCTGCTACTTCTTTACAGGTATTTTTGCTAGATCTCCATAGCCCAGTTTTCAAGTTGAAGGGTGTGCCAGTTTCACAAGTTCTTAAACTTTTTTCTCTTTTTGGGATTAATTCAGTGATTCCCACCGGTGAACGAGATTGTTCCTATTTATAGAATAGCCTTCAACACACCTTCAGTGCTGAAGTTTGTCACCAGTGCAGAAAAGTAGATCTTTCTTTAAAGAAAGTCAAAACACATAGTAAACAACTCTGTAACTCTAAATGTAATGCGAGGATGAGAAAGGAAACATGAAAAAACATACAGAAATGATTGGGTTGTGGATAAAGGTAATCTGCATCTGGCCTGAAACCTAAATGAATACTCTGCTCTTGTTTTCAGTCAAGATGATACTGTGGGGTGTGTAGGGAAGGCAGGCTAGCTCTTGGGAAGGGGTATATATGGAAATGGAAATTACCATTTCTGAGGTTAAGGCAAACTGCAAAGAATTTGATGTATTGAAACTAAACAGACCGGATAATCCCTACCTCAGAATATTGAAGTAACCAGCCCATGAAATTGTAAATCTACTGGTTAGGATTTTTTTAGAATTTATGGATAGGAGGTTGTTTTATATAGCTGGAAAAGGGTACCTATGATGTCTGTCTTTAAAAACAGAGCAGAGTCATCTGCCTGAGTACAAACTTGTTAGTTTGATCTCAGTGCATTACCTTAGAACATAGTTTGAGGAAGGGAATGCTTACAGGCATGGAGGTGAACAGCAAATGAGATGAAATGTGCCTGAAGTTTACCAAGAGAGGTGGTATTACTACACTAATCTGCTATCTAACATTGTAACTAATTTTTAAAAAGGGGTTGGAGTCCTTATTTATCTGAATTTCAGCAAAATATCTGATGCATTGTTACATGGGAAAATACTAGTTAAGATAAAACAAAATGAAGGTTAGAATAAGGATTGAAAGGGTGGGCAAGAGAATCACTGTAATTGTAATGAATCAGTAAGTAAAGCTGAAGAGTGCTAGATAGGAGGGAAAATAATGCTAGAGTACCTCAAAGATGAGATTTCAAAATATTTTAATGCTTCCTTTTTAAGGAAGTTGGTGTGAAAAATATGAAAGCTGAAAGTTGCTGATGCTATGGAGCACTGGAATAGTGGACGGAAGAAGTGCTGGACAGAAAAAGATGCATAATATGGATAGCATGCAAGTGTTAACACTTTTTTGATGTGTTGGAAATGCTGTTGTTTGAAAATGACTAAAAGAGAAAGAATGGAATATGGCTGTCAGCTGCAAGGTGGTTTTGAACCGTGTCTGTGAGGCAAATCTAAAGGAGAGCAAATGTGATCATGAAAAGGTTCAGGCAGGAAAGGTGTTTTTGCAAAACTGGCAAATACCAAAACCATTATACTTCTGTAGTGCAGTACTTACCTGCAATGCTACACATCCAGAAAGCTAAATGACCTCTTTAGAACAGGTGATTGTAATTTGGAAAATAAGCAGAGGGGAGGAATTTCTTTGGCGTGTCAGGTTACTGAAGTAGCAGCAGAGGAGTGGAATGCTGCTTACATGAATGCATTGTGGAGAACAGCACAGCACTGGGAAGAGCTAGGTAAGCTGAAAGGAAGGACGGTGCAATTCTTGAGGTCTATAACATGTTGCCCAAAACACTTTTCTGGATTATGAGACATTTAAATATTCGATACCTTTCAAAAAAATTAATAAATTAATCTGTAAAAGATTCAAGATCTTATATTTCAGGTCTGTTACAAAGACTGTTGCGTTAGGGAATGCCCTGGTAAGTTTACATATTTTCCTAGAACGGATGAGCCTTGCTACTCTTGGACAATAGGATGTTTCTACTCTTTCCCATTTGACCTGTTAGCAGGAAAAATTACAGTTACAAAGCTAGGATGTAACTTGGCTAGAGATGTGCAAAGCAGATGTTTAGGGCATGATCTGGTTAGTTGGGTTATTTAATTGAGGGAGTCTCTTTTAAACTCTGAACTATAAACAGTACTTAGAGAGTTCTTGAATCCCTTTTCCTGACATTCTAATTTGGCATTCATTCAGGATGGCGAGGAAGCTCAGATCTCCACTTTCATAATGACAACCCTCGTTGCTTTTCAGACTCCTGTCTGATACCTATTTACAGATCTTCTGGGTTTTGATCAGTAAAGAGTTGTCATAACTCTGACTAAATTTCTCCCTCTTTTTTCGATAGTTCAGTTTTCAATCTCTTCTAAAGTGAAAACACTATTTGTTCTGCTAACCACAGTGCTCAATAGCACACAGAGCATGGAATTTAAATGTAAAACAGGTTGCTTCATAAACAGCTGAACTAATGAGGACTGATTGTCTATTGAAATGTATCCTGTTACCCTAATTTACCTCTCTACAAAACATTCACAGATACCTCTCATATCACCTACTTAGTTGGAGAATTAGCAACTGACCGAGTGGCTAGTGCAAACCCGTGCTGAAGTGTTGGGTAAAGACTGAGGTGTAATTACCTTCCTCCAATGGGAACACTCACTTTGTCCTTCTTCCTATGCTTCCTTAGTTGCCGATTTTCACAAAACTAGCAAGAATTTCATCTGTTGAAACTGCTGACACTGTCAAATTTAGATGAAATTAGCCAGAAGTCATGAATGGGAAATACCTAAAGAGACAAACATTCCTTTTCACAATAAATGAAGTAAAAGACCTTCAGAGGAAACAAATCTGCAATCACTTAGTATCTCAATCGCACCTAATAGAAAAGGTGAAAGCCTCTGTGTGTCTTCAATCACAAATAATTTAAAAAATACAGCTCTGAAAAGTCTCATGAGGAAAGAAGGTGATGCAGAAAGCTGTGTGGTGCAGGAGAGACAAGTTCTTATTATGTCTCTCCATCTCAATCCTTGATGGCAGGCAACAAAAGCATTTCTTTAGAGATATTCAGGTATCCATCTTATTTCAGACAATAGGAGTAAATGACTGACAGGTTTGTAAGTATTCCTAGAGAACTTGAAAAAAAAATTGATAAAAACTATGGAGACTTATAAAGGATTTGTTTTTTTTTTCCCCAGAGTTTGAATTAAGTAGCCAGGATCTGGATCTTTGCTTACTTACATTGTAGCTGTATAACACTGAATTGGCTGATACCACTGGATCTAATCTGTATTTGGTGAAAATTAAGATAAGAATCAGGTACCATTTTACCATTCTGGTCAACAGACTCTCAACCAACTGATCCATCTTTCTCTAAGCTAATTGAATGATAACACTGAGAGGACACATTGTGAGATAATTGGGCTCAGGAGACTTGCTTTCTCTTTTTTCCCCCAAAAGTGGACAAGCTGTTGATGTTTTCTTAAAAGTGCTTATGATACATGAAATATCTGATGTCTTTTGGAATTGCATTTCTTCCTTCTAAAAATAATATCTGTATAGTGTGTATATTTTAAAATGTTAAGCCATTTATTGACACAAGTTTGAACACAGGTTAAGTCTACACAGCAGACTTAAAACAGAAGGTTTTATTTAATATGAATGAAAACAGATTATACAGAATATGAATTGTGTATGTTTTTCTGTGTCATCTCTCTGCATAATTCCATGATTCCATAGGTGGGATGGATGGCCTTGGAGGCACTGATACACAAAATTTTAATTTGTTTTATGCTTCCAAATAAAGGGATACTGTTTAAAATGTTCCTATTTTTTTTAAATTCTGGATTATGTGAAAATCAAAATATTTAAGATAAATTTTGGTTACTTGATTTTTGCGGATTGGATATACTTCTTACTATACTTAGTAAGAAACCAGAAACTAAATCCTTCTTTTCCTACTTGTTTTGAACTTAGTGAAATTACCAAGTGACTTGTACTGATTTAGACAGTTTGGGTGGTTTTTTTTCCTCAAATGTTTTTTGCAGCAAAAATCAGGAAGGCAGGAAGTGGGACATGGAGAATGTGAATCCTTTCATCCTTCTGACTTGGTGGAAGCTGGATGTGAAACAGTTGAACAAGCAGGAGAATTCCTGGTAGTTCTCCTACATTTTCCTGTGGAGTTCATGTAACTAATGTTGCTGGCATTGACCATCTTTTTGGCTGTAAAGAGAATAGGTAGGGTTTAGTACACTATTTGTAGGATATAATTCTTTTTCTCTTCCTAAATTCTCATTCCACCTCCTCTATAGATTTACTAATGATCCTAAATGATCTCTCCTCGGGTTTCTCTTCTGTATGGTGGATGACACTGCTTTGAAAATGCAATGAGCAGCAGTCTGGGGAGGGTAAACAAGATGGATTTGGGGGTAAGCAAGGGAATTGAAGCTTCATTTTTTGAAACAATGTGTATGTTGCAAGGGGAAGGAATCCATGTTCTGTGGTCTTAGGCAATATAGAACAGCTCTTGCAGAAAATTAGTCTTCAAAAATTCACTTGCTTTTAAGGAGCAGACGAGACTGTCAGTCTTGAATGTGGGCAGCTCTAAAGCAGAACCATTGTGTAAAATTTAGACTTAGATTTTTCTTCTGTTGACTTTGCTGATACATGGAAAAAGGAGTAAACATAGACTTTGAGTCAGGCCACTTTTTCTTTGGAAGGCTTCATTTTCATGAAGGGCTTAAATTAAACTATGTAAGTATAAAGACTGTATACACACACATTGCATTGTGGGTCTTACAAGATTTTTCATACTTTCCCTTTTCTCTGATTTCATAGACAGCCCTGTATGAATGATTCTAGGAAGAAGGACAGTGAAATGGTAAAGGTGCTTTTCTCCATAGGAATGCTTAAAATAGTAATTGAACTATGCTTCTACTTCATGCTTCTAATGGAAAACTTTATCTCGAAAATTAAGATGGGAATTCAAATAACACTTAGAATAAAACTGAGAGCAAAATGCTTGTTTTCAGAACAGTAACTTTTGAGGGTGCTCATTGTTGCTATGTTTTCCTTTAGGCCAGTAGCAAAACTCTCATCCTTTTGAGTGAGAGGAAAGCTGAGCTTGTACTGGGCATCTCTGGAGATCTCACTTTAATATGTTGTCTACAGAAATATTAGGGTGGAAATGGAAGATTTTCACAGAAGGACAAAACAAACAAACGTCTTCATATGTTTGGGAAACTGGTCAAATACAATGAAGGTTACTTGGATAACCTTTACTCTGTCAGTGCAATGCTGCCAGCTTCTCACATCCCTCTTAGCTGATCCTGCGGACCTTGTTTTGGATAGCACTTCTTCAAGGAATGGGTTTACAAAGCCTCACATGAATTTTTGTCAGATTGCAGATGTCAAAAATTGGAAAAGTTGCTGTATATTCTGTGCACTGTAGGCGAGGGTTTTTATGAAGTGTGTATTGGCCATATCCATGTTTTGTTTTCAGTGTTCTCCACTACCTGCTTTTATTTAACCTCTGCTCCTATTTAATCTTTGTGCCCTGAGAAGTGCGTGCAAATCAGAGGTATAACACAAAAGCTTTCCAGGTGTCATCTTTTTAAAATCATAGAGTAGGTGGTGCAAAAATTGAAAAAGAAATGGCCAACAGAACCCTTTCAACAGTTTCAGAAGCAGCTAAGACCTCCACTGTAGGGAAATGCATAAGATGTTCCTCCCTCTTGATAGTTCATGCTTTCAAATAATACAAGAGTGAACTAAAGATTTCAGTTTGGTAAAAGTTGCCCAACAGATACAGAAGTTATTAGGGACAACAAAGAGTAATTGAACAAGACTTGTTTCTTTAGGAAACTTAATTAAAAACAAAGGTGAAATTCCATTTTAACAAGGTAGTAGTGTGTATTTTGCTCATGGCATGCTTTTTTCTAAGAAGAATGAGAACATTGTAATAATTCTGTAACAGTGCTATTCTAGTTCTGTTTTGTGTTCTGGAAGTTTTTTTTGTCTGTTTGTTTATTGAACCTTACTCCACCAAAAAAAAAAACCCCTATTTTTTTCCTGATAATTCCTTTAAATTCTTTACCGTTTTTGTAAATAGCTAAAATTGGCTGCATTTGTGCTAGTTCGTCTTTTACATTCCTTGTGGACTGGAATGTGTGTTGAGCTTGTAAATCCTTTGGATTACACAGAGGCCTAATTGTTTATGCAATCAGACTTTTTAATCATGACACTCAGTTGGAGTGAATATTTAAAAATACACACCATATATAGTCTGATGCCAGAGGCAAGCTTATGCTCACATTGTAATGTGAGAGGTGATAAATACAAAAATTATATATGTGTAATTATATATACAAAGGATTTTTCTCATACTTAATATTGATGCTTGTTCTTTTGTGCTCTTAAATTGGTTAAAATTTTTATCCACTGATAAAGTAGAAGCATAAAGAAGAAATCTAGTGGATATGAAATTACTTTGCCTCAGAAATTGTCAACAGAGACCTATTCTCTCATTAGACTGTGTATATCAATTTTCTTGCAAAACAGTATGTTTTTTTTAGTTTTCTGATTGTTTTTCAAAATCTTGAGTACTGTTGCTGTGAAATATGAGATTTTAAGTTGGCATTGATTGTTTCACTTTGATGAGATGTAAATAGTACTATTGGATTTCCCATCAACTTTAGACTTTGTAGGCACGTGTACATTATTCAGTAATGATCAGATAAATGTAAATAGCCTACTTCATTCCCCCCCCTTTTTTTTTTTAAGAAAGGTAATAAGAATATAGATTGCATTCTCCGAGCTTCTGCAGTGGGAATTATTATCCTATTGAATTTAGATGATTTTACCCCATCTATTTGTTTCTCCATTGTTTGAAATACCTGCAAAGAAGGACTGGGAGTTAAGTAGGCAGCTCTTTTATTCTCCTTGTAAGCCTTAATATCTGAGTTCAAGGGCACAGGTCTTGGCTGGGAAGAGAGTAACTGCACAGACTGTCTTTTAAACCTTTCAATATGCCATCTTTCATGTACAGCAGCACCTCAAAGGAATCCTGGTGCTCTTTATGCGTGCATTAATTTGGTTGAACCTTATTTTATTAGGGCTTTTTGAGTTAACAGTATTCAAACCACTGCGGTAGCAACTGATAAGTGCTGTAATGAGCAATTTTTAGGAAGTGTAGTAATACTGACAGGTTTGAAACCAGGTGACCGAAAGGGCAGTTGGATGATCATTTATCTGGTCTCCACATATGGTAAACAATCTCTGTTAGCCCCCAAAAATAACTCTTGGGCAGCTGCTGCTCTTTCAGCTGTTCATTTAGCCGATGCAAGAGAAACTCCAGGACTTTCAGGGAATGTTTCTCTAATCTGCAGCACCAGGTACCTCCTGCTTAGGCCAAAGCCACTCTATGTTGATTCTGTCTGTGTATTTTCATGCCCCAAATCTGACTGCGTTGTAGAACGTGTGAAAATTAAAGGTCTCTGTAATTAGAACAAGGTGCAGAAGAGATAAGCACAGGAGTGAGCTGAAGATGGCTGTTTTACACCTCTTCTTCTTTTAGCAGTAGAATATCATTTCAGTCAGGAAAGTTGGTATTTTTTCCTCCCCTGTCCTAGATGTTACCCTTTTGAAGGAGGTTGCTCCCCACCCCCCAGTACTGTCCTGGCATTCGGATGTAAGCAATAATTATTCTATTATGAACAAAAAGACATGTATTAGGTTAGTAAATTTTCATGTATACATTATACATATTTATTTTTAAAAAGTTTTGTAGAAATAACTTTAATCAGGTAAATCACAGTCCTGAATGATTTTTTTTTTTTTTTGGTCATGCAAAGGATTTTATTAATATGAATCCATGTTTTCTGACTGGAAAAAAGAATTCATGGAAAGTAACCTTGAAAAATAATCTTCTTGTCAGGGTAGGCTTCCATTTTCCACCTCTGGCAGTTGTGCCTTACTAACATCATGGTTTTGGGACCTTATGAAAACCGGTGCCGAGCAAGCTGTGGTTTTCAGTCTTTCCAGCCTGAATTCCCATATAAATATTTTTACAAAATAATTGTCAATACCTTTTATCCTGTTTGATATGCTCCTTAGACAGGCAGATGACTGCAGTATTTATGCATATGAATAGACTCTTGTCCAATCTTGTCATAGTTAAGACACATGATTTCTATTCAGTAAATCAATGCATGATAGAGAGTGCATGATACTTGTTTCTACTTTCTTGAAGACTGAAACATCATCAACTCTAGGTGGATTATGTAAATGCTGATAATCTGATCAAGGCATTAGCAGTTTCCCTCTTTAGTTTCAGTGGATCAAAACTGGGATTTGAATTGTAATTTTATTCTAAAAAACTTGTTTCTTAGTATCATAACTGATAAGACACTGTAGAAAATGAAGAAAATAAAATTCTCGTGCCCACTGCAAATCAAGATTCTGAAGGAAGGGCCCAGCTCATTGTCTCTACCTAACACTTAGAGGTATAGGGTTGAGTGTACCTGCTTCTAACTGCTGTTCTAGAATTGAGAACTGTGTTAGCAAGGCTGAGGTTGAGGTTTGCAATCCATAAGAAAAAAAAAATGCAAATTTCAAACTCTACTGTAACATGGCTGTAAAAAAAAAAATGTATAATGTCGAAGTGGTTTTGGGGTAAACCATGATGTGATTTGTGCCTTCTCCCCCAAGCTGTTCTCACACTCTCCTTCCCCGCACCTCTTTTTTTTTTTTCCTCACCCTCTTTAACTTGTCATTACTACAGGAGTGGAATTTTCTCAGTGGTAAAAAAGCATTTTCTCAAGGACTGGTCTTGATATGTAGTTGCACTGTTGGAAAGTACAGGTGTATGAAGCCAGATTAGTGTATTTGCAGGCTTGTTTTGCTGATCCTTGGGAAGTTCTACTCTCCTCTTATTTCAGAGATACGTAAAGGACTTCACTGACAATAGGAAATACTGAGCCTTTTATTTAAGTAGGAGATAGAGAAAACACATACACAGTTTTATTTAACGGTTCAAGGCCAAAACTCTGAACTGTGTTTACAAGGTCTGTGAGGTAGTTACTTTTTCCCCACTGAAAAGTAGAAATGGCCATAGCAGACAAACTGCATCAATGAAAATGCATGTTTATGGACCTCACATGGAGGATGCACCCTTTAGTAAAATGGTCTGGTATTTCTCCAGGGCAAAGACTCCAAGTACAAATGTTACAGTGCCTGTGTTCTTGCGTGTTGTAAGATCACCCCCATTCAGCACACACCAGTGATGTGACAATATGCCCCACAGTATGCACTTCATGGTTCATACTCCTTGTCTCATTGTGGAATACAGAAACAGGGTTTTCCAGTTTGTTTCAAGTGCTGATCTGTTCCCTTGACAAAGAAGGACAGACAGCTCCATCCATGCCTGAAGTACTTTGTTTAATATATCGTCTCTCCAAGACACATTTTGAAAGGGTGCAGCCTTAAATATGGTGCTGTCAAGGAGAGTTATGGCTACAACTTTTATTACTGCTACTTGCAAGAGCAAAGAGATAAAGCACAGGAAACATGCAATAATGATGGACATATTCTTCTGCCACACACTACTGCAGTTACAGTCACTGATTTTTTGTTAGTGGAAGATGCTGCCCAGAATGTATAGGCATATCATAGTCAAAGGGCTCATGTGAGGAATTACGCCATTGGAAGGTTTTGTTTAAAAGAAAGTGTGTGTGGGGGGGGAAGTCTTAACAGCTGTTGGAATGATGTCTTTCCAGCAATTACTGAACTGGGCTGGAAATGAGCCAAAAAATTGAGCTAAAAATATTTGTATGCAGTTACCAGCCTTTTTTTAATCACAGTGGTCTGACTTCAGTAGCCAAGGAAGTGGCAGCAGTGCTTTGGTATCTCCACGATGGTTGCACTGTTTTTTGCCATCTCACACAAAGCACCAGACAACATCTCCCTGAAGCTGCCAGTGGCAAAATGCACCATCTTCTCAGCACATAGAGCTTGTGTAGAGAAGAGGGATGTCAGGTCTTTTCTGCAGCTGCCTGGTAATCCCACTGCACTTGGCATAATGGGAGACATGGTACTACAAGTGTAAACAACTGCCTGTAGTACACATTTCTCTTCCCATCACTTAAAAAATAGTTTGGAATGAATTAAAAATAACTGTCTGGAATTCTGTGATACTAGCTGGGACTGTTTTAATGTCCATGGTAAACATGATGCAGCCAGCTTTCTAAAAATACAGATCTTGCGAGTTATCCTTATAATGTATAACTGTAATAGAGACTGTTAGGTATGAAGTTCCAAAACTTAATGTTGACTCATGCCACCGCCATAACACAATTTTAAGTCTGCTCTTTGAGATTGTTACCATACAACCGTCTTGCATAAACATCATACAAAGCCTGAACATAACTATGAGCCCTGTGAAAGAGTATGATATTCCTTCCTTTGCTTAGGCTAGAAAGAACTGAAGTTTGAATAAGGAATGCAGGAGCTACATGTGGATGGCAGAACACAGAGACATATTGTTATACAGTTTCTGTAACATTAAAAGAGTCTTCTATGTGCCACTGTTCCCAAAGATTTCACCAGTGATATGAGGAATAGTTAATGCTTTAACTCAGTGTGTAAGAATAACAAATTCACTGGTCTGTTCCAGTGTATTCTTCCACTGTGCAGTGCAACTATGTCTGTCACAGTGAAGGCAACTAGAATGGGATCATTATGGCTCTGGTCTGTCAATTCTTCTCCGTTCCCAGAGAGCTGAGCTGCCTTTGATAACGATCCCTTATTTGCTGGGAGATCACAGAAGACTGACTGCTTGAAAAGTCCCTCTGTCACTGCTCTATCTAGCTGCAGTGCTTACGTGTCATGCTTAGGATGTCCTTGCCCCTCAGTCTCTGTACCTAAGTGGAAGTCTTGGCAAAGGGCTGGAGTATCTGTCAAGCCTCTTTCAGTATCCTACTCCTCTTCAGTTCCTTCTCCATATTCCTTTATTGGTCTTTCATCTGTCTTTCCTTTCCTTTCACCACAGGAGTTAGGAGACTCCAAGAATGTTTTATTATGTTGAAAAAGGAGAAGGAAAAAGGAAAAAAAAAAAAAAGGTTGGGTATAAAGTTGTTCTCAAGCTTTTTCAGTAATTTTCTAACGTTTAAATTACCTAACTGCTTGCTAAGGTACCCAATTTTCCTTTCAGTTTTCATGCTGATTTCTCAGTGATGCTTTGTAAATAAACTTGAACTATGTTACATTTCAATACTTATACATATGATTCTCTCCAATAAATTTAATTTTGATTCAAAAGAAAGTATGCGGAGGTCGAAGAAGTACAAACTCAAAGTGATCATGGATAGGGCTTAGGTTCGAAATTTCATGACCACAGTTCAGGTTTGGTGGCATAGCATGTTACAGGTGCCAGTTTTCTTCTGTCATCAATGATGCATGAGTTTTCCTTTGCAGAAAGCGTTGATTTTCTTGCACTTGTTTTTTGCCTGTCAGGCACGTGAGTTTAACTAAAAGGGGCCTGATTTTTGTGGAATATTGAATTCTACTTTATGAAAGTGGGGCCTCCCACTAGGATGTCTCAAATTAGATGCTCACAAGCAATGATTCAAAAAGCTTTGTCACCTTAGGAACTGTTTATCACTCTATTATGGAATGAAGTAGCAGAGAATATTGAAAGTTAAACAGAGGTATGCTAGTTGAGGTATAACGCTTGAAGAAACATACAGTTCCTGCTTACAGAGAGTCTGTGCCGTGCCATTCATCACTACACAGCCACTTTCATGGATGTTAAAAGTCTAAGCATTATTTGAGATGAAGACAAAATAAACAGGCTTAAAACCACAAGTAGCATGAATAGGTAGAAGTTTTAAAAAATGAAGAGTATTTGAAATGGCTCAGTAAGTGCTATCAGGAGAACTCTGGAATAATCACAGCATAAGAAGCAAAAAAATTATTTATATTCATAGGCACTGTTGCTGTGTAATTATCAAAAGGCTGAGTCAAAACTGAGCAAGTGTGTCAAAAATTCAGCATGTGTCAGGAAATATTTCCTAGCTAATAAATAGCATGGCAAAAATCTTCCCCTGAAGAAATTAACAGCTCCTTTGCATATCTGAATGGTACGTAATGGGAATAAGTGAATACAGAGTCAGCAATTGTGTGAGGAAAGAAAGCACATTACTCCTTTTATTTTTGGCTGTGCCGGAGGTCAGAAGTTCTTTTGTTCTTTCTTTACCTCCCATCAGAGCAAACATAGTCTGCTTCTTTTCTCTTAAGACTCTTTTTTTCCCCGTCCAACTTTTTTTTTTTTGTTTTTTTTGGTTTTTTTTGTTTAAACAAAATAAAAATGTCTGCCTGTATTGTGAACTGTGACTGTGTTGGTTTGTTATTATTATTTTCAACACTTGCATGTTAATGAAATGTTGCCTTATCCTCCATCGTAATACTTTTCAAAGGAAAAAACCTTATTTCAAGAGGCAGAGAAGTGAGGCTGTAATTTATTGAGTTAAAACTTCGAACAGTAATGCTTAATGTGCGTGTTGTTAAAGCACTAACCATGCATCAAGAGTTTACAGCATGTAAGTATACTTATGTAGTAACATGCTTTATTTATCAGTGCTCCCACGACTTTGCATCCTAGAGCTGTGTGGAAAATTGACTCCCTTTGTTTTGCCCTTCAGCTTTCAGGCTCTTTGGGGCCAGTGTTATTGTTTGCTTAAAAGTTGTTACAGCTCTATCAAATGCAATGGAGAATTCATCCAATCCCTGTAGGTGCTTACAGAAGGAAAAAGTTAAATAGTATCATTGAGTGTGTATGTGATGCCATGTTTGTAAGCGTGGTCCCTTCTGTGCAGTGTATGAACTGGAAGGGTGAGCAAAAATGTTTCTTGGATCACTGTTAACCGGTGTCTGAACTGTAACAAGTGAGTGGCTGCGTCACGGTTGTCACTCTGTCGTTTACCATGACTGTGTGGAATTTCACAGTGACAGCAGGAGTAGGGCTTGGATCTACATGCATCACAAATTTCAGCCTGTTGCCACTGGAGAAAGGACTCTGCCTGGTTTTGGTATTCATGTATGGGGCTCCACTAGTGGAAACTACCACGTGTGAGAAAAGGGAATTGATTTCTGCCTTACTACCAATAATAACAATATCTTTTATTGACCTTTGTTGACTGTACAACATTTAGTTGCTGTATCCTTTCCCAGTCATTCATTTTATAAACAACATCAAGAAAAGGTTCACATGACAAGGGTGTTTGTGCTTGAGTGACACGTAGTTCATTTTTCCTGTTTATCTGCAGATTTCTGTAATTATTAAAATCCCAGCATGTAAGATGCTTAGGGAGAGTTATTTGATTGTGTGGCATATATTTTCACATGAGACTGTGCAGTGAGCATGCATCTGTGAATGGGATCATAGGATTCAGCATTCCCAAGCACGTTGGCTTGTGGAGCAAGGGACAGTACTAAGCTTATTGCTGTGAACTAAGCATCATATGACTTTTTTTAGTGACCTGTCCTGGGAGCACAAGTGACCACAGGTTAGCAACTAGTGTAACCAAATGTTATGTGGAAGGTCTGTAGAAGAGGAAGGTGATTTTACTTTAACAAATCACATTTTTCTTTCTCACACCTACTCTTTCACTGATTTCACTTTCTTACATATCCAGAAGCACCAAGACGTGTGGCCAAGTGATGGTGCTAGGACTACTTACAGTGACAGGAAGTGTAAAAGATGCCGGCAATTAAGCCCTCATCATATCTGCTGTTTTTTTTTCTTGATTGGTGATCATATGGGGGTTTTTTGACTGTACCTTTTGTACTCTTTAGGAGTTGACAGTGATTGCAATCTTAGCCTTTTCATTCCATACCATCACTGTAAGTCAACAGGCAACATTACTGATTCCTCTCTACTTCTGCCACCTTGACTGGCTGGTTTATAGCTCTAATCCTGTTCTTTATCTCCCTGTCACCTTCTCTTAATGATTTAATTTTGTTCTTTATTTTACAGAACCAGACCTCTAGAGAAACTGCATACAGAAGTGCAGTTGATAACTGCTGTATTTGGGGGTGTCCATCAACATGTGGTATCTCTTAATTGGTTCTTTGACTGCTACTTTTGGTCCTTTCAAAATGCATACTTCATTCAAATTATTCTTTGTAGTCCTGTTACAGATCTCTACACAGCTGATTGATGGGATGAGAAAACATCCTTTGCCAAAGTACAAGCAAGCTCTATAATGCCTTTAATTTTTCTAGTCTTGAGAAGAAGAAATATATGGTAAAAGCTGAAGGTATATGCTCTGTTTTGTTCTATCACAGCCTAAGAAATCACTGGTCTTCTCCATCTTCCCCTTCTCTGCTGCCTTTCCTCTGGTTAGAAAATGCTACTTTAATAGTGTGGAGCATCCAATTAACTGACAAGTCCATGTTGCCTTATAATAAGCACTGCACTTGAAGGAATTCTTGTATTGTGCTTTCTGAGTTTATCTTAGAATTGAAGAATGGCCTGGTTTGGAAGGGACCTTAAAGATGATCTGTTTTGAACCCCCCTGCCATAGGCAGGGACACCTTTCACTAAACCAGATTGCTCAAAGCTACCCATCCAACCTGGCCTTGAACACTTCCAGGGATGGGGCATCTACAGCTTCTCTGGACAACCTTTTCCAGTGCCTCACCACCCTCACGGTAAAAAAAATCTTCCTAATATTTAATCTAAACCTACCCTCTTTCAGTTTGAATCCATTCCCCCTTGTCCTGTCACTCCATGCCTTTGTAAATAGTCTCGCTCCATTTTCCTTGTAGGCTCCCTTCAGGTACTGTAAGGCTGCAATTAGGTGACCCTGAAGTCTTCTCTTTTCCAGGCTGAACAAACCCAGTTGTCTCAGCCTCTCCTGACTGGAGAGGAGCTCCATCACTCTAATCGTCTTGGTGACCCTCCTCTGGCCTCTCTCCTACAGGTCAATGTCCTTCCTGTGCTGGGGACCCCAGAGCTGGATGCAGAGCCCCAGGTGGGGTCTCACCAGAGCAGAGCAGAGGTGCAGAATCACCTCCCTCGCCCTACTGCCCACACTGCTTTTGATGCAGCCCAGGATACAATTGGCTTTCTGGCCTTTTTCTGGCCCTTTATTAGTTGAAATCTTTGCCTGAAAAATGGGACTTCTATGCTCCTTATGAAAGCATCCTGAACTAAGAAAAAGACCAGAAGATACTGACTTTATTAGCTTACGTTGTAAATAAGTGGTCTGAGAGACACAGGAAGAGTGTGTGTATATTACATACATAATAAGCAGAATAGATAATGTTTTCTATGGGAAAAATTACTTTTTCTTGTGAAGAGGTTGGAGAATGTTTATTTTCCTAAGAGGCATTATCAGGGCTAGAAATGTGAGTCGAAATACCTATTCTACAATAACAGCTAATATTTCATAGAGTTTTTTTTTTCTTGGTAATATATGGGAGTGATAGCAGATTATGTTTCTTTTCTGTTTTCAGAATCTTGTATATTATGATTAGCTTTTGCTTTTCCAGGGCTAAGATCACAGTTAGTGAGTGATGAAGCAACCTTTCTTTTGTTTGAGCTCAGATGGGGAAAAGGTCTTTCATTTCCTTTCCCAAAATCTTGGTATTTGCCAAACAATATGGAGATGATTCAAAGTGATGTGTAAAAAAGCCACTAAATTTAAAATAAAATGGTAAAAGATATTTTTAATGCTTCTACAAGCCCTGTCTTCTTTTTACTGAGAGAAGGGGTGACTTGACCTTTCCCTTCTGGGGCCTATTTTTGCATTATAATGTAGGTCATAACTTCTTAAAACCTACATATTTGAAGCTAGTTGCTAATTCTATCTATATTAATTTTAATTCTGAATTTAAGACATTGTAAGACCTTGTATTACAGAAGTCTTGAGTACATATAACTTCTGTGAAAGTCTAAATCTAGAACTTGTGACCTTTAATACAAAATGGGCATTTTTATTCATAAAATCAGAGAATAGCCCAGGTTAGAAGGGGCTTAAAAGGTCATTTGGCCCAACCTTTTGTGGAAAAGCTAGCTTAGATAAGACTATCCAGTACTGTGTCCAGTTGTGCCTTGTGAGGTCTTCACAAAAGTGGGTTTATTAAAAGGTAGACATCCCAGAATGTCGACTCAGATTTTTAAGAAGAGATATTTGATTTTGGACTTCAGACAGTATTTGCCTCTAGATTGCAATCTAGAAGCAAAAAAACAAAACCTTTGTAAAAATAGTTCAATTTGCACCTAAACTATAATTATCACCTCCTGTTTCTGCAAAGCCAAAGAATGACAAAAAAATGAATAGGCCTTTTTTAAGGTATTGTATTTTAGGTATTTGATAAAGGATAATGAGAACACTGTCTTCAATAAATAACTAACAGTCTGTCTTACATAATTTGAATCTCGGTTTCCATCTTCTATTTCTTTATTTTGCATTTTGATTTTCCTGCTGCCTTCCTGAAAAGCAATAGAGTATACCTCAGCCGTTGCTTTGTATCTGTGGAGGGTTTGGAAGTGAATGATGCTCCCATAGGTTCAGATGATAATTCCATGCTGCCTAAATGTGAGAATTATGAGGATCTAAACTAATAATTGTAGTGTCAGACTTAAGTCTGTGAGAAGTATGAACTAAGTTAGCGTGTAAGGATGTCTCTCTGATTTGCAGTCGCCAGGTAACAAGGAAAGCAATGATTTTTAACAATGTGAGGCCATTACAGAAACTGTTTTTTGACTTGGCAGCAGCTCGGAAGGTCATTCATATCAGCTTTGTTAGTATGCTTGTTCCTTTTGCCATCATCCTATTTGGGTATTGAAAGATAGTGCTAACCGTTTTCTAGTGTTTTATTTGCAAAACACCTATTCAAGCTGTAATCTCCCTTTTTCTGATTTTCTGCAGAGCAAAGTCAAATGCTGTCTCAGGAAAAGTGATGTTAGCTTGACTGTTTATGACTGAACACGGCACTGCTTTTTCCCTTTGTGACCACAATCCGATGTCACAGCTCTGTTGCTGTGTCCTAAAAACATGAGTCTTTTAACCAAGTAAAATAATCTATGTGTGTATTTTTCTAAGACCTAGATTGTAAAAATCAGCTCTATAACTCATAAAAAGGATCATCTGCTTCCATGTCTGTAAAGGAAAAATGTAAATCCAAATTGTTTTGGGTTAGTTCTCTAAATTCATCATGCACATAAACATGAGACACCTGCTTGTGTTCCTATTCATTCACAGAAGGTGACCAGTGTTCAATGCAGCCACATCAAACTGGAAAGAAAGAGCAAGATTACTGTTGTAATATCAGTTCTAAAATACTGCAAGAATGTGCATTGGCAGTGGAAAGGATATGAGTAGAGTAGGCAGGCAAAATCAAGGTCTGCATTGGCTTCTATGTAACACTGAGTTGAGATGGACAAGAAAAGGTCAGACCTGCATGTTCCTTAGGGTAGAGGCTGTCTAGCCAGGAGCTCTGAGCTGTCTGTCCCCCAACACAGGAAGAACTTACCTCTTTTGCTTTGTGAATAGTGTCATTCATTTATTTTTTTGTCTTAGGTTAGTGTTGGAGTTTTCTGTGTGGGATGGATTCTGACCAGTTCATTAAAAATTAAGTTTATCCCTCAATAAATCTGTAAACCATTGTGAAAATTGTCATTTCTTTTGGAAATGATATTTCATTTATTTGCCAGAGCTGTAATTCAGCACTGAATACTGGGCACATGCCAGATTACAGGGCTGTAAAATAGACTTCTGAAAAAAGCCTTAGGCCCTCCTATGTTTTAAAATGTTTGAGAAGGAAAAAAGCTGTAGTGCCTCTCTCAGTGTGACACTGAGAACTTCCTAAAAATTTATCCCAAAATAATCATCTCTTCAAAATAGTGATGTACAAAAAACCCTGAAGAATTGTCTCCTTGACTGTTAATTTTTCAGTCTATGTGGTGTCCAACTGTGCTGCTGAAGAATGTGGTGGTAGGTGAGAGATCCTGAGCCTGTAGGTTCTCTTAGGTGTTGAACTGGAAGAGAGCATCTGATCATGGCGTGAAGGGTTCTGTGGTAATAACTCTTTTAAAGAGGAATAACTTGTTGTTAAGGTGGTGAACTTGGTCTTCAGAATCCATTTTTAAGGTCACCTTTCAGACTTAGATTATAGACAAGGCACATCAGTCTGCCTTGTTACTCTGTGCTGTGGAAATACAGAGTTTTTTCTTTCTGGATACTTTTAGATCGAAGGTCCATAGGCACAGGAACTTCCTCTGTTTGCACACCACTTAGCAGATATGACCTTCCGATGTCAAGGCCCATGGGCATAGTCGCACAAGGAGAAGTTCCTGCACTGTGAGGCGAAAAAAAGTAGAAATCTGGGCATTTTGACAGCAAGTAAGTTTTTGTTTGCATAGTTTTACTGTTATTTATATATCACCTGGGGAGTCTTTCTGCTGTGCCTTCTGCAACCGGACTTGTCTATCTTGCATTGGCCTTTTTAGCCATCAGC
>JAYRBT010000042.1:52818027-52865298 GCA_036023395.1 Myiotriccus ornatus
AACAAATCACAGATCTGGAACAAGCAAGGGAGCAAAGTTATTAAAGTATCGGTACACATGGGGTTATTTCAACTTCAATTCTCTTGCTTAGACAACCTTTTTTTAAAAAATATAGTTCAAATATATTATTTTGATTTTGGTATCAGTTGAAGTTACATTTATATATGTGCGTGTATGTAAATTTTTTGTATGAAGACATATTTAAGGATTTTTTGGTTTTAAGCTGTTTAGTATGCATAATGATTCAATAATTGATCTTCATTATTGAAAGCTCAGGTGCCTTTTAGAATTTCCATTGAAGGTATGAATATTCATCATAAAACTTTCAGTCATTCCTTCTTGATTGTCTCACTCTGGCAAAATATTTTCATCCAGTAAACAACCATCTCAAGACTGGAGACTGAGGATCTCCTTCACCTTAATTCTTCTCTGACACTCTTACCCAGTCTTTGTTCTGCTCTCATAAGACTCCTTGTTGAAGTTATTAGAGGGTAGCTTTACTTTTGCTCTGGATTTTTATTAATGATTGCCAGACACAAAGAGAGTCAAACTGTCTTAAAAGATGCTAGAATATAGAAGCAATTAGAGGTGTTCATCCTCGTTCTTTCTCTCCCCTCATCTCTGCCAGCCAGTGCAAAAGCATGGTCTTGTCTTATATAACATGACCATGACTGCACGGTCTCTACATCCTTTGATGATCCTCAGCATCATCATTATCCGCTTTTCCTTTTCTTAGAAAAGATCTGGCAGCCTCCCCTCTGCCCTGGAAATTATGAATTATAATCAAATTTAAAGTGGAAGTGTTAATTATGTGCATTTGAGTAAGGTCATTCTTTTCAATATATTCATTTTCTTTACAAGAGACCTACTAAATATTTTATATTTGTTATTTCTGCACCTTCATCTAATTGCGGAATTATAGGAACTTCCGAGAACAATGATGAGATGATAATGAGATCAGTAAGAAATTACGAAGACTAAAGTTCTCATGCAGAGATACAATGAAATGCTCAGTGAAAATCACTGCAATTTGAGGAAATGGAGAGAACATCTGAACACATAGCCCCTTGCCCTTTTTCTCCAGGCAAACCACCCTCACTCAGATGATGGTTTTTAAATGAAGAGTAAAGAGCTATCCGAATTGTAGATTGGTTTGAAAGAGCAGTATTCAACTTGCATTGAGCAGAGTGTTGGACTAAATGACCTCCAGAGGTTCCTTCCAACCTGAACTAGTCTATGATTCTATTGAAATGCTAACTCCACACACGGAAAAGTCAGATTCCTTAACAAGTGTTTTTTGCCAGTGTCTCCTCTTGAGGCTAGTTTCTACAGCTTTGTTGATCTTTGGTAACACCTTTCGTGCTGCTTTTGTAATTGTCTTGAAACTATGTGCCATTCTTGTCAAATACCCACACTAATCTGTGTAGTATAAGAAGCCATGAGAAACCTGTGTTTATAAATTTGAGTTTATCAAGCCCTTTTCCAGGGTTCCAGTGTTCAAGAATATGTCCTATGTGAAATTACCTAAACTGACAGCTGCCTTTCCTATTTAAAAAAGTGTCTGGCACCAAATTATTCTGCAAGAGCTCTGCTTCTGCGTCAGGTAAAATGGAATGTGGGGTGTAAGCACCTTTCCCATCAATTTGTATAGAACCCACTCAGCTTTGGGAAAGCCTACAAAAGTGAATAGTCCTTGTAGCCTGCTTGGACAATGTAATATTAAGTAAATACTGAACCTTGAAACACAGGGATTTCAACAGGACACTTACTAAAAAAAGTTGCTCACAACTATTTGATGTTTGCTATTTGATGTTCTATAGTAGCATCAAGGAACTGTTGAGAATGTATAGTGTGCTCAGTAAAGTAGCACTCTAACTGTAGTGACAGATTTGTCTTCTGCTTTTGATCATGACCACATATATAGCATTACAATTTGCTGATTCCTTGGTTATTCAAATAGGAAATTACCTGGCATTCTGGGACTTTTCATTGCAACATTTGTTTTATTTTTATATAAATCTCATAAAAGTGTTTGTAGCTTTAGTAATATTTAGGCAGTATGTAGTAAGGAGGTGAGAACTTTGGTGCTTATATAAAAAATTCAACTTCTTTTCATTAAGTATGAGAGATTTTGTGTTTTTTTGTGAATTGATGCAGGTTGAATTGATCTTAGTGAAGCTATATTGATTTATACTAGCTAAAAAGTTTAACCTGGGGTTCTCTGTGTGTTTCATAATCATTCATGCGTAGCAGAATAAATGTTAGTTTTGAACTTTTGAGGATTTAAGTTGAATAACCACTGTATATTTTATGACTGGGTGCAAAACTGTAGAATCATGAATCATGGAATTGCATTTGGAAGGGACCTTTGGAGATTGTCTAGTACAACACCTTGCTCAAAACAAGGTCAACTAAAGCAGGTTGCTCGAGGCCATGTCCAGTTGGGTTTTGAATGTCTCCAAGGATCAAGGCTCTGCAGTCTCTCTGGCTGTGTCCTTTCACTGGGGAGCGCAGACCTGGACACAGCACTCCAGGCGTTTCTCACCACTGATGAATAGAGGGGGAAGATCCTAAGGGGAGCCCCGTGTATTTCTGCTGCTCTCACATACAGACAATTCCTCTTCCTTGTCTTCTTGCCTAGTCCTTCCTAAAAAACCTGTATCCCTCCATTAGCTGACTGCAGCAAACAGGTATCTTCTGTCCACATCACTCAACATCATTTGCTTGCCAGCCCATTCCAGTACTTTCTCATTTGCTGGTGGGTTTTCTTCTCCCTCCTCATTGCTCACAATTTAGTTCCTCAACAGTTTGGCCTCAGCCTATTAAAAAAGAAACTTTTGCCCCATGTGGTCAGATAGATCCTTTCTCTTGGTGGCAGACCTCCGTTCTCAGAGAGGGTTCCACGATTATAAAATCAAAATATCTCTTGCCAATACCGGCTGTGCAACCAGTTTTTGACCAACAGGATCTATGCCCTCCTCAGCTTCTTCCTTCTTACTTTTAGAGTTGAGGAGAGACCCACCCTGGCCCATTTATGTAGATATTTATTTATTTATTTATATTTAATTTAATAAAAATATTTCTTAATGGACAATTTATAGGTACAATGCAAACTTCTGTTTCCATCTGACAAGCTTCTGGAAATGTGTTATAAATCCCCTTGTAAAACTAATTTGTAATTTGAGATCTATGCAGTAAAATAAAAAATGAGGGTTTTTTTTTTTGTTGTGCTTTTTTTATTTCTTACAATAGGACTTTGTTTCATAGAGAGAGTTGAATTCTTTTGTCAGGGAGGAACATTTCAAGCAATAATTGTTTTCTCCTGAGCAAAACTTTCTAATGAATCTTTAATCAATTTCCTCGTTAGAGCAGCTTTATACATAGAGGATTCTAATGAAGGTAAACACTGCTTTTGAGTAATCACCCAAGAACTTCAGCTGAGAAGCGAAGTATTAGCATCAAAATTCTGGAGTGGGGTTATGTATGTTGCAAATAGTGCCCTACTTCTGATTTAAAGACCGTTTTGTTTTCTGTGTGGTTGCGTGCACACAATACTTAAGAAAGAGAATAAGGTGGGGAGAGCAGTGGTGCACCAACATACTGATGTTTTCTTCCAGCTGAGAACGGATAGCATGGTACTTTTTCTTTTTCCTCCTGCCACTAGTTCAGGTGAAGAGGCCTGGACTTGGAAAGATGTGGAGGTTTGTTGTTTTTATAAGTCTGAAATTCATGTATGTAGTAAGTCTGAATTTCGTATGTGTAATAGTGCTGTGGTCTGAGTGTAAACTGTGATTCTGAAGGAGAGCTGCTTTTCTATTGAAAGATTCTGTATCACAGGTATGGGATACTGATGATTGGCCGGGATCTCCAGTATGTTCATAATTCAATGCCACTAGGATCTCAAATTCTAAGGTATTCTTAGTATGTATATAGTGTCTTGTTAGACTTCTGCCATGTACAAACCAAGTCAGGGTCTGTTTCTCTATCTTCAAACTGTGCAGAGTCCTTAGATGAGTTGGGGAGTCAGGAAATACTGATGCTGAGAAAGCAGAGTGCAAGTAGAGTTTGGAGAACTCCTAGAGAAAGCAGGTCAGTAGCTGCTTTGAAAATAAGTATAATTTTTTTGGTTGCAAATGAAATGTGACTAACAGGCAAGACTGATCTTTCTGTCATGATTTTGCTGCTGCTCTCTCAGCTAATGGATTTTTCCCCCCTCATATTAATAGTGATATTTTAGTGGAGGCTTAGGAAAAGATTCTAGTCCTGTTATCTTAAATTGTCTTATTCCTTAACAATAATTTTGAAGTTGCAGGCCTTCATTCTTTTGAATAACCTAGACTTGAAAGGAAGAAGGAATGCCTTTAGAAGTGTGTATATAAGTATATATAAAGGAATACATGGAAATAAAAAAGAAAAAATGTGAAAGCATATTATTTATTTACTTCTCTTCATCTGTGACTACTGTACCATCACGATAGATTCTGTTCCTGTGGTGGTGGTGGTAGTGCTTACAGCTGGAACCTTCTAGAAAACTTTGATTAACAGGAGGATACTAATAGAATTTTCCTTGAGCCACAGCACGTACTGAGTGAAGATATAAAAGAATGTGTCAGTCCTGTGTGCCCTCAGAGCAGTTAGCACAGTTCCAAGGCAGAACTCATTTGTGCTGTCAACTTACTAGCTATTTTCTCTCTTTCAGATAGGACTATTTTCTTGTAACTAGTTGAGAAAGAGTAAATTTGGCAGCATTTGAAAATTCTGCTGTCATCTTTTCCTTTAAAGTGGCTTCACAGAACTTCTAAAGTGGATGCTGAGTTTGAGTTTACCCCAAATCTTTCTTTAAAGTCATGATACTATAGGATTAAGAAGTATAGCTTTGGGGGGACATTCTCCAGTGCTAAGAAAATTCAGAGTTTGGGAGCAAAAGGAGCATTAGAATTGTTTCTGTAGCATGTTCTTCCATGTGGGAGAAGAAAAAGAGGTCAGTGAGAGAGGAGGTGGCATTTTCCTTCAAGATGCTATTTCTGTTCTAAGAATTAGTGAAGTGGAATATATTAACTATCCTGGTTTTGGCTGGAATAGAGTTAATTTTCTTTCTAGTATCTGCAACGGTATTGTGGTTTGAATTTAGCATGAGAATAATGTTGATAACACAAACTGATGTTTTGGTTGTTGCTAAGCTGTGCTTACTCAGAATCAAGAGCTTTTAAGTTTCATGCTCTGCCAGTGAGGAGCTGCATGAAGAGCTGGGAGGGAGCATGGCCAGGACAACTGACCCAAAGGCCAAGGAGATATTCCATGCCATATGGCATCGTGCCCAGTACATAAACAGGGGGAGTTGCCTGGAAAGGTCTGACTGCTACCTGGGAATGGGCTGGCCGTTGGTCAGCAGGTGGTGAGCAGCTGTATTGTGCATCATTGTTTTTTTCTTGGGTTTTAATCCTCTCTCTGTCTCTTTTCCATGCAGTTACTGTTGTTGTTGTAATGATGATAATAATAATAACATTATACCCAATTTCAGTTATCAAATTAATAATTTATATAATTATTGGATTATTGTTTAATTCACAATTAATTAATTAAACTATTAAATTATTATTGTTCTTCTCTCAGCCCATGAGTTTTACCTTTTTCCAGTTCCCCTCCCCATCCCACTGGAAGGGAGTAGGGGGAGGGATTAAGTAACTGTGTTGTACTTAATTGCTGGCTGGGGTTAAACCATGAAAACTGACAGCGAGATGTTTATTTAAATAAAGATTTACCATTTAATTGTTTCATATTTTATTTCATAATCTTGGGTTTATTCTACACCCTTCCTTTATGGTACCAAACTTTTCTTTAATATGGCAAAAAGCAATCTGTCACATGACAACCAACTTCCATAACAGGAAGCCTGCAAAGCTGCAAGATAAAATCTGACTGTCAAGGAGTAAACTCATTATAACGCCTTATTAGCAATATTTAAAGAAAACCAGAAAAATACAGGTAAAGATACTGTTTTTTACTTTATATTACTTATATTTTGAGTCTGGCAAAAACCTGTGAAAAATCTCTCGTCAGGGACAAATGCTACAGTGACACGGAGCCAAGAGAAAAGCTTTACAGTAGAAATCGTTCATTGACTCTGTGACTGCAAGTGTGGAAGAGCAGAAAGAATTAGATAACATTAACTTAAGAAACAACAACAAAGCCAAGGCACAGGATTGGGGTATAAACAGCTTTAACTGTATATATTCATTTCCAGTGGCTCTGAAAACAAATGGAAGATTACTAGGATCAGATTAACTGTAACAAATGCAAGGAAATGTATGAAGCGGTTAGAAAAGCTTTTTATAGTAGAGCAGTTAAATCTAGTTAATTGTGTTTGATTTTTGTTTTCGTAATTACTTCCATTGTTTTACTGAACTCCTGCTGAATGTCTGACATAGTTTAGCTGTCGTGGCGTAATTAAAAAAATAAACATATAGAAACTGAATACTAATGTGATTAGTGTTGTGTTACATGCTTTAATATATGTGCTGCTCATACTGGTTAAGAGCTGCTTCACGCTTAGCTGAGGAGATAATCCGTGATTTAAAACAAAGAAACAGCTCTGATAAGTTAGTGTAGTTAATGGAAGCATTTGACTGTATGTGAAGGCAACAAAGGTCGTTCTGTTCATAGAAGGTCCTGAGCAAGGTCACATGTCATAAGAAGGTCAAGAGTAAGTCTTTGCATTGAGAAACCCGCATTATTTTAATTCCCACTGTAAACCTCACATAGGTAATGTACAAGCTAGTAGCACTGTGGGCAGTAGTCAGGGATGAGCTGGCTTGAGGCTGCAGCATAAATGTCTTTTGAACTGCTCCTGTGCAGTAGGTTTTATAAACCTTGAACTGGTGTATTGTAGAAATGTAGAGCATCTGACATACTGACAGCAAGACATGACATGCATGATGTACATACAGGTAGTTTTTGTGGGTATTACTTACTGAATCAGATTTCTAGAATGCAATTATATGATGCACTTGGAGCACAATTGAAGGCCAAGGTAGAGCAATGCCCTGGAATGCATGCACTTTCCTGTATCTGTCACATAGGCAGAAAATCTGATTGTGTCTGGAGGAGTATAACTGAGACCATGTTTTAAACTGCAAACGCAACCATTCCCTTTCACTCTGGGACTAATTTTGATCTCCCTTGCTTTGAGATAAACCAAATAAAGATGGATGAAGTTGCAGATGCTCATTGTGGCTCAGTGAGATGTATCTGAAAATGCTAACACTGGCCAACAGATAAAGAAGCATGGACTGTTTTTTGATCAGAGTATCACACCTAAGTCCTGTGCTTGAATGGGCCAGTTACTCCTTCATACTTTTTTTTTTTTCCTGATGTATTTCATGCTCTGTATTTCTGAGTACAGGTGCTCATTTAGCACAGTTGTTGAGACTGAAAATTATCAGGAGGAACAGCACATGGGTTTGTGTAAATGAAGTGAACCATTTTACAGTGTTTGCTATTACTGAAAAGATGAATATGCCTCGCAATGTCACACCCTAAGTAGCTTCATTTTTACCCTGTATTATGAAACTGCATTCTAATGCCTTTTAGGCAGGTGACAGTCTGATTTAGTAGGGTTGTGCTTGAAAAGCAGTGGATACTGTAGGAGCAGTCTGAAAGGCAGTGGCAACCTCTTATGTCAGAAATGTGCTATCCTGTTTTGTGCTCAGCCCTGGCTCCAGCCAGTGGTTGTCAGTTACTTTGTTTTTGTGCCAAATGTCAGTCTGGCACCCGTTGAATTGGAAGGAAAACCAAGTCAAAGAACTGCAGTGCCTTCTTTCAATTTATTTTACCATGGCATATTAGGTAAAATTTTTTTCTGAATAAAACCAATAGTGAATACATGATTGAGTCCACAGCTCTTCCTTTAAGCTAAGCATCTTCATTACCGTTCATGGACCTTTTATATAATTGCTTGTGTAGGGGCTGCGCATGATGCATCATCTAATTTGGAAAAAAGTACTCAGCAGGTGTGGTGATTTTATACACTAAAAATGAATATTTAAGACCCAAGGGAAGCTATTCACAACTTTGGGGAGGTGGGGAGATAGTAGAAGCTTCATTTAAAATAGTTTATGGCTCTTTTAAAGCACTAATAAAAGAGGTATCTCAACATTTCCTAGGGTGATTCATCATAGGCTGACTTGTCTGTTTAGGATTTTCCCAAATGTCTTTCTAGTTAGATAAAAGATGCACATGAATGTGCAAAATGATTTGTCTGTTTTGTCTGAATGATGACAGTTTGTAGAAAACTGAATTTGCCACATTCCTAGTTTTCCTTCATAGCTGAATTGGGTGTTAAATGTTGCTCCTTATACCTTTTTGATTTGTTAGGATACTTTACATTCACAGGGCAGAAAAGCTGGATTCCATCCTCCACATCAACCTGTTCAGGAACTTAACTTGTATGGATATTTAAAAGAATATATAGGAAAAACCAAATTATTTCATAAATATGCCACCCCAGAATGAAGTAATCCACTACCAGCGTTATAACCCCAGGCCTCAGAGTCTGGTTGTCCTTACACCAGAAACTTGTATCAGTGTACTTGTAACAGCATGATTTCAGAAACATGTAGTGTTGACTCTGTTACATGTGGGTTTTACAGTGTCATTGACAGGAGCAGTGTGCAGCCAGTGCAGGTTGATTACAAGATGTGGCTATTGACGAATGACCGCGCTGGGGAGTTCGTATTTTCAAAGGTTTATTTTTCCGTGCACGGACTGATGTCAGTGGTGCATACCATGACACTAAAGGAAAAATAAATAAATAAATTAAAGATTTCCTACCTGACATAAGTGATTCTGTGCACTTTATGCTAGATATGCATATAAACACAGAAGCCAGGGAAATTATCAGTGGTTTTCAAGTAGGCATGTAAGGGACTTTCTTCAGAGTAGTTGTACAAGATATGTGATATAAGGAAAAGAAATGGAATGTAATCATTATCCAAATATAGTGAATAAAGATAAGAGTTCTCCACAATTTATCTACCAAATATGTGTCTCTGTCTAACACAGAGTGACTCTAATACCACAGTTGTTAATATTAAGTCTGTCCACATATTTTGTGCAAAATCTCTGTGGTGAGGCATTCATTCTGTTGAAAAGCTGACACAATGGAATGCTTTTTGTGCTGGCTCTGGACAAATTATAGTCCATTTTATCAGTTCCAAGGTCAGAGTACTATCATGCCTCTTTAACTGTAGAGTACTAAAGTGGGCTCTATTGAATGTTCAAGCAACAGCTGTAAGTGTGCCTGAGTACTGCAGTCAGGTACCTCCAGTATCAAAGGTTTTTGTCTGAACCCATTTCTCTTGTCTCCAGTTCTCATTTTTGCTGTAATTTAATCTCAGAATTTACTTTCGCTGCAATGTATTTGGAGCTGTAGAGCTCAGACATATTTTCAAGACACACAGCAGCCATTGTTAATATGTCACTGTAGAAATGCTTTCATTGCTTGTTTTGACTCTAGTGCTAGTTTAAGCATAAGTCAAAGGGCACTGTTATTAAACACCTTGTACTGCCAGAATCTGTGGGTTTTTCCCTATAATTTTTGTGGACCAGTTCTATTTTTAGAATTGAAAAACTTAAGCCCTTTCACCCAAAACCTGAACTAGATTTTCATGGACTTAATATCTGTTTCCCTCTCCAACTTGCCTATTTGTTTTTCCTTCCCTTTCAAACAAAACTGCAATCAATATGAAACATTATTTTTATGCCCTGCATGCCTACACTGGTGTGGGAATATTCATTTTCCTGTGAATAAAAATCATATTATTTTGTCATTTTGGCCTCTCTGAAATGCAGAACAATTATTTAAAATTAAGATCAGAATTATTTTTTCGTAATAAAAACAGTGTTACTCACCAGAATCTGCTTCTTTTCTCATGGCATACAGTTGAAAGCTCCTGATATCCCCTTTTTGAATAACTGTGTTTCCTTACCCATTTTGCACTTTCTCTTCTCCCCTTTAATATAGCCGTTCATCAGCCTTGGTTTTTGATGAGGAAAGTGGGTCATTTTAATAATATCCCTCTACCCTCAAACTTTGCCTTTCCTTTTCACTCTCTTGAGTTCATGACCAGCTGTGCAGCCAGCTCATTGATTCAGTGATGTGACTTTTGCTCTTTGGGAGCAGGTGAAGAAATATGGGTGCCTTTCTCTTATCTGCCCTGGAACCCCAGCACACATAGGCATCAAAGAACCCAGAGTTCCTGTAGAGTAAAATGAGGGGAAAACCCAAATAAAGGTGTTGTCTCTTGGTAAGATGGAGCTTAGTGTGTATTTAGGTGATATGATGTGTTTCACTGACTTACTGTCTTAGTCTGACTTCTAAAACTTGCTTTATTATTAAATAGTTGTGGATAATTTTGAGAATTACTGCCATTGCAGTTTCAGTAATGCTATTTTTAGCCTTGTTCTTTTAACTCTTTAGGAATGCTGGCATAGTCTATAACTTTCTGTAGAGGGATAAGCTGTTGAAATATTTTTTTCCTTTCCTTTTCAGGGAGTAATATGTGGGAGGCTGTGGACTATTTGCTTCCGACATAGGAACACCATTGGGTTTGGAATCTGCACTCCTGAGAGAATGCTGGGAATCTGCAGAGGGCGACGGAAATTCCTGGCTGCCTCTCTGACCGTCCTTTTTGTCCCAGCCATTACATGGATTTATCTGTTTGCTGGGAGTTTTGAAGGTAGGAGAGGAGTAATGGCTGAGGAGGGGTGGTGGGCTGTTGAATGATTTGTATCTGGGCAGATAAATGCAGATCAGTCATCAGTGATTTTATTTAAATAAATCTCGTTTGGCTTGTGTATTAAATAGTTCCCAAGGTGCAGATTTCAACAAAGGGCCTTCCTTACCATGTTCTCACTGCTGAGGTTGAGTTAATTACTGGCCACGGTTATTTAATTTTCTACTCATCTCTGAACTTTGAAAAAGTGAAGCAACCCCTCCACCCCACTACTTTACACATTTCTTCTCTGTATTTTCTAATTTTCAAAAGTTCATCTATCCTATGCCCTGTAAGTTTTTACTTTTAATTAAACGAGTCATTTCAAATGTGCCAAACACAGAAAATCAATGAATACCTAAACGAAATTTCTTTATATAAAATCAGTTTGAATCCACATCCATGTAAGTGGCAGTGGGTTTCTATAGGAGGAATATATTTCTGTCCCCTTCTTTCTTGAGGTGGAAATCCTCCAGTTTATAGGTACATTGACTTGCAGCTGTATAATGAGCACTTTTTATAATGAGGCTTGCATTAACCACTACTTTGCCTTTTAAATTTCCTGTCTGGTGAAGTTTTTCTTCTGGCCTTACCAAATTTCAGCAGTAATATTTCAGTTAGGTGAGGTTTGAAAATTCTGCCTCTCCTGGTTTTTGTTACTTTGTAGGTTTGGTTGGTTGGTTTGTTGTGGAGATGGAGCATTTTATGTTTGGCAATAGTAATTGTGTTATTTTGGCAAGAGTAAAAAAAACCCGTTCAGCCCTTTTAGTTATCTTAGCAAGAGGAAAGGTGTTTCAACCTTTTAAAAACTGTTCAGACACTATTTAACAGCCAGATAATTTTAAAAAGGCATTGTTTAAAATGTCAAGCTTCTTTCATGTAACCTTGGCTGACAACTTTGTGCTTTGTTTCGAAACAAAATGGATTTCCAGGTTAAATTACAAGAACATATAAAGATTTTCAGTGTATATTACATACACTTCTGAATTAGTTACATGCCAGGTACAAATGTTTGTTTATGCAAATTTATTTGATTATTAAAATTCTACCTTAATGTGCAGTAATCCTGTGAGCTCATTCTAGAATGAAACTCTTATGGAATTCATGTTAAATTGGAAATATAAGGGGTCCTGGCTGCATACTTGAAAACTAATGATCTAGCAGGCAGAACAGTACTGACTTTGTTTGATTTTTGAAAGCTGAGCAAATGCAGGCCTCACCTTTTTGCTTTTAGAAGACTATTATACTGCCTTGTGGTAATGACTATTTTAATTGTGTCCACAGTTGATAATGCCGTGGTGTTTTAAATTCCTTTGTGTGTAGAATCCTTTGTTTTTACAGAGAACTCAATACAAATCTGCTACATGGTATTTGAAGTGACTTTAAGCTCTCAGTGTGAATTAATCTTAAATGCAAACCAGGGAACAAAACCCATTACCTATTACAAAACCTTGCACTGGAAAAGGGCTGGAAATTATTTAGTTAGTAACTCTTTCAGTTACTTTTCTGTATCTGTTTTCTTTTTCTTTTTGGATGGGGCATTATTTACCCTTCGTTGGCTGAGAACTAAGGTCACTCAGGTATTTATTTAACCTCATCATTGCTAGCATTTTCCTTAACTTGTAGATATTACATGCAATAAATTAAAGCCATTTCGTTATTTTATATAACTTCTTGCTTTGTTCTCCTCAATGGTTCACGCAATTTACTCATGTTTTGAGCTCTCCATGGAGGTTGTAGTGAGGTGGGGGTGGCTTTATTCTCCCAGGTGACAAGCAATAGAACAAGAGGAAATGGCTTCAGGTTGCACCAGAGGAGGTTGGATATTAGGAAAAATTTCTTTGTGGAAAGGGTTGACAAGCACTGGAACACTCTGCCCAGGGAAGTGGTTGAGTCCCTGTCTCTGGAGGTATTTAAAAGAGGTGTAGATGTGGCACTTAGGGACATGGTTTAGTGGTGGACTTGGCAGTGCTGGGTGAACGGTTGGACTCAGTGGTCTTAGAGGTCTTCTCCAATTGTATCATTCTGTCATTCTATATAGTTGAGAAAAAAATAGTCTCACAACATCATTATACCTTGATTTGAAACCAACAGAAGTGGAGAGTTCTCTCTGTCTTCTGGCATTAGTTTCTTTGGTTAATCACAGCACTAAAATTTTTCTTTTCCATTCCTCTGGTTTTAGATTTGAGTAAATGGTTCTTTTTAGACTTTTCTCCACTAAATTAAAGATACCGTCAATACCTGGCATCTTCATATACTCACTTATTTATTCAGTGTGTAAGAGGCCTCAGGAGTCCTCTCATTAAAATCCTGCTCAAATCAGTGTGGGTTTTGGGGTCAGACAGGATTTCTTAGGCCTTTATTTGGTAGCGTCTTGAAAACCTCCAGGGACAGAGACTTCATGGCCTTCCTGAGCAACTTGGGCCACTGCTTGATTGCCCTCAGGTGGAAGAGTTTCTCCTCCTATATGTAGTTTGAACCTCCCTTGCTTCAATTTATGTCTGATGTCACCCATCCTCTCCCCATGTATCAGTGTGAAGAGTCTGGTTCTGTCTTCTTGCAACTTGCTTGTAGGTAGTAGGGCGTGCTGATAAGTCCCACAGAGCCCTCTTTTTCAAGCTGAACAAGCCCAGGGCAAGAACTTCAGCCCCTGTACAACTTCATAGCCCTATTCTGAATTTCATCAATGTTTCCTGTTTGGGACCCCAAACTGGACACAGTGTTCCAGATGTGGTCTAATGAGTATCAAGTAATGGGAAATGGTCACTGTCCTCAGCCTACTTGCTACGTTCCTGTTGATGATTTTTAATGTTCTCTACACCAGGACTGCAGAATTTTTCCCAGGAGGGCTAGTCCACAGTCTGTGCCATTATGAGAGGGTTAGTCTTTCCTAGGCGTTGTTCACTCCTTCTAGGTCCCCTGGGTGGCACCCTTGCCTGTGAGTTTATTGACTGCAACCTCCAGACTTGGTGCCATTTGCAGTCTCGATATGGGTGAATTCTGCGTGTCATTGATGAAAAGACTGAAAAGGTCTAGTTGCAGACTAGACACGGAGCAACTCCATGTGGAACTAACTTCCAAACAGAGCATGAATGAGTAACCATCACCCTTTGACTCTAGCATTCCAGATACTTTTTTACCCATCTGATCCACCCATATAGACTGTAAAATCCCAAATTTGATACAGGGATGCTGTGTGCTTTGTTGAAGGGAGATTGCATCAACTAGTTGTCTCCTCTTCATAGTCTTTTCATCACAGAAGGCAGTTGGGTTGGTCAAGCATGATTTACCTTTGGTGAATCCATGCTAATTATTGTCCTGCCAGGCCTGGCTATGTTTCTGTTTGAAGATACTTAACATATAGTAGTCAAATCACCTCTCTGTCTAAGGAAAAAAATGACCTAGCTGAGTTGTCATAGCAAAAACTTTAGTGTTTTTTTTCATTCCTTTGCAAGTTTTTTTCTTTATTTGTATGTTTCAGGGCTCTAGACTCAAATGTCTCTCTTTGGTATGGTATCTGCAGTGCTGTGTCTGCCAATTATATGTTCTTGATCTAATTAGGAATTGCATTGCTCATACATCTGTTTGTATCTAAGAACTTCAGTTATTCATTTGCCATAGCATGGTAGTGGGATCACATTTAGAAACCCTTTAAAAGCTTTGTTAGTGAATCTGTAATATAAAATATGCCTTAGCGCAGTCAGTTTCCATGTTCTGCTTTTGAAATAGTTTGCAATTCCTTAAGACAGAATTTTGTTTTATTTTGTGTTTTGTTCTGTTGTAAGCAAGTGCATGTCAGCCTGCTACTTCACAGTTGTCACTCAGGCATTGCCAGTAAGACCATTCCCTTAGAATATTCATTGGAGGTGGTATTACCCAAGCTGTGACAGCAATAGCTACTAAAAGCCTCATTAATCATGTATAAATGTCTATTAAGGTTATGAACTAGAATATTAAACATGGTATTGAATATTGTATAGCCTTTGAACATACTTGGTTACTGTTATTGTTTTTAATAATGCACACGGACAGCATAATTTCAGTTATCAGTTACACTGAATGAAAAAGCTAATTGGTCCAACAGTCTTAGATTACACTCAGAAGACAAAGCAATGGAATAGGAAGGGTGAAGAGCATTTAAAACAGGGAAGATGAAATAATCAAATAATACATGATGAATTTTCATTAGAAAGAAAATAGCAATTTCACTAACCAGCAGTAGCTTCATAAGTCGCTTCATTTTCCAAGCTATATATGCATGCACTTTCCTATCCCCTTTATCATGAATGTCATGTAAAATGGAAATAATTTGACCATGCTTTCTAGATTCCTGATTCCTAAAAAAAAAAAAAAAAAAAAAAATGTCCACTGTGACTTTGTGCCCTCAGCAGATTTCCAGTCAACTCTATTTGGACAGGTTGAAAATACACCTGAGTTACCATTCTCTGTGTGGTGGATCCACTTGAGGTTGTAAGTCCTAGAGTATGTGTGTAGGGCTCCTGTCCAGAACATATTTCACGGGAAAGGAAGAGCCAATAATGTAGCTTTAAGATGAAAAATAGAAAAGTTGTGTGAGATCATGCAGGCAGTCTGTGAGAGAACAGTTGACTCTTTTTTTTTTCACTGCCCGAGGTTACATTTTAAAAAATAGAGCCTGACTTCTTTCCTGGGACTTGCTTTCCTTGATTGTCCTCTTTTAACTCCAGACTTGGGTGACTATGATTGTCTGACAATTCATTTTAGTCAAAGTCATGTGTAGAGATAGATTGAAGCCAGAGTTGGGCAAACACCTCATCAAATACAATGAAAGAAATTGAAGGAAGGCTGCAAATACTCATCTTAGTATTTAAATGGATTCACTTTGATGCTGTTCACACTCTTTTTGAGTATGTTTCCATAAATATTCTAGTGAATATGTTAATTGGGAAGACTGTCTACAGAAACAATGAATATCCAATTTTAATATTCATAGGAAGTAGATTTTGAAGTCATATTTGTGAATACTTGAATCAGAAAACTGATTCTGGGATTTCAGCTTTATCCAGTTAAGTGCCAAAAGTTTATCACATGATCTGTGTGCATGATGAAAACTGCCTGAATTTTTAATGCTTGCAGTAAGTTAGTCATAGGAAGAGGCAAACAAATAATTAATTACTAAAATGTCTGTCAGACACTTGCAACTGACGAACAAACATCAGAAAATAATCCCTTTACAGACAATGTAATCAGAAAGGAGCAAATACTGGAATTGCTTTTTTTTATTACATTTCCTTCACTGGGCCTGAATTTATCTGGTATGTGTCTCAATAGGATTAAACAAGAAAACTTAATCCAGTGTCCATTTAAAATAGAAGCTTCAGCTTCTGTATTGATCCTGTCTATTTAATAAAGTTCTGAGAAAAAAGTTGTGAAAAGGGTGCCTCTGTATATAGGAAGGTTGTTACTGTGATGGGTACCTAAGCAGGTTTACAGGAGGTGTATTTTAATTAAGACTGGCTATCTTTAGTTAAGATAGCAACACCTTCGTATCCATTCTGGAGTAAATGATAGTGGTCTACTCCTGTCTTGTTATTTTTTTTTAGGACATAGAAAATTGTCATGTAAGAACCTCTATGTCTACTGCAATCACTATACCTTCTTAAATATATTTGGAGATCCCACAAGGATAAAATCAATCATGATAGTAAAGACCTCTCTCTGGCTTATGTGAAGTTTTGTTTGCTTTATCTTGGAAAACTTGTCCTACAAAATCCTTGTGATTTGGTTGTATAGAATACTGCTGAAGTTTGGTTAAAGGATGCTGTTGACCAGAAGGTCCATGCTATAAAAGCTCAATCTTGTTCCCTGCTCATCATCTTTAACTTGCAATTTAGTGTTCCCACATTTATTTTGTTTTGCAGACTTGAGAAGTCTTATCTGTCCATCATCTAAGATAAAATTAATAAGTGAATATGAAACGTACTTTTTCTCCCTATTATATAAAAGTCTGCCTGTGAGCAATGACAGGAAATTTTAAGTAGTTTCTGTAGCAAAACAAGAATGGCCTTAAGCCAAGAATCTCAGCCAAAATACAACTTGTTCATGAGAAGCTTTTGGAGGTCAAATTGTGGAGTTAGTGAGGAGCATGGATTTTTTTTTTTTTCTTCTCAACCACTCTTTCAATTAAACTAAATACTTACAATGCTGCAATACCATTTTGTCTTTGACTAATAAGGTCCACTATAGCTCAGTGCCTAAATGCAGAAGTCAGTGCTGTTTCTTCTTTAGCTTGCCAGGAGTTTGAATCCTTAAACGAAGATGCTATCATCTCAGGAAAAGCCATGAATCTTGCAATGGACACTTCTTTTGTCAGTGTGCTCTGCCAAATGAAAGCAAGTCTGCATTGCTTTTTTTTGCATTGCAGTATACAGGGGACACACATTTTCTTTTGACACTCATCTTCTTAAGTACATGCTTATCCTTTCATAAAAGTAAAGGGAGCTGTAAGGTTACCTGCTTGCCTCTCTCTGCAGTCTCTTGATTGGATGGAATGTTTCTTTGTTTCTAAACACCAGTTTTCTCTTGGCTTTCTTTTTCTAGTCAGCTTTTAATTTTTCATTTCTGGCAGAAACATAAAGGTCAGAATGAAAAGGAATTCTTTGAGCAGGAATAAGGGGCCAGCTTCTTTGGGACAGCAGCTTACTCTGAGTATAATCTGTGGGATTTCTCAAGGTTTTTGTTTTATCTTTGTCTTCCTCAGTCTGTGAACAAACTTTTGGGAAAAATGCTGTCTATAAAAGTTGCTTTACACAAAGGTGAGCAAATTTCTCCCAAGAAGAAGGGATATCTGGATGCCCAAATTCTATTGGGTCTGTGTGGAAGACTAACAGTAGGAGAGCTGTTTCCTGATTATTCCTTCTTTTTTTGTTTCAAAGATAGGTACTTACTAACTTCATAGTCAAAACATGTTTTTCTGTAGAAAAACAGAAAAGCAAGATGAGCTTAAATGTCTTTTTTCAAAGAACCCAAGAAGTACTGCTTGGCTTTTTGAAACAAAATGTGCAGTATAAGTAGACCAGAACTCCTTTGAGTGCTGGAACTAATGTAGCCTGACTTGATGTGATTGATGTCATGCAGCTGATTGATGTTGAAGTTGCTTTTCCTACAATTAGGGCATTTATAAAATCTAGCTCCCATATGGATCTCCTGGTACCTAAATAAATCTTGAGCTCATGCTGCAGTATATTTCTCAGTGGTGGAATGTATAGCATTTCTCATCTCTCTCTCTGTGTTCCTGGCAACTGTGGAAGCTTCATTACATCTGACTTCTTTCCTTCTAATAAAGTAATTTAAAATTAATCAGTGAGCTTTGGGGGCAAACAGGCAAGCAGGTCAACAAATATATATGCATAGGATGAAAAAATATCCAAAACAGAGATATTTTAAAAGACTGAAATGAAAACTTAGGTTTTGATTCTCAGAACAATTAACTAAGGTTGTTTAATTTTTGTGGAGGTTTTGGTTTTTTTTACATTTGTGTGGGGTTTTCAGATTACGAAAAAGTTTGAAGTCAAAATCTTTCTTGTTAGACAGTAAATTGAATCTCTAGTGCCTTTTGGTACTTTTGAAACTTATATTTGGGACATTTAAATAAATGTGTGTAATACCAGCAGGAGAAGGAGTCAACTTAAAAATAGATTCAAAGAAGTCATTCAAATTCGTCACGTATGGTCATTCTTATGTCCTGCAGGTAATGCTCTGGCATGGATTAGGAAAAGCAACTGATTGGGAAGGTTAATATCCTGTTATTGCATGGATATGGTTTAGATAGGCTTGGCTTAAGAAGACCAGTATCTTCAACATATCTCTTTTATTCCCTCCTTATCCTTTTCAAACATTTTTTCAGACATGATGGCCATTAAATTTTTCAGCTGAGTAATTATTTCCTCCCCTTGAGGTTTTGCCTCTCTTGTGTTGCTTTGTAATTCTTCTTTTTAGACTTGAAAGAAGGTGTTTTTTTTAAGTATCTAGGTATCCTTGGGCAATTGAGTGAAATGCACAGCTAACTTCAAAAACGTGGGCTGACAGCAGTCATCCTGGTTCACTCAACTTTGTAGGTACCAACAATAAGTGGAAAACTTGATGACCTGGAGACTCATATGTTTTTTTGCCTGAGATTCTCTTACTGTTTAACCATGTTCAAGCCATTTGAACTATCCTGCTGTCATGATTTTTTCCTAACCTGTGGCATGACTGTCCTTCTCTATAGTTCTGTGAAACTGGCAAAGTTCAGGATGTAAAAAGCAAGGTTTTAAACCTCCAAAAAAACCTCCAAAAAAAATTAGAGAATCGTCACATTTCCCTAAGTTAAATTCACAGTCCAAAGGAGAATTTGCTTCTGTTTGGTATATTTACTTTTAAAAAATTATAGGCCTAGTTAAAATATTTTACTGTCCCAATAAAGTGTTTCCTAATGAGATACTTTTTCCAGTAAACTTGTAATAATGGGTCTATACCTATCCAAAAGAAGAGGTGTGTGATCTGCTCTGTGCATACTGCTTCCTGAATTCTCCAGATGCCCAGTGAAATCACCATCACCAGTGGATGCTTTCAAACACCTGGAGTAGCTTACCAGCTTGGATTTATTAATCCTGAATTGAAAACCAAAAATGTGTATCTACAAAATAAACTGAAGATGTGTTTGTAGTACAGTCAGACCTGCGTGTGTTGGCTCTAATTGAGCAAGCGCAGGTACTATTAGCAGTAGAAGAAACATGGGCAGCTTGTGGGCTGTTTTCTAACCAGTGAAACCTGGGCCCCTACATCTTCAAGGTGATTATTGTTCTTCCTAAGCAGATTAAAACCAGTGCAGTTATGGGTGGTGGTGCTACAATAGCATCCTCATTTGGCTCTCTAAACACAGGATTGAAGTTGTCATGGTGTAGTTTAATATCAAAGGATGTTGCATACAACTCATGTAATATATAGAGGATTATTTCTGGAGCTGAAATAAAGCCATAGCTAATAAGATAGAATTATTCTTGTATGCTGGAAAGCTCTTGAAGAAATTGCTGGAATAAAACATATGAAAGAGGTATCTCTTTATTATGTGATTAAGTAGTTGCGTTTCTCCCCACTTTTTTCTTCCTTTCCAATTTTTCCTATTTTATCTTTCATCTTTCATTGTTTACATGTCAGTACTTCTCTCCTAGTGTAGTTGCAGCAGTCTTTTGTTTAATTTGTGTTTCAAAATGGACCTTGCAGACAAATTTGTAGATTTGTCTTAAAATCACACAGAACAGTTACTGATTTTTTTTATTGACTTCTGCAGATTTGTAGATTTTTACCATCAGAGTGAATGTTAACAATCAATGTCTCTAACATCTTGCATAGTGCAGGCTGTATTTTATTGTAGAGCTGATAAAATAATGCTGGCTGGTAATCTTGCATCTGACCCATGCATTCTTGATACACCAAAGCTTTTCTTCCTGCCTTAAAGCCGGTGGAGGATTGTAGCACATCTCTGAATAAATTATTCCACCTTGTTAAAAAATACATGCTTTAAGCCTTTTTCAGATATTTCTGGCTTCAAGGTAGGAAGTGAAAGGTGAGAAGTAGATGAGGAAAAAAATAATATAAAAGGATCATTTTAACAGTTTCAGTTTCATGTAAAATAAGCGGCCATGATGATGAGATATTGCAGTACATAAAGTGCACTGCAAGAAATATCACCTTGAGAACTGTAGATGAGAGTGCTACAGTGCTACAGTTACGAGGACATATACCTGTTTAAAAAAAGAGATAAATTTATAGGATAATTTCTAACCTTCCCATAGCTAATAGAAGCTAGTTATCAGAATGATCGGTTGCCACCCTAGTCCAGAAAAACTAATTTCCCAAGCAAAATATTTGTTTTGGCCTCCAGGTTACTGTACCTTTTTACTTGTGAAAAATAACCCCTCAGAAAGGATCAAATAACAGTTTCAGCTGTGGGTAAAGAGTGTTCATTAAATTTAAGAAAAAATATTTATTTGGGCACTAATTTGGCAACCAATTATTCATGAGATCAAGACTTATAAACTTATATTTTATCAATATTGTTATCTTGATTCTGCAGATAAAACATAAAATCAGTGTACAGTGTTTACAAGTTACCTTTAGGGCATTAACAAATGGAAGATTTCTCATCCATTTTTTTCCTTGCATTAAGGCATTCAGTGTCCTAGAATTGTACTGAACTCATACCACCATGTTATGACCTGCCCTTGAAGGTGAGGGTAACTCAGGTTCTTGTTAATAGATCCTTTGGGGCGGATTAGAGTAAAACAACACTGACTGATTGGTGTTTGTAAATATAAATATGTAGGACTTATTTTAGAACAGTTTGGTTGCAATGGAAAGGAGATATGTAGCCATTTTTGTTATTATTATCCATAGTAATATAATAATATAAAGGTATGGAGGTACCACTTAAGAAAATAAATAAGGAAAAGAAAGAAGAAGAAAGAAAGCATAAGAGTAGACAGTGGAGAAGAAAGATATCACCACCTATGGATCCAGTGATGAGACTTGATTGTTGCAATTTTGGTGCCCATTGGTTGAAGTGATGGTCACAGTCTTGATCCGTTGTGGGTGGGGAAGCCCATGAAACACAAAGTCCAGGGGGTTAGTATACCCTTAGGTTGAGGAGCAATGCCCGGGCACCTGCCCTGCGGGGGAAGTTTTACACTGTGTGGCGCAACACTGTGGATCTCTTGCAACACTGGATCATGTGCAGTCGTCTGGTGGAAGGCCCCAGAAATGAGTCTGGGTGCACTTTGGGGGTCTTTGATGGTTTATGACACCTTCTGAGACATGGCAGCTGCCTCTCCCCCCGCTCTGCTTCTCGTTTGCCTTCTCCCTTATCGGGCTCAAAACCCGGCTTGTAGCCTCTGGGGGTGAGTGTGCACCCTCTGTGTCTTATGTGGATCAGAAGTTTCACCACCACACACAAAAACCTCTCCTTTTCCCCCTCTGTTGGGGGCAGGGGGTGCAAACCTGGCCTCAGACAAGCAACCTGCCGCTTTTGCAAATGGTCCATTGTTTGAGTCATTAACCATTAACATTTCAGCATCTCACACACTGTTTTAATATTCACAAACAGTAAATTTTCCACCTGTCATTGGATTTAATTTAACCTAACTCTCTGATTTTGGTTGTTAACTTTAGCGGGAATAATATTTTTGGATGAATGGGTGCCATAAAAGTATGCTTGTCATTCTCTACTAATCAAGCTATTATAATGTGTATCTCAAGGGATCTACACTGACTTTAACAGAGAATTCTTTTGGTCTGAGAATGTAATACGCACAGAGTGTTTTCTAGGAGTATTAACTATAGGGGATTTAGCTATTTCACCTCTTGCTTCATTGCATTACAACCCAAGAGTTGAAGGTAAAAATCTCAACAGAGAGGTTTTGTTTTGTAGAATATTCTTATAGAAACCAAGTTTAAAAATTCATCTGCACAGCTACACATAATTATTGGTTTCCAAGGAACTCCAGCTAACTCTCTTCAAAGCTTTGCCAATATACGCAGAGGTAAGTAAGTCTGAAAATAACAATTATCTAACTTATTTGAGTTGGGTGAAGGTATTAGTTGCTTGCTCATGTACACCTGAATGGACATGTGATGAATTAAGTGGTCTTTCCTGTAGAATGCAAATACCTTTAACCAAGCAACTGAAATCTACTATTTATCTCCTTTAAATTGTACAACTTTGTTTGCCCAAGAACTGCCTCATAGTAACCTGACTCCAGAGTTGCTGATGGTGACTCTCAGCTTCATTCTCAGTTTTTTGCTTTAGGAGATTTAAGAGCAAAACATACCTCAGTTATTTTTATCCCTTTTTACTCCCACAAATTTTAAACATTCACATATGCCCCCTTTCTCTTCAGCTGCCTTACTTTCACCTCTGTGATTTGATATTAATAGCAAAGATTAAGCAGTTTCAGTTCATCAGAAAAGAGATATTAATCATCATCAGGCCCAGTGAGAAGTTTAATTTATCGCTTCTCTTTTTTCACTAAGCTCTGGTGGCTGTCAGTCGCACTGATGTCTGCGGGACATTTAATACTCTGCTTCCAAAGATGCATTTCAGTGGTTTCTCTCCTTTTATTTCCTCTGTCAGTCTCAGTGAGTTTCATCATTGCAGGCTTTAATTGAAGACCACTGTCAGGAGATGGAGAGAAGAACATTATTTCTTCAACAAAGCTGCTTCTGGGGCTCATGGTTTTTATTGTATTCAGGAGGAAGATGGGTTAAATCAAGATACCGTAAACTATGGGAATTGTTCTTTTGGTACGTGACTCACTACCTGTTCCTGTGAAAAATTCCATATCCTCCCTGTCCCCAGCTCCTGTATGTATGCATTTATTTATTTTGCTCAGAAGTGTGGTTAGATTTGCGGTGCAGTATGGATGTAGAGCACACTGGAATAGGGAATGACAGGAAAGAATCCACAGAGAAAACTTCATAAATTACACCCGTGCAGTTATACCAGTCATTGTCATGGGTAACATCATTGCAGCAGCAAAGGAATGGCTTTTGCCAGCTCAATTAAAACAGCTTCCAAAATGACATATGTACTAGTAAAAGCAGTCATGTGAGATATTGTACCAGTTGACATAGCAATAGCTGTTTAAAATAATGTGTATCTTAGACTGGCATCATGTATCCTAGAACCTGCCTTACAAAGAAGCCCTAAACTTCTTTTCTGAGATTGTGCTGCTGCTGTCACCTGTTGGCTGCAGTCAGACAGTGAAGAACTGTCTCTATAGGTGTTAATGTGCAATCTGCATATCCCATCTACTTCAGGGGGTTTACTGGCCCCTGGTTTTAAAAGCAGAAGCTCTCCATTAGGAGCACCAGGAACTTACAATTTCTAAGAGAAGAACAGATCAAAATAAGACAAAGGAACACATGGAGCTCAAAAGAAAAATGATAAGTTTTCTAGTGTGTCAGATAGACTTCATGTATTAGATAGTGGATTTGTTGGCTGAACAGTGAGGTTATTGATTAATTTGAACAGCATATGCTGTGAAAGCATTTAAGTAACATTTTAAGAAGTTCGTAATTGCGAATGCTGCCATTCTTGCATTACTGGCTTTGAGTTCCTGGGTTTCAGTCAGCATTTCTCCCTTGGGAAAAACAGACCCCTTCAAATTTGAAGAGGATCCAGTTGAGCATCCAAGAACTTTACTCCAGAATCTCTCATTACTTTTTAAAATCTCTGTAGAAAAGATGGCTGCTCAGCCTGTTACTTCTCTGTACTGGGGGATTGATTTATTCCATCTTGCCAGGAAGACTCATGTATAACTGCATTTTCTTTCACTTCCAAAAAGGCCTTTATCTACATTCCTCACTTGGGATGAGTCTTGGAACTGCAGTAGTCCTCTAAATTTTCTAGGCGCATAAACTTCCTGAGCTGTATTAGAAATGGCCCTTTAAAAATAACTATTTTTTTATATTAGTAGCCATTTTTCCACCTTGGCATCTAAAGCCAAAATAGGCCAGTAAATTCAGACATTAGAAAAAGTTCAAAAGTGCAATTGCTACTGCTCAAGAAAGGGCAGAACCTTTTCCACCAGCAAATCTACAGCGAATAGTGCTGGTTTTCTTCATTTGGCATAATAATTTATTTTGCAGGTTCATTCAGGGGACCCAGATCTAGAATAATACTGTCAACTTGAAGCAAAGCACATTGGTAATATTTGTTTAAAAAAAAAATGTTTACACCATACTGCAATCTGTGAATGTATCTGATGTGCAGAGAAGGATGAGACATGTAATTTCCTGTGTTTTTTTTATTGAGGGTAAGGTATTGCCTGTGGAAACAAATTGTTTGGGAAAACATTTGCGTACTTAAACAGACTTATATTTCTAATAACTAAATGGTTGTTTACCTTACATATCCAGCAGTACATTACAAGGATTAGGAAGATCTTATATTATTTGAATATTGTTTAGAAGTATTCCACTAAGGTCCTGGCACATGTCATACTTTGACTACACATAAATAATGGAAAAATCTGAAGCATTTCCAAACAGTGGATGTTGTTGTACTAATTATCATTTGATTGCACAAAAGTAACATACTTGATATAGCAGCTATGGTGGAATAGAGACTCTGCTTAGAGGTATACAGGTAATGGAAAGCTTCAACTGATTTAAGGATTAGCCATGGTAATTTTATGTGGTGCTTGTTTGAAGAACCAGATTTTCAGCATTTGAGAGCAAGAATTGCAAAAAGAATTGGTGAGGATTGGAAACTGTTTTTAGTGCATCTCACAGAAGAGATGTTCTCATGGTGTGGTGAAAACTGAGAATGTGAGAATTTAATTAGGGATGGAGAAGCTAATGAATGAGAGTGAGGAAAGAACAGTTCTCAGGTGTTATTGCCACTTGTCATAAACAATTTCTTGGTAGGAAGCTGAATGGAATACTTGTGAGCTGGGTGTTTTGTAATAATCCAGGCAGGGAGAGAAGACAAAGGAAAAGATACGTATGCATTGCAAGTTGTGGGATGGAGTAAAAAAAGGGGGATTCATATGGAAAAGAGAGGGTATTATCTTGAGGACTCAGGAAGACACTGAGTCCTGTTATGAAAGCATCATTTGCAATATTACTAAAAACAGCCTCCCTGTGGTGCACACTAACTGTGTTGTATTTGAGCATCAAGAATGTGTGAAAGGATTCAGCATCATGAAAATGTGCATGTTGTTATCCTTTCCAGTTTATTCTTCTGGATTTCAATCTTTTGCAATTACAGGGAATTTTTATATGTGGTATTTATTCTAAACATGAAAGCTACCAGTCAAACTTGCAAATTGATGATTGATATTTGGTAGTCATCAAGTGTTTGTGGATTTAACTCAATCAGTGTTTTAAAGTTGTAGGAAAACCTACTTATTTGGTCCTCTCAAGAGTAAATATAACATAAAATGAACAATATATTGAACAGAAAGAGGAAAGTGACCCTGTAAGTGAGGCATTTTTGGTGATGGCTGATGCAAGGATTATTTATGGCTAATTTTAGCCTCCCTAGACCTCCTAGCACTTTTTATTGTCAGTCTAGCTGAAGAGCAGAGGCTTTGCATCATCAACCCTCCAGTAAGACAACTCGTGGTTATGTGGTTAAAAATAATATGAAGAATAACTGAAAGACAATGACTACAACTTGATAAGGAAGTTGTATTCTGCCTTTGTACTCCAATTAACAGTCCCAGTGTATCGCAAAAAGCTTAAGAAGTAAATACAACACTTATGTTTTGGTTAATTGTTTTCTATGCAAATATAAAAGGACAAGTACACTTCTGGATATTGAAACAGAAGAAAAGGAAGAAAAGTTAAGAGACTAAACTGAAAGAGTCAATATTGTTTCAAGATGGCTGGTTGAAAAAGAACATGAGATAATGGCTGTGAGATTCCAGAATATGGACAAAAACACATTCCTACTTAATACTATTGATTACTTGTCTCCAAATAAAACAGCAGAATGTTGATACCGAGTTGATGTTGATATCAGCTAAGGATACATTAGAAAAAACTAAACAAAAGATCTTTGCTTCTTAAGGTAGCAAAAATAGGGTAAAACAGATCAGAACTTCCCATAAGCAGTAATGCAAGGTGTTTGAACTATTATTTCTGAAGAGGTTTGTTGAGAAAACCGTGTATCTCAGCAGTGTTCTAAAGCATATGGAGGATGGTCAAACCTCTTCCCTAGATGTTTAAAGAGAGAAAGGGTGATAATTAGTGAAATTCTAGGGAAGACAAGGACTGCACATTTGTATTCAGTACTTCAAGCTGACCAGACTTTTCATTGCATACAGAAGTGGATTTGATCAGAACATAACAAATTACAGGCTGAAATTGCAGCAGTGGGAGATTTAGGTAGAGTTTGACTGGAAAAAAGCAGAAGGCATGTGAAGTGTTCTGATAGATTGTGAACAGGAGTTGTGGAATCTCCACCAGAGTCCGATGGCAGATTGGTTCAGTGTTGGTAAGTGTAAAGTAAGGCACCTTGGGAAAGAATAATTTTAATTCATTGTAGTGGACTCCTTGGTGGTTATCACTGCTCTGGAACTAAATATTGAACTTTCAATACATGTTTTTAGGAAAGCTGAATTTGATACTGGACGATAGTAGGCAATGTCAATAGCTATGGCCAAAACTTGATAGACCTTGCTAATTATTAGAATGGAAGACTTACTTGTGTTTTTCATTTCCTTTACCAAATTGAGAGCTTTCTAAATACACAAGACAGGACAGAGCTTTCCACATGAACAGATACTGTTAATACCAGGACAAATGGTTTTTATCAGATCAACAGTACATTTAGGATGGAAACGAGAGGAAAATATCTGTTCATCAGATCCATATACTTCTGGCACTGTCTCTCAGTGGGATTAATGAAATGCAAAAAGTTCTCACTAGTTTTAATGCAGAACTCAAGCTGTTTAAGAAAGGGCTTATATGATATTTCAGCCTGGGACAACTGGGCCTTGGCTCAATAACTGAAAAGGTCCCTTCTAATCCTATGTGGTATCTTGGCAAATATATTCCCTATTTGCTTCATGGAGCTTTCTTTGGTTGCACTGAACAGTCAATAAATAATCTTCTTTGCTAGAAAAGGTGTATTATTTGGAGATTATGATTTGGATTCTTCGTGGTTTTAAAACACCATTTTTAAGGCTTAAAGCAGCAGCAGAGCTGATTATTTAGTAGTTATTACTTGATGAGGTAATGACACTTGCCTTATTTCCTGAGTACTTTTTGATCTACTGATGAAAAACACTCTGTAGGCTAGGTAATGTTATTGTTAACAATAATGCAGTGTTGGGAACTAATTAGTCACACCAGCCTTCTTTGGCAAAAGAAAAGAAGTGTTGTTGGAGAAAAAGGAATGCTGTTAAGCTTTAGGAATGCTTATTTTGAGTGACAGTCTCACTGTGTAATATGAACTACTCAAAGCACTTGTGTGCACTTGTGTGGGAAAGTGGATTTCTTTCAAAGTGGTTCAGGGTTTATTTGGTGTGTGTGGTCAGGTTTTGGTAGCAGAGGGGCTACAGGGGTGGCTTCTGTGAGAAGCTGCTGGAAGCTTCCGTTATGTCCAACAGAGCCAAGGTCAGCCAGCTCCAAGATGAACCTGTCTCTGGCCAAGGCCAAGTCCATCAGGGACAGTGGTAGCACCTCTGTGATAATAGAGTCAAGAAGGGGAAAAAATGTTATAGAAACAGCAGCTGGAGAGTTGACAGAAAATATGTGAGAGGAACAACACTGCAGATACAGGTCAGTGGAGAAGAAAGGGGTGGAGGTGCTCCAGGTGCCAGAGCAGAGATTCCCCTGCAGGCTGTCCCCCTGCAGCCAGTGGAGGTCCTACATTCCAGCAGATCAACACTCCCACCCAACTTGGTTCTATCTGCGAAGGGGCTGAGGGTGCCCTTCATCCCCTCATCCAGGGAGTCAATGAAAATATTAAACAGGACTGGCCCCAGTTCTGAGCCCTGGGGAACACCACTCATAATCAGCTGTCAGGTGGATGTAATTGTTCACCATTCTCACCACTCCCACTCACCACTGTTCACCCCTCTCTGGGCCCAGCACCCAGATGATCTGCTCCATGTCCTTTGCCAGCACCAAGGTCAGGTTGACAGTCCTGTAGTTCCCTGGATCCTTCTTCTGACCCTTCTAGTGGATGGGTGTCACATTTACTAACCTCCAGTCCTCTGGGACCTTGCTGGTGAGCCAGGATGGCTGTTAAATGATTGAAAGTGGCTTGGCAAGCCCTTCGGCCAGCTCCCTCAGTACCTTTGTGTGAATCCCATCCATCAAGATGACAACAAAAGATGTTACTACAAATACATCTGCAACAAAGGAGGGCTAAGGAGTATCTCCATCCTTTATTGAATGCAGAAGAAAACATGGTGACAAAGGATGAGGAAAAGGCAGAGGTACTTAATGCCGGCTTTGCTTCGGTCTTTAATGGTAAGGCAGAGCTGTGTTCTAGTAATGTTCTCAGAGTAGAGAAAGAAAGAAAAGAAAGAAAAAGGAAAGAAAGAAAGAGGTGATCCATCAAGGCTTTTACTAGGAAAAGCAGAGTAATTTGAGCACCATAACTATTATTATCCAGAGAAGTGTTTGAATTCTTCTGTTTCTTTCAAGTTTCTTTTATTTGAATGGGGAAATATTTCCTGGTTTCATATTTTTGTGCAACTGCAGCTGCGTGGTTGTGGCGGGTTGACCTTGACTGAATGCCAGGTGTGCACCAAAGTTGCTCTCTCACTCCTCTTCTCAGCTAAAAAAGGGAGAGAAAATATAACAAAGGCTCATGGATTGAGAAAAGGACAAGGAGATATCACTCACCGGTTACCATCACAGGCAAAACAGACTTGACTTGCAAATCAGAGTAATGAGAAATATAACCCAGTCTTAAGAACAGCTTCCCCCACCCCCTCCTTCTTCTGGGGCTTAACTTTATTCCTGATTCTCTACCTGCTCCTGCCGAGCAGCACAGGGAATGAGAGCTGTGGTCAGTTCATTACACATTGTTTCTCCCTCCCATGGAGACAGTCGTCCATTAATTTCTCTAGTGTAGGTCCCTTCCACAGGGTGCAGTCCTTCAGGAACAGACTGCTCAACCATGGATCTCCATGGGGGAAATTCTGCCTCACCATGGTCTTAATCACAGGCTGTGGTGGAACCTCTGCTCTGGCACCTGGAGTACCTCCCCCTTCACTGACCTGGATGTCTGCAGAGCTGTTTCTCTCACATATTCTCAATCTTTTCTCTGGCTGCAGTTTCTTCTGTGCAGTAACTTATTTTCCCTTCTTAACTATTATCCCAGAGGTGCTACCAGCAGCAGGTCCATCTTGGAGCCATCTGACATTGGCTCTCTAGGATATGGGGGAAGTTTCCAGCAGCTTCTCGGAGAAGCCACCCCTGTAGGTCCCTGCTAGCAAATCATGCAAACCCCATACAGGGGGAGAACGTTTCTTCAAGAGTCTCTTACAGATAGTTGTGCCTAATGTCTGTAGTCCCTAATTTCTCTACCCCTAATTCCTTACTTTTTATTGTTATACTCAACTTATGTTTGACTTCATAAGAGACTGTGACAAGAACAGTTCATCACAGAAGGGAAAAAACATTTAAGTACTTTGTTGCACTTTTGAAGTTACTGGTTCCCCTTTCTTCCACTTTGCTGTTTTCCAAAGAACACGCTGCATGATCATTCTGACTACCTCAGCTTGGGGGACAAAATTGAAGGCGATTTCCCAATGTCCTGGATTACTGAGAATTCTTAGTGGTTACTATGGCTTTTATGTCTTTTTTATATTGTTTGCTGGTCTGGTTTCGTGTAACACTTTCTCTTCTGATCAATGATGAAGGTAAAAGCAACAGCAATAAAAAAGAAATTTACCACTGAAACTCTTTTCCCTCTGACTTTCCTGCTTTTACCATTTCTTACTGCACCGCAGCCTGTCACTGCCATGGTCTATTGCTCACTTGCATGTTCATCCATACCCCTGTTTTTTCTTTCATGTTTATGGTTGCTTACCTTCTATCATCTTCAGCCTCACTCAAAATCCTGTAACTGTTTTCCTCTTGTACTTGCACTGGTTCACACATCCCTCTTTCTTCAGTGTTTACACACCTTGAACCATTTTAAGCCTTTTGTGTTGCACTTCTTTTTCGTGCTTCATTTCACTCTGTCTCTCTGTCACACATGTTCAATTTTCTCTGTTTTATTACTGAATTCCCAGGGACATATTTGCAGTACTGCCTAGTGGGAATAAGGGCTGCTATTCTAGTATTTCTCTAATAGTGTTTATGTTCCTTGTTCAGCACCAATGATGATGTGATCAGAAAATTTTAACCACTGCTTGTTTCCCTCCACATGTGCATAATTAGTTTTCTTTCTCTTTAAAAACATATTTCCATTTGCTTCCTTTTTTTTTTAAATTGATTTTCACTAGAAAAAAAACAGGCTTATTTAGGAGATATAAGATCTAGAAACATTGTTCAGCAAAGTTATAGTGTGTTCTGTGTGGAAGACCCAAGGAGCCTAGAAATGGAGCTAAAAGAGAAGAGTGCTGCATCCTCCCAGGTGTAATAGATAAGATCCAATATGGCTCGGATGTTCCTTTCTATACAAAAATTACATTTCAGAATTGAGGTCATGCAGATCAGTTGGGCGCAGTTCATCTGTCTGTTGCTTTCCTATCCTTTGTATTCTGCTCTCTAAATACTTGCTTAGCTATACTTAACATAAAAAACCCCAACCACCAACTGCAGTTCATGTTACTGTGTTAGAAGTCCTTTTTATATGATAATAAATTATCCCCTTTATGAGTAAACTTCTCCTAACCAACATAGCTTTCTGTTCTTTTTTTTTCTAACATACTCTTCAGCTGTGTGGTTTTTTTTGATCTGCTGTATTTGCAGAAACTTATATGCTGGTAAGGAGCACTTATGTTTAGGGCTTCCACTGAAGAAAATGTGATGAGAAGTCATACGGCTGGCCAAGATAAACTAGGAAATAAGATTTTCAGATAGTTGAAAATTTCTTCCCAAATCCATGCACTGCTTCTCTCTGGTCATTTTTTAGCCTGTTTATAATGAAGTTGGTGAGACACTGGAACAGGTTAGCCCAGAGAAGCTGTGTATGCCACATTATCAGAAGTGTTCAAGTTTGGACAAGGCTTTGAAGCAACCTGATCTAGTGCAGGAGATCCCATTGCAGGGTGTTGGACTAGATGACCTTTAAAGGTCTTTTCGAACTCAAATAATTGTATAATTCTGTAATTCTATCTTGAACTAATGGTGGTGTTGTGGAGGGTATTTGTACCTAGAGTTAGCTAGTTGCTAGATGGTTTTAGTGTTACTTCACCACAACTAAGAATAAATAAGAGGTAGGACATTATTCTCCTTCACAAAGAGAAGAAGCTCTGTCTCTTTTTCAGTAATTTATGATGAAAGGGCTGGTGGGGAAGGGATGCTGGGAAGGAGATGTTCAGATGTTTTATAGAAATAAGCAAAGCAATTCATACGGGATTGTAAAGCTCCAAGTACCTCTATGTTGCATTTAAAAACACAGTTGAAGCACTGCTGTTGCATATCCAGTATCTTTGCTTCTGTTGGTAAGGTGGAATGTGGATATTTTGGGATTCTGTGTGCTGCCCGAGCCGATCCAGCCTTACTGGTGTCCGTGTCTGAACTAGTTAATGAAAACATCTCTGGTGTGTCTGCAGTTCAAAGCTGCCATGACCCATGACCAAAGTTGCAGAGATAATGGTTAGTCTGATGGGAGTAGCAGCAAGAAGGGAACCTAAGAGTAGTGGGGCTGAAAAACCAGTAGAGGTGACCAGAGGCCTTTCCAAGTGATCTGAGCTACTGATCCATCCAGTTATGTCCTGCCTCTCAGCCAGCAGCTGCTTTGCTTCCTGGGAAGGTTTGGATCTGTTACTGGTAAGCACACAGAGGGGAATTTGTCTCCTACCTCCTAGTTCCCACTGTCAGAAATTTTCAAAGCCTTGGGTCAAAAGAATCAACAGAACTCCCAAGTTATTAATTAGTTATTACTGGGGTAATTACTGTTAGTAATTATGGGGCATTATTTTGATATCTATTTGTAGTCCAAGCAAAACTTTCACTGTCTGAAAGGCAACTTGATTTAGAAGATACTTAAAGAACTGTTATCAGTGGCAAACCTACAGGTATGTCCATTTTTCTACAGTGACAACAGGACATATCTTTTGAATGATGGAGGTTTAAATAGATCATTAAAGTTTGAAGTGCATTTTACTTTGGAAGCATGGGTTCAAAGGGGAAGAAATGTTATTCCCTGTCTCTAATGCTTTCCCTTGACTCTTGGGTTGTTTCAATTGCCAGTCAAACCTGTGTGACAAAAGTATATTTGGAGCACAAGTGCATGTTACCTAAAGAATAAAGAGCAATTTGGGCTTGATAAATGTCAAGCTAAACTGTGCTCATGTTAAGCCACAACTGCAAATAGGGTGATACTACGTGCAGGTAGGAAATGACCCGAAGTGTAATTGTCCTGGTTGTAGGCAGAGGTGACCTCTATCTGTATTTGCAACTAAGGTTTTCACGAGTCAATGTCTGTAAGAATGTAGCTTTTTTTATTGTTTATTTCCAAGTCTGTACCATCAAATGAGTGTAAAACTTACAGAAGAGTTACCAGCTCAATGGGGGCAAGGAAGGGAGACCACTAAGATACATCTTAGCACATAAATCAAAGTGGACCTCTCAATTTTCTTGAAATTTATCAGAAAAGAAAATTCAGTTGTTTTTTTTTTAAAGCAGTTCCATTCATTTCTTTAATGAGTATTTGAAAATCTTTAACCTTCAAGGGTAATTATTCTTTAAGTCTTATCCACTCATTCCATTTTGTAGATATTTTTCTTCCTTTAAAAAAAAGAAAAAACAGATTAATTATAAGAAGATGGATACTTAACTAAGCTTCAGGCTTCTTGGTGAGTCCTAGCCTGAAGATGATAAATGTTATATCTGGCAATTTAAAGGGTTTTTTCTTTTAATTGAGTTTTTTTAAAAATGAGGATATGTTAAAAAAATTGCAACACGACATGATATATAGCTGTCGGGAATGAACTAAACTCACAGGAAAGCATTGCATACTTATTTCCAATATCAGAATAATAAAGAAAAGATTGTATATGGCTATCTGTGGGAACAGAAAATCCTTCTCTTTTCTTAGTCTGTAAAATAAGAAACTGTCATAGTAAACTCACAAAAACAGACAGAAAGAGAAAAGAATGGATGTAATTCCTCAAACTTTAAAATATTTTAAACACTCCAAACTTCTAAAGATTTAATAGAATTTAATTGGACACGGTATCTCCTTGGCTAGAAGAAATACCAGTTATAGTGTTGTCAGTCCCAAATGTCCTAATATCCTGAGTTCTGGATCATGAAAATCATGACATTCAATTTTTAGTTTTGTTTCTAAAGCAGCTCTGCATCTGTTCTCCTAAAAATAAAAGTCCTCATTAGTTACCATTTGGGTTATGAATTATTAGATCAGAATTTATAACTAGATAACAATTTCAAGCTTTGCTTTGGCATTACAAAGAACAAAAAACTACTTAAGATAGAAAAGAAAACCAAGACTCTGAGTAACAGTTCACGTGTATATACACATTAATTGAGACTGTAAAATCTAAGCTGTACATGTAAGGCAGGTACATGGGATTGTCATCTAAATTAATACTGATTCTTTTTCTTTTGTCTGTCTTAACATTCTAAGGAAGATTTGTTGAAGAGTTATGACATCCTATGCAGTACTAGTGAAGTGCATCTTATTTTCTTGTTCTCTATCTTTACTACTTGCATCATGAGAGTGCCAAATGCTGCATCTCTCTCTCTCTCTCAAACTTCAAAATAGACATAGGAATCATTAGTTTTCAAATGAATGGTCCAGGAAATGGCAGCTTTTGAGAAATTCTGTGATAATCCACAGCAATTAGCACTGCAATGTGCAGCTACCAATAGTCACGCTGACATCTGGCATCTCAGTAGGCTTTATGGGACTTGGCCACAGATGCTTGTGGCAATTGCTTGCATGTTTACTTAGGAAAGGGTTGTGAAATGTCTGCTTCCTCTTTGATAGGATGGCCTCCAACTAAGATATGGCAAGAGAAAAACTTGGGGATGAACAACAGGGAATATATTATTTTAGTCCTTGTATGCAGCGGTGGAGTAGGTAGTGTAAGACCTGATCTTGTCAGCATCATTAAATATTGAATAGGAACCACCAGAGTACTGAGTCCTTTGAGTTCCTTGCGGATATTCCTGTTTCAGTAAGTGACACTTGTTCCTTGCAATCTGATTAACTGGCCAGTTTTTAGTTCTTAAAATAGAATGTCCTGGTATTGTATCTTTTCAACGTGAAAATTTGTTACTAAATCAGACACCTTGGAATGCCTTAATATGTTACATCTGCGCATAACCTTTAGTTGCCAACTTTAAGTTGGATGAAAAGATAAAATCAGTCTTGTCAGATTGATAGTAAAAAACCCCACAACTATTCCTATCAATTCCAATCAATTAAAAAAATTATATTCCTATCAATTAATTTCTATCTATCTACTGACTTCTGGATTAACTTTCTCATTACTTTAAGTGCACTTAGTGCACTTGGCATCAGTGCAACAGACCCAAGAGTCACCATCATCATTCTGTTTCCCCTTTTTGAGTACTAACACAGAATAGATGCTTAAGTCAATAAAACAACCTGTCCTTTCTAATAGGTATTATGTAGTGTTCTTGACAGTTCCCTGCACAAATTCTCTCCTTTATTCTTGAGCACACTGTCTTCCCCTGTTAATTAGTATGGACTACTGGATGGAAGGTTTATGTCCCTGTTAACAGAAGTCAAGTGTTAATGCAAGTTTGCAATGCAACTATTTATATTATGTAAAATCACAGTGCTTATTGTGTTCAAAAATTACAGATTCTCTAAAATTTCTAAAAAAGGTCACATTCAGTTTGTCTTCAAGTATGTTTAGTTTGCCAAAGATGCACTGCTTTTCCAAGACTTTGATGTGTGATGAGTAGACATATTTCTCGTCTTTTCCCATCAGCATATTAGCTTCCTTCATTTTTTAACCATTAAGTATCAAAAGCTTTTCTTGAGGGACTGTCCTTCTAGCTTGAATCATCTGACTCTGAGATACCTTTTGAAATTTTTCCTAAGCCCCTTTTTAATGCTGTGTTAGAGCATCATGGGCTGAGTTTGCATAAAGGGGCATTGCAGTACAAAGAACTGAATGGGTATATCCTTGCACAATAATTCTACCTTAGTATTATACTACACTTCAACTGTGTACCACAATGAAGCATCACAAGGGAACTCTTTTTGATCTTCTCTCTTTCTTTCTAGTTCTCTATTTCTCTGTTTTGTTAATGTGTACTTTTGCAGCTATCATTGAGAACTCAATGGCTGATTTGTAATTTTCATAGTTCTTAAATAAACCTCACAAATATAGAAAGGAAAACTGAAAAATCCTCAAGCTACCTTACAAAACTGTTCTTCCTTCTACAATATTGGAATATGTATACCCGACTTCTCTTTAAAAATGAAATGGAATACCTTTATAAGCAATAGCTGCTACTTACTGCAGTCAAGTCGCTCTTTCAACACCTCCAATAACAGGTCTTAGTTTTCCTTGGACTTTTTCCCTGGAATTTAACTTGTAAAGCCTCTTGTTCTTGTTCCCCACAGACAAACGCCATATGGACATTGTTATGTTGTAATTATGGGGAGCCTAATATTTTTGTTTGTTAGGATTATGGGATTAGTTTGGCTTTTAAATAAAGTGAAACAGACATCTTCTCATTACCATTTAGATTGCTTCTTTCTTACTTTGGTTGCAGCCAATAATATTCAAGTGTGAGGTTTGTGTGATTTTGTAGATTTTGGTGCCATGAGATATGGCAGCAGAGTAAGGCAGAGTTTGGCTTTGGCTGGCTTCACAATGTAAATGTGGTAGAACTTCATTAGTTCACATGCCCTAAATTGGAGAATTGGATTCTTACATTTCGAAATTCCTCTTTGAAATTTCAGAAATGTGGTTCTCCAGGCAGGGGCTAAGGTGCAGTGGAGATCACCGAGTCTGGGGTGCACAATCTTTAGGGCCAGTAGTGCTCTCAGTCCTTCACCAGAATCACTGACATAAAGAGAATTTCTAGTATACCAAGCAAAATGACACACTTGGAGAGACAGAAAATGATTGGTGATTATTGCCAGTTATTTCAATGCTTAATTACTTTTTCTGCTCAAATTTTTACCTTGTTTCTGTCTTTCATTTTTTAAAATTAATTTCTCAATCACTGGTTCCTGTACCATTCTCTTAAAATTGGAAGAGTCTTCATTAAATAAATTTTATTTCTCACAGGTACTAAAGGATATGAGCAAATTGCCTGTTAGCCACACTTTTGTTTATCTGAATAGATTTTGTGTCCTTCGGCAGTTCATTCAGAAATAGGTTTTCCAGAACTTGGGCCATTCTGTAGGTCTTCGCATATTTCATTTTATCGAGTTGCTTGTTTAATAAGGATCACCAGAACACAACAGGATTCCATATTCTTCATTTATTTTCGTTGTACAAATACGCATAGGAAAATATTGAAGTGTCTTTATAAAGAATTGAGATTGACAAAATGTTTCCATTCCACATGTCCTTTCTAAGAGGCTTAGGGTTATTCAGACTGTGACTGCTCAGGATAAAATTTTACGTTTTTGATACAGACCCTATGCAAGATTTTTTAAAGTATTTGAGAAAATTGCTTATTTTACAGGAAAAAATACTTTACCTTGCAAATATGATTCACTGTTTAACTGTAGCAGGAAATATTTTCATTCTTTGTCCCCATTTTTGCCAGTTTAGTAAAGTGACCCATTGAATGAGGATTTTAGTAATTCTTTGCTTAGAAGTTTATTTCGTGGTGAGGAGGGGTCAGGTACAAAGGCGTTGACTTAAATGCTGTGCAGATTGACAAAGGATAGGGAATAAAACAATATGACATCAGTCTTGTTCTTATCATATTTTTTTTTCTGTGAGTGGGTGATTTCAAAAAGACTTAGCTGGAAAACATCACATGTGCTATGAACAGGACCTTTCACAAGGGCAGATGACCATGACATTGAAAAAAAACCCCTGTGCATTTGAGAAAATATTAGGTATGAAGATTAGATGCTGTGCAGGAACAGCAGTAAGTGACCTGCCACTGTTATTCTAGAATATCCTGAGAAGGAGAGTTATTTCAGCGGGAGATCAATATGAGAGTTTTGGTTATATACTGTAAAAAAATTACCTAGAATTGAATTTCAATGCAAGAAAAGGCTTTGGTGTATTGTTGTGACTGTTAATTTAAATGCACAGAAGCCAAGAACTTTAAGAGTTACAGCAGCTGTGGGGACCATAAGTTGGTAATGTTTTACACACACTTCAGGGCATAAATTTCTTAGCATAAACAGCTATGCAAAACACTACATATGTGCCAGTGGAGAGAGTAATGGATGCTGTGGGAACCATGTATGACTTTGAATTTCTGGACTTTAAATACAGAACCCCAAGACTGCACTCACAGCTGTTTTCCCACTGAATATGTAAAGTACAGAATGAGTTATGTCCTGCTCTAAAATACAGGACTCTGTTTCTGCATAAACTTAAGTGCTTATGTAAATTGGGCCATCCAAGTAACCACACTGCCTGCTATAACTTCTTTCTCACACATGGTTAACATGCATGTAAGTTTTTCCTGGGCTTAGTTACTGGCATCCTAGAAGCAAGGTAAATCAAGAAATGAACACATTGTGCAAAGTGCATTTTCTGATTCAGGGCAGCTAGATTAAGATTCTTTCTAGTTTGTCAGTTTGGCTTCAGCTTCCTGAACTCCCCATCTTGAGGAACAGAAGAAATCAAGGATTCTCTTTGATTGGATATTTTTGCTTTTAGGTAGTAGTTAATACTGACTAGGAATCAACTTAATTCTCTTAATGCTGTCTAAGAGTTTTTATGGCCTGTAAATCATCTAGTGCTGGTGTCTCTACTAGTAAGTGGTTATTGGCTGTAGTCATAGTAGTTTGTAATAAAATGTAATAGGCTTTGTGCTTTTTACTCTCTCCTTAACCCACCATTCATCCCTTTGTTGCTCAGTGTGTGTATTGTAAAATAATGTTTACACTTGATTGATTTATTCTCTGTTAAGCATCTGATCTACATATTGTCATGTTCATTTCTGACATGTTTAGTGTGCCAGTTTATAAATACACTGACTTCCATTTTCTTCTAATCCATCAAATCAGCCTAACAAGTAAGAAATAATTTCTCTTTTTTAAACAACTTCTTTCGGACAACATATTAGTATTTCATTATGCATTTTGTGACCTTTCTTATTCTTGATGTGAAACTTCTAAAAGCACATCAGAGCAGCAAAATTTAGGGAACTTAGTCTGGCCTTTTTGTCTACATTTGTTAAACATGGTGATTTAAGAAACAGCTGTGACTGCATGTTTCAGTTGGGTTTTTATTATCTATTTTTGTGATTTATCAAAGACCAAAAGGGATCATATCAGAAAATTGAAAGTTTTACCATTGGTATCAGTGGATTAGGACTTCTTTCAGAAAATCTTGATGGGTGGTGAGGTGGAAGGTTTATTTACTCTTTCATTTTCAAAACTTTAGGGAACTACTTTTCTATTTTTCTCTACCATTAACAGGGCTAAGTGTATTTTTGTTCTCATTTAGAACCTGAGATCCTACATAACTCCACTCTGTCAGTTGTGAGAGACTAGAGAGCATCACCAAGTATTTTAAAACTCATGATGTGTGTTTCATGTCAGTGTTTAAGATGTCTGGATGCTTTACCATTTTTTCCTGTTACAACAGTTAATTAGTATTTGGTTCTCCTGAATGATTGGCAGTGGTTGACACAAGGGCTAAGTATGTGTTTTTGCGCTCTCGACTGCACTGCAAATTAAAATTTCATGGATTTGTTCTTGAAGAAGCTTTCAAGGTTCTTCTCAGCATGCTTCAAAAGATGTGATAAAAATCCTCCTTAAAAACACGAGCTAAGTTCACATGAGCTGCTTAGGTGCCTAATTTGCAACCTCTAAGTTAGAGTCTGAACAACTCAGATCATGTTCTGTCTGGTCAGCCTGACCTCAGTTCCTGTGTAACTTCTAGTAGGAGGAGGACACGCTACCTAAATTCAGCATACCATCATTGGCAACCTGAAATAGCCCACAACTACCAGCAGCCTTTTTAGCACATCACAAATGGCTAAGTACCAGAAGGGAGGCTGTATCTACTGGATGTACCCGCACAGTTTTTCCTCTGCCTTCACAGTGGCCAAGAGGGGTGGACAAAGCCAGGAGAGAGATGCTGCACTCTCGCCAGTATAGCCAGAATTCTGGATGAGGTCTCCTGCCTTTGACATGCTGGTGGTACTTGGGCCATGATCTAGCCTTGAGGGATTTGGGAGGAAGAAGCAATGGAGAGGAGCGATGAAGCTTGCTGTTTTATAGCAACTGTAACAGATGCATGGCAATGTGCTCTTCTCTGGCAGCAGCCAGCAGCAATGCTATTAGTTGCCAAGACAATTGGCAGCAGATGGCTTTGTCCAATTCTGCCATGAAATTCATTTAAACTAAAAAGATGGAGTATTGTACTTGTAGCTGATTCATTACATGAAAATGAGATTCCTTGTACTCTGATTTTATAAGTAGTGAATTTCACAAGTACTGGTGAAAATCTAGTACTTGTGAAATGTAGCCCCTCCTCCACAGCCCACCACCATGGCCATGCAAAAGTGAGAAAAGGCCAGTGGTGTTTTTCAGTGATATCAAAGGAAGATTTTCTGTATTTACTATAGCTGCTAAAATAACTTTTTAAGTGGATTAAAGCTGAGGAAGTTTTGGACCTACATTTCTTGATCTGTTTTTTTCCATACAGTTGCTTGTCCAAATCTTTATTTCGGCAGCTGACCCATAATCAAACCAATATTACACTGCAGTAGTATATGCCATCTGAGATAACTTTTTAAGTATATTTTTGCTGCAAAATAGCAAGTACTTAATGTAGTCCGTCTTCCAGCTTTTTTTCTATACCAATAACCAGTATTTTCATATCACTTTGAACTGCTGGTCCTCACAGAATTTCTTAAGAAAAAACAATAAAAGAAGGACAGTATAGGAGATGTCCAGTTTATACTCTTTTATGCTCATCTGAGTCTTACAGAATCTGATATCTCTATAGAGTTCGTTGTTTTGTTTATTAAAATAGGTCCATTGAAGTACTAACAATAAACTCCAGAAAGCCATGTTATTTTTCTGGCAAAAGTGAACTTTGTCCTATCATTCATGCCACTGCCTAAAGCCAGACTGACTCTCAGTTTATACCCATTTCTTTCTGATATTTTAGAAAAAAAAGAAATAAGCACACCTTCAAAAATTAATATGATTGTTGGCCAAATTATTTTTAACGTAGGTAAAAAATTGTCCTAATGGTCCTTATTCTTCCAAAAGCTTGAAAAAAAATTTCTAGAAATTCAACAGAATATTTTGAAACATTTATAGCTTGAAGAACAAAAAGCAAATCATGATTTTGGGTATCCATTAATTTTTGTAAGTTCTTAGGCTAAGTCTGTTAATACCAAAAGTAAATTTACTGGGTTTTTAAATACTTAGAAAAGCTAGACCAGCTGATCAATTTGGAATATCTTTTTAATTTGTGACAGAGTTTTAAGTATTAAGTAAAAGGCAAAATCTTGGCCATGCCATTTTGAAAGTCTTGGAGATGATGTATTTTGACTAGGAATATGCTTTTCAGTTGTACCTAAGTGATTCAGGAGCTAGGCAGATAGGCCTACATGACAGGCTCAAAAGTATCTAAGAGATTTAGAAAGATGAGCACAGCCTATTTGTTCTTGTAACTAATGAATGCCATTCTAAAATTCCACTCCATCTTCCGAACTTTATTCATATGTTGAATTGCTGATGATTAAAAATGCTATTTATAGAAATCTAAAGGAAGCAAAGTGCAAAATACAACATTTGCCTAACCAGTGTGTTTTCTCAGAGCACCTCACCAGTACACAGACATTTGTAGATTTTACTGGTAAAGCATTTCTAGCGTGGAGGCAACTGTACCAGTTAAAAAATCCCCTCTGTATTGAAATAGTAAGCCGCTTCCCCACAATGAAATGTACTGCTGGTGAACATGAATTTTTTTCTGGTGTAATTGTATGTATTCACAGTGCTTCCACAAGGATAGCAGTTCAGTCAGGGATTAAACATTTTCATACCCCATTTCATGGCTCAAGAAGTCCCTTCGGAAGCTTAGGTGTACTGCCTGAAAAATCCCCTGAACAAGGATTTTGTTGTTAGCTTGTTACGAAAGCAAGAGGGCTTTTAATATAATAATATAAAATGATTACAGATTGTTGTTTTGGTTTGGTTTTAATTTTCCTGATCTCTGCTGGGAAAAAAAGGTACTCGAAGGACCTCCTATTGTATTTGGAGCTAGCGAAGCAAACAGAGAATATTTTCATTTTAATTAATAGTCTTACTTAAGAAGAAATTAATAAACTGTTCTTCCCAAAATCTCTCTGTTAGTATTTCATATCCACAGTACACCACCACATAAAGATATTTTATTAAAGCTTCTTCTTATTATTCTCCCAAATATGGCTTAAATGCAGCATGGTGGTTTTGAATCAGTAGCACAAGAAGTTCTGTTCTGATTCTGAAATTTCTGAGCACAAACAGCCTAGGAGTCACTGTGATGAAGGGAGCAGCCTAAAACTGGGCTACATTTATCAAAACTCATACCTAAGAGTTGACTGAAATTCTTTAGTCTGTTACCTGCACAAAGCAAATCATCATGATGTAGGTGAGGACCCTCTCTCATTTATTTAGACAGGAACAAGTGTTCAAATTTCAATTTTGGCAGCATTTTCGTTATCAAGATAATAAATGTAAAGCAAAAGTTAACATCTTCCAAGCCAAATTGTTGCAATACGCATCGAAATAAAAACTGGATATGGTCAAACCCTTCAGTAGCAGCCATGGACATAAAGACATGTTTGAGGTTTGTGGATTTTCTCTCCTTCCCTTGAACAGCCCTTGCATTTCCAGAGGCTTGTCTGCGTACAGAGCATTGGCAGGTTCCTGCCTGTCAGAATGGATTTATAGTAAGTCTTGGGATAGCATCTTCAAAAGAATATTAAATCTCACTTTCAAAAGCAAACTGAGTCAGTTAGGACTTTCTTTTTAAAGCCACTTAAGCAATTTGAATAAGGATAGATGCCTAAAGGTGCACCTTCCTGCCTTGTAGACTCCTGCTTTTCTTTGAAAATCTGCTCCTCCCAAGCTCCTCAGTGACTATTTCTTTTAATGGAATGTGCTTCTGAACCATCTAAGTAATCTTTAAGACCTTATTTTTAAAAAAAAATGGTAGAAAGACATAAAAAAAAAATCTAGATAATAGAATTTCATTGTGAAGTACCACTATAGGGAATTTTAAAATTAAATAATGCTCATCTTCTCCATCACCTAAATGAAAACAATAATTATGGGTGATTTTCTATCTCATTATTTTTCATCCCCCAGTCTACACTGGAATTAAGAATGAAAAACAAGAAAAAAGAAAATCAAAAAGTTTTTGATTGCTCGACTTTTCTTGACAGCTGGGGAATAAATTAATTGCAAATTAAGATAAAAATATAGGTTTGGCAGAGCAAGCTGTTCTGGAAAAGAGTTCTCAATCACTGTCTTAATAATTTTGGTCTACTAGATGCGTGGTAGGATTCCCCCTCATCTGAATTATAAAGGGAATCACCACTGCTTCTTTCACTGAAGTTAGTAATTTTCTTTTTCTTTCAGAGAGAGTGCTGATGGATGTGTCACTGCTTATGGAGAATTGCTTTCTATAGATATATCCATTGGTTTAGATTTATTCCATGTACCTGTGAGCAAGTCAACATTACAAAAACTTCAGGTACTAGGAGGTAGTTTACTAGTTCTTTAGTATTTCATTGTCCCCAGATACTAGGATAAATGAATTTAGTAATATATGTGCTCTTTAGATTTCCGTAAAATTGAGTAGTCTGAAGAGTATGTGTGATCTTGTTCTTTTCTCAACAAATGAACCAAAAGTCTACCAGATGTTTTTCCTCAGTAACATTTAAAGTAAGGTCAGCATCTGCTATGCTTGTCTTAAACTTAATAGATATTTATGACATCTTTGTCTTAACAGCTCCATTTATGGGGTTTCATTATGCTGCTTTTTTTTTTTTTTGGTCTGGTTCATGTATTCTCTATTTTAAATTAGCTTTATGCCTCTCTCTTTTTTGCTATTTCCATTTTGCAAAGCAAGATATGAAATGTGGCCTCAAGTTACTGATTTTCCTGCTTCTTGGAGCAGCGCTTCACTGCTCTCTGCATACTCCATTGCACTAATAGTTTAAGCTCTTTTTCCTGAAGACATATATAAGCCCAGAATTGTACTGTGCCCTGGGTTCAAAATTTTCCAAGCGCTGAAATTCAGTCAGCAACATTACACTCACTGTGATTTATTGGTAGCTTTAATTGATATGTTAGAAGTGGTCAAAAAGGGAACAATTTTCAGTCTGCCCTTTATGCTACCATCTGACATAGCATGAAAGTGTTCATATACCGCTTGAAAGTGCTGTTGCCTCAGCTGTCCTAACCTGCAATGGTCTTGAAAATATCGAGGGTTGTTACTGTATTTTAGAAATGTTGCGACTAAACCAGTAGCAATTCCAGATGGGACTTCCTCCCCCTCCAGAAGCCTTTAATAGACATGCATATATGTACATGCTCCAGTCTCATATGCACCCTAGCATCCCATATGTGATTGTAGTGGATCAATTACCCAGAGATACGTAAGTCTCCAATAGGGAATTTTTCTCCATTTTCTCATGATCCGTTTTTTTTTTAGTTCCCAGTGGCATATTTTTTAAGACTTCTGAGTGGTACCTCTGCTGTGACTGTACTAAAAACTCCTGCCTCCTTTTTCTTGAGCTGCAGAAATTTGAGTTTTTTGAATATATCTGCTTTTGGTCCCGGCATAGCCTTTGAGACCAGCCCTGCTCAGGAAAGGTGTTTGCCACTGATGTTGAAAGGATGTAACTGAAGGCAGATTTCTCTTCTCTGGGGCCCTGGCCCATCTGGTTGAGGAATTTCATACTCACTGCCTGTGTTTCTGCTTCTTCTTCTAAGCAGCTACTGCATTCCCTTCCTGCACAAGTTTGAAACCTTTGTGAGGGTGTACTAAAACCAAAATTTAAGTGGTTGGCATTAAAAATAGTCCTTTTCTTAGGGAGGTGAGGCAAAGAGCTTGGGATTTTCTTAAGCACACATATTGTGACACTGTAGTTTGTCGGGGCATCGCCCCTGCGAACTGGAACTATTGCTAGTGTTTGCATCTCACGCGTTAGTATCTGCAGGAGTGCTTTGTGCTTTGTTTTGTCCTGTACACACATGAGGCAAACAAAGTCAAAAGTACTTCTGGTACTTGAAAGTACTTCTTATACTTGAAAATCTTGTATTCTTTCCACACTGTACTTTTAGGTATGGTATGGCATGGTATGGTATTGGTATGTTATGTTATGTGGAGGTGCAAGAGATGCATGCATTATTAGGATTCAATTTGTTCCCTTTCTGGCCAGAGATTTTGCACAAGCTACATCCCTGTTCTATAAAGTGGTATGTACATCTTTTCTTTCAGCCATCCAGCACCAATTCTGAGCATTTCAGAACATGTTGGTATTTTCCTTACCATCCTTCACGTATGCATACCTTGACAATTTGGGTATATATCTCTCTGTTAAAGAGAAAGTGAGTGAACAGCCTGCAGAGCGCTAACAAATTATCCTGATTAGTATTATCCATAAACATGATTCTTGTCAGTAGAAGCTATGCAGAAATGAGTGTTGATAAGCAAAAGAGATTTGTTTTTGCTAGGTTTTCTTTCATATTTCTCATATAAGTAGACTGGCATTAGTAGATTAAAAAGTAATTCTTGGCTGCTTCACCTTAAAACCTGTAGCTGTAGTTCTTGGTAATACCTGTAGCTTAGTGCCAACTTGTTTAAATTTACTTCACCAAAGGAAAAGCAAATAGAGAAAGAAAAAAGAAATTTAAGACAAACTAAATGTAAATAGCACCTATGTGGTGTCTACTTTATGGGTTTTATAGTAAAAAGTATTTACTGTAATTAGTTTTTGCTGTGGTGAGTACAAAACAACCACGATTAAGAAAGAAAACAAGCATTCCTGAGGTGGCACAACAGCCTAAAAAGCCATCCTACAACAGATACAAGAACAGTCTGAGCAATAACTGCCTCAGAGTGTGTTTGGTGATGGCTAGTAATAGACTCTGAAGAAAAAAAAAATTACTCCCACCTTCTACAGACCGATGTGTCACTGGGAGTTGTGGACACTTGAGCAAATAATGAATTTTGCACAATGACTTAGAATATTTGGAAGTAAAGGCTCAAGCCATTCTAAGCTGCATTTGTAGATGAATGTCTATCTAATTTAGAGAGTCCTCACCTATATTAGGTCCTTTACATATTGAAAACTCCTATCACTTCATCCCCTACTTAATTACTTTCATTCTTCTCTAATTGAGTTTAGGGTAATAACTTTGATAACTCAGACACCATCTGGCATGGGAATATAGATTTCACAAGAAGAAAGCACCAAAATTGCACTTTATGTTCAGCAATATTTCTTCCCTCTCTCTCTCTTTTTAACAGAAATAATCAAAAACAGGCATGAAAATATTGACCTTTCACAATTTTCAAAGAAACTTGCACCGTACCAAATCCAGCGATATATAACTACAGAGTGTACCTTAGAATTCCTCACATATGCTCCTTCTGTTAAATACAATAAATAATAACATGGTTGTAGCTATGTGATTGAGGCTTGAAATGAAGCTTATTTTCACATCTCTTGTGTGCAGCTGATAAAAGCCAGTTGGTTAGATTAGATATACCTGGGCTGCTCGAGGCTGAGTTTGGAAGGTATGAAATCCTTACATAGGCATTTTACACTGGTTAATCCATAGAGCAGGATCAGCATCAGCCTATTATGAGGGATTACAGTCTGCACAGCCACACAGAGGATGAAGATTGAATTTGCAGAAATTTCAAAATGAAGAAGGGAACTGGGGAATGCTGGGCTCTGAAATTAAGGCATTAAGGATCATCAGGACCTGATTATGAACCAAATCCAAATAGCTTGAACAAGAGAAGCAGAAAAAGATGGTGGTAGTGAATCAAAAAGGGAAAAGGCACAGCTGTGAAATGAAATACATAGTAATTGATATCTAACAGATTTGGAGGTTTGTATACTTGGCAGAGTAAAACGTCTGCTTTCTAAGCACTGTGCTGTGAAATGATACCATTTTACCTTTATTTGGGCATTTTTTCCTGGGATCTGGATGCCTTTGGAGTGCCCAGTATGGAGAAGGAGAGAACCCCATTATGTGTACTGGAGAGATATCAGTGAAAATCATGTGTTTTTCAGTGCAAAACTTCGCTTATAGAGCTCTCTCAAGTATAATTCCAATAAAAGCAAACAAAACCTCAATAATTTAAATTATTGATGATAAATACTTCTTAATTTTGTATATTTATTTATCTGGTGTAATTATGTTGTTTTGAAAGTTCTGCTGAAGATTAGCACAGGACATTTAGGTTCCTTTAAATGCATGACCATTTTGGCTTATCCTTAGGCTGAATTGGTGGCTGCACCATAGCTGTCACAAGCTTGTCACAGGTGCTGGTCCTTCCATTTGCCCACCTAGCTGACGTATCCGCTGTTACAGAATGTAATAATAATAATGGCCCGCCTTCGCGAACGAAGAGCCGGGGAAGGTCTTTACACCTTCCAGCCTGCGCATTGGATT